>JAVKLF010000001.1:14915340-14926940 GCA_034783495.1 Millerichthys robustus
GTGTGTGTGTGTGTGTGTGTGTGTGTGTGTGTGTGTGTGTGTGTGTGTGTGTGTGTGTGTGTGTGTGTGTAAATGAGAGAGGAAACAAGAGGTGATGGGGGCTAAAGGCTGAGACAGGGCCATTTGAGAGGTGATGGTGGGCTGGTGTGGTGACCCAGGGTCCTCCAGCAGATGAGGGGAGGGCTGGTGAAAGAGATCTTAACAACGTTACAACTCAATGAACCGTGTCACCTACAAACAACCAGTGAGGGCACCTCTTTTTTTTAAATCCATAAACTCAGTTTAAAAAATACAAAGTTTTGTTCTTGTGAAAACACACATGCCTGGAATTCTTTTGTTGTTTATCAGGGAAAGCAGTGTGTGAAATCTTTGTGCTGATGTTTTTACCCATGTTTGTGTGTGTGTGTGTGTGGTAAACTGCAGTAAGCCTATTAACAAAATATTTTATGAATCACCAAACTGATTTTAAATGAAAATCTCAGAAAGTATTTACTATACATCTTGTATTTAATCCAGTTTAATGGCCACCACAACTATTTGATCTTAACTTTTACAAAAAATGGCTATAGCTTAGTACAATTTAGGAACTAAGCTAACATTCTGCATACATATTTCAAAAGCTAACACATCAAGCAAAGTCCT
This sequence comes from Millerichthys robustus, assembly GCA_034783495.1. Lineage (NCBI taxonomy): Eukaryota > Metazoa > Chordata > Actinopteri > Cyprinodontiformes > Rivulidae > Millerichthys > Millerichthys robustus. The sequence goes on from JAVKLF010000001.1 coordinate 14,915,983, forward strand.
CTATGGCGTGAGATCATTTTTTGTGTCTTGCCTGCAGACCAGCATGGGCAACACATGCATTAGTTTACTACCTTTCGCTCGGTTTTCTCATGAAACCCCAACATAAAAAAGTCAAGTCCAGTTAGAGGAGCTCAAAACATGAAAAGCAGCAGCCGAGCATGGAGGTTTCCATACCCGGTCATTTGTAAGATGTCAGCCTGCAGTTTCTTTCTCCGCCCACCCTCTCTCTCTCTTTGCTTGGACAGCAACCAGAAGAGTTTGGTGCTTTTATTGGCTTTAAAAGATAATTACATGCCTACTGCTTGTCTCTTAAGGCTGATCCAGGGTCAGTGAGTTGTTTTTGCCTCCCGAGAATCAGGTTCAGACTGAGGCTTGGGAGTGTTGTTTGTTTGACTGTGATTCAACCCAACGAAGGGGGACATTTGTTAGGACCGAGGCACTCCCCCGCCCCACCCTCTGCAGGGTGGCTAAAGCTTTCTCTCACAAGCCTCCAGTATGAGAATAAATAGGTGCCACCCATGCAGCTGACAAGGCGCTCTCACTCTATTCACTGTCAGTCCACCGAGCTCAGGGCCACATGCCCTTTTTCATTACTCCGAACAGGCCAGCTGTATTGTAACTACCACCAATTTCCTTGCAGTCCATAAAGCTGTCAATCAAAACCATTCGGGATAGGGAGTGGAGGAGGGAGTCGAAGAGGCGGAGCAGGGTGGGCTTTGAGGGAGGGCTGCAGGGTTTGGGACCAGATGTTTTTACACGGTGGGTGGAAGAGGGCCGAGATGACGGGAGGAGGTCGTGTTTACCTGCTCAACAGTAAATGCACAGATCAGACTGAAAGCAGCTGCTTTTTAAATTTCCATTTATTAAAGTTATGAACAAAGAGACAAATAAGTTATGTTTTCATTTGTTAGAATTCTATCAGTGTTTGAACATTAATATTTAGAGAGCTAGTACAATTGTCTACTTTCATGGCTAGCTTCTGAGAAACCCATAGACACAGCTGTCTCTCCTAAAATCGAACATAATACTGAAGGGGTGGCAATGTTGTCTCACTTGACAGTTAGCAATGAAAGTGTGCACCTTAAGGCTTTTTTATTCTGTTACTGTATATCATTACATATAAACTCTTTAGAAATATACTTCTGTCAAATACCTTGACCACTACTATGTACACTACAAAAATAAATTTTCATATAAATAAATTATATGGCATACATTTATCTTTGTAACTGAAAACAGCATAAATCCAAGTCTGAAAGTCTGATTTTTTTCCATTTAAAATCCTTTAAGAGCCATGATGAGATCTGTAGTGTAATGTTATATACTCTTTTTTTCCTATTTAACATTAGTAAGCACTTTATACATATCAACTCCATTATTGTAAAAAAACAAAACAAATGAAAGCAAAAAAAAAAAAAAAATGCAATAGTGTTTTTTTTCCAAGACATAAAAATCCCTGCATTTGTTATCCACTGGCATCTCAACAAAACATAAAAACATTTTTTATATTACAAAAATATAAATATTACAATTACACAAACATACATACATACACACACACACACACACCTACATACACACACACATATATACTGTAAAATAGTTGCCAGCTGTGATTCTCTCCGATCCTGCCAATGTGACAATGGGAGAAGACTTAACATAACACAAAAAGAATAACCTATTTCATGCAAGCAGCTGATGTAATGGTGGACAGGAATGAGAAAAACTGAAGTAAGCGTTGGGGACGAGCTATTGTGCAATTTAGCAGCTGAGGGGAGACATCCAATTAGTGCTATGGCCTTATGTTGTGGATTTTTATGAGCTGAGGTCAGCAGGGACAGCTGTGGTCCAAAGTAGGACCAGTTGTCTCCTCTGTCATTAAAAAAGGGGGCCTCGGACAGAGTGAGAAAATGGACTTGGGCAGACAGAGGATTACGCTCAGGAAGCACAATGCGAGGACACTACAGGTCTTGGCCCGTAGGGCTGTGAGGTCTAGCTTATTGAATGAACAGAAAGAGCTACTTGAGGTGAGATATTTGTGTGAATGAAATGCAGTCAAGTGCCACGCTGAATTGGGTCGAACAGTATATACAGTCTGAACTTTAGCTTATCCACAAAACAAAGCCCCCTGAAGGTGCAGAGGTAGCACCTTGTTTTAACCCTGTTCCAGAATCAGTAACATGAAGATCCCTGTAAAAAAAATGGAGTAAATTTTTGAGGTGCGTTTGATGCTCGTATCTCAAGATGGTTTTGCGCCTGCCAGGATTTTAACAACACATAACCTTGTACAGTAAAATAAATACAACCAGCCTAACAGACAGTTCTACAAAGCTAAGTGCAGAAACAGGTTTGAAGGCAAAAAACGAAAAAAAAAGAAACAAACCAGCTTTTAAAATTTCTTCATATCAGCTCATCTTAAATAGCACGCATGGCGTGACGAGTTAAAACACTATTTCTTTCATTACTACCACAGGTTTGTGATAAACAAAAAGTAATAATTTTTCAAGCGTACCTTTATACAACATTAAACACACATACACAAGCTCACACACATATTTACCCTCACTTTGTTTGATAAGTCTAACATTTTCTCTCTTGTTGTAAATGAGTGTAGATTTTCTGAGGATGCATCTGATGACAAAGCAAAACAACAATCGAGTTATTTCACATTATACAGCTCTACATACTGTACCTTCTTGGAACACACACATTCATATACCTGCACAGATTTCTCTTTTTGTTTATGGTGACATTTGCATAGAATTACAAGTGTAGATTATTTTGTAAAAGATATTCTGAGCAGCAAAAGGGCTGCTGACAGGTATTTCTTTTTTCTAGATTACACTTCCTAATGGCATAGAGCCACAGAAAAGTGAATAGTAATCAGAGATTTATTCCCATCAGTTACACATTCACACACACGCACACACATATATAAAATGATAGCCCTGGTCTATTAACATGAGGATTTTTGTACAGTTTCTAAATTTATACCTACTTTTTGTTCATATTTACAAATGCATACATCTTATAAATATAGATAAAAATATCTAAGACAACAGTCCAATAGGTTACAGTAACAATAAGCACCATGATGGCAACACTGGCAAGCTTCTCACTACATGTGATAGGAGAAAGCAAGGTTGGGATAAGCTGAGCTGGGCCACGCCAAGCTGGGTCAGCTGCTTAGTGATACAGAGGAGTCCATCTTTGGCCATAGTGCTTCTGTTCTCAAAAACTGCAAGCAAAATTGAAAGGGTGTTGTTAATACGTTTAAAAGAACTAAAGATGTAAAATTAAAAATAATGCTAAAGTTGTTGAATCTCACCTCAGCTAGCCCGTCTGCCACTGTTGCTTTCAGCAGCTTCTAACTCCAAATCTTGGAGCTCCATGGCTTCCACCTTGACATCACTAACCTCTGTGTGGGTATAGACTGGTACATGTGGGTCCTGGAAGGCTGTCTCCTGCTCCTCTGGCCCTGATGGGCAGTAACTGTCTGCTGCAGTGTATTCTGCGTATGAAGAAGATGGGTTCTGGGTGGAGAAGGAGGCAGGGTGGACGGCAACAGTGACTGAGGCTGATGCTGTTACTGTGGTGATGGGTTGACAGAATGGGGTGTTGGTCGGGTGTTGGTGTGGGAGATGGTGATGAGGCTGTGGGTTGTGGGAAAAGTGGCCCCTGTGGCCAGCTGAGTGTTCTCTGGGTCCATGTGAGTCATGATGGCCCCCAACCTCAGTAAAAGTTTCAAAAGCGTCCGTGCGCGGGCAAGCTGGGGGTGGGACCTGCCGCTGCAGGTGGCTCCTGAGGTTCCTGCTGCTGTTTCGCTGAGTCATCCCATGCTGGAGCCCAGAATCACAACCCTGAGAGGGATAAGACTACAGAACAAGATGTGCGTAAGAAAAACTGTTACATCTTCAATCGGAAGAAAAATAAATAAATAAAATGCAAATAGAACGATAGTATTTTCTTACTGAAGACACAGCATAGGCTGGAGGATCAGGCTGTCTGAGTGAACGCCTGTGTCCTAAACCCTCTCTTCTTTCCTCCTCCATCCTGACAGTTCTGCCCCTGCTGGTGTGGAGCTGGTACTGCTGCTCCTCTGTTTGAGTTTGCCCTCTGTGTGAGTTCAGGTCATAATTCTGCACTTCTTGGCTGATTCCAGACGCAGTGGTGTTAGAGCTGAACTCCGAGTCTGATGAGTCTGTAGCTGTGCCAGAGGTGGTGGCAGCTCCTGCGGTTTGGTGAGGACGGACTGAAAAGTGGACCACTCGAGGATGGGCCTCTGGAGAAGGGGTGGGTAACTGACTACGGCCATCAGCTGGCGATACCTATGCAATCAAAAGCAGATACATTAAGATATATATAATTTATTATTATTTATATAGATATAAAACCAGCTTATTCTAGCTGATTAATATTCCCTTTGGAGTTTCAAAAATCTTACTTCTGGGTAGGGTCCAAAGTACGAAAGTAACACTGGGAGAAGGACCAATCCATTCAGTACTCCAAGAACTGTTAGAATGGCTAACACTGCAAAGAAATACCTGCAAAACAACCCACAAACACAAAGGTGAGCTAAAGTGGAATCTATAATTAATGACTGAACTCTGAGGATTAGACCAAAAATGCCAACATGCACTTTTCTTTTGGTTTCTTCTATGATATAACATAGAAACACAGACTAAAAATACATGACAAAACAAACTGACGGAGAAAACTCATGACACAGCAGGCTTAAAAAGAGCTGCTCAGACCAACACTAACAGAAGCGAAGAAACAAGGAAAATACCTGCGCAGACCACAGATGTGTAGACGTGGAGAGACATGTGCAGGATCAACCGCTACACAGGCCCAAAATAATACTTCCACAAAGACGACCAGCCACACCCCAAACAAACACACACAGAGAAACCCCCCACAGACAGGCAGGCAAGGCGTGCACTGTGGTTTGGAGGACCAGAACAGAAAGGTACCTTGTGTGTGTGTGTGTGTGTGTGTGTGTGGGGGTGTGTGTCTAAGCCCTGCCAAAGAGGGTTAGTCTTAAAGAAGCCACAGAGGGGGAAAAAAAGAGGAAGCATAATTAGCCAGAGTTGGATAATTCAAAGGCACAGGACAAAATAGAGGGTGAGGGGAGAAGAAGGGATTGGGAGGGGGTTACTGGGGGCAAGGGCACTCTCTCTTGGATATGTGGTGTAAAAGCAAACATGGGGAAAACAAAGCAAAGAGGAATGTGACGGGGGGTTGGGGGTAAAGGAGGTTGGGGTGGGGGGCATTTGGGGGGTAATGGAGGAAGGTGGTGGTGAGGGGGACAAGAGGACAGGGGCCTCTCTCTTCTCACTGGCTCAAAGAAAAAAAACAAGAGAAAGAGAGAGAAGCAAACAAATGAAGTGAAGGGTGTAGAATTTAAACAATTTAGTCCAGGAAGAAGAGAAGGGGACCTTCAGAGCACTACCCCTCCCTGGCCTCTTTCCCTTACGCTTTTATTTCTCTCTTCATCTTCCTCAGCCTCGCTCTTCTCTCCTCTTCCTCCCAGCTAAGCTCCTGTGAAATTCTCGGCCACTTCACAATCCTCTCCATCTAATTAAATCTCCTACGTATCAGGTAAGACCCCAAAATCTCAACTCCTAAATCTCTTCGTCTTGGGAGTCCAGCCCCCCATCAAGGCTCTCCTTCTCATTGGTTTTCCCAAAGGAAACTCTCCGGCTTTCAGGGACACCTAAGATGAGCCACACAGTTTTAACTTTGTGTTTCTAATTGCCAGTGTGTGGTTATGAACATAACCTGAAGCTTAGATCTGTTGCCCTGATAAACCTAAGACTAAATTCAAACTTGTAACTAACTTGCGTGTCTGTTATTTGGATACATAAACAACTGAGAGAATATTAGAAACTATTTTCCTAAAATGAAGACCACAGCCCACCCAACAGAAGCAAGTATACCTACAAAACACTGGAAAACACAGGGAGAACATAGAATTTGACTATGATAGAAATGGACAAAATAAGCTTAATTATGGCTTAGTTATTATTAGTAGTTATTTGTTTTATCCCTCTAAATAGTCAAAATGTCTAAATGTTGTTGTATGTCCAGGTACTTCCCCAAAATAACATTTTACTTGCTTTTTTGGGGGTTTGGAAGAAACTCCTAAAATCTCAAGTAGGATGCCAATCAAATAGTTTTAATGTGTTTATAAGCATATAAGACTTTAAGAGGGGGGACGTGAAAAACGAGGAACAACTGACCACAGTAAATATCACTAATCTGTGGTAATTACTGTGGTCTATATGGTCTACCTGTCCTTAATATATTTCTGGTAAATCTCCACCCCTAACAATTTTTAAAATGAATTTTAAATCTACCCATCTTTCACTTCACTTTAAGCAACATCATCATAATCATTCCTGTAAATCAAGCCAAAATTGTGTCATCACTGGGATTAGCTGTTCCAAACAACTCAGCGGGCAGAAAAGCTAAGTCACCCTTGAACACACACATATATATACACACACACATAAATACACACACATATATATATACTGTACACATGCACGCGTGCAGCCCACATACCAAGCTCAGTATCCCGCAGGGCTGTTTAGAGTGAAAACATTCACATGGCTGACGGAGAAAGTCGGGGAAACATTTCTTTCGGTGCAAGCAGAAAAATACGAGCTGGGCCTGTTGTTATTGTACCGTCTTGGGGCGCTGCTTTGTTTGCTCTGACAACAGCAGAAACTTTCAATTGCGGCCCCAGATTGAGGCAGAGACCAGAGTGGAGCACATCACTGGAGGTGACGAGGAAACCTTAAGAGTCCACAAGCCTCTAAAGATTGTGTGCCTCTATATGAGTGTGTAAGTGCTCACACTGGCAGGCATGTCATCATTGACCCCAATGATTACAGGGTCAGGGAGCAAGTCGGTGTGTTTGCATCCATATGTCTGTGTGTACTTATTTCAGCACAGTCCTGCGCACATGACACAGTTTGGATAACTGCAGATCCCATACAGTACAGAGCTTCCAGTTCTTAAAGGAGCAGGTTGACCAATTTTACAAAGATGACCCCAAACTCTTTTCCTGCTTTCTTTCATTATTCACACACTTTCCCCCCCCTCAGCTTCTATGTCAAATTCCTCCTAAGCCCACTTCCTCCTTCTACTTCTCCAGATCTTGAACCCTCCATCTTCCACCTGGTTTTCTCTAAAGAGTCACGCATGGGAGTCATTTAGAAGGAGATAAACAGGATAAAAGAAAAGAATTTAAATAAAATATTTTAAGGTCATCACTCCCAAAATGACATAAGACCAGATGTGTCAAGCTAAGACAATAAGATGGAAAAGAAGAAAGAGAAAAACAATTTAAAAAAAAAATGCGGCTGAAAAAAGATTGAGGGAGGAAATACAAGAAGAGTGAGACTTTCATGCATGATTACTGTCTCAGGTACATTCCAGTGACATACAGGTTGAGGCATGGTCCGGATGGACTCTGGACGCCACGAAAGTGACAACTATTAAGTGCAATCTCATGACTTAAAAGAAGAACTTGTTCTTAGGCTTAACGTTTACACTCACCTGACTATAAAGTCAAATTCAGAGCCTGCAAGCATTAAGACACCTAGTAATGTAGAAAATGCTCCATCAAGCACTGGAGCAAACATGTGCTCCAAAGCCAGCACTGCCCGCTTGTGGCGATCCCCTATGGCTGTGAGGAATGCCTAGAACACATCAACACACTGTTTAAATTTCACTCTTAGACAGGTTAATTATCCCAGAACAATTCAGAAGTAAAAATCACTTTAAACTTTAAGATTATTAAATAGTAAAATGTCTCAATATTTTTAGGAGACAAAAAACTTTAAGTGAAGTTGATCACACATGTGTACTTTTTAAAATGCCTACCAGTGCCACATGGACGGTGAACTCCACTCCAATGCCCACAGAGGCAATAAGAATGACAACAGGGACGGCGCTCAGCTTGATTCCCATCAGCCCCATGAAGCCAAACAGCTCCACAGTCATTAGAGAAAGCACCAACACCTGAGGGAGTGTAAATGTTTGATCAAAATGAAAAAGAGATACACAATTTCAATTTAACGATGGGAAGAAAGCATCTGTCTGGTGTCTTTATTACATCCTACAGAAGTAGTGAGAGTTCCGGTCATTGTAACCCACAAATAAAAGTCTGGTTTGCTTTCATATCATTTGTTTTGCTCACTTATGTTACTCAAAACCGGGGATATGACAGTGGGTTTCAACCACTACCCTGACCATCTCTGGCACTGTTTTGATCACTATAGAGCACATGACATCTTTTCTTCTGGAAATTTTCTCACTATCTAAAGCTGTGGTGAAAAGGCCTTTTCCCCCTCATGTGCTTTGCTTGATAATAAAATCTGCAAAATTATGCAAGTTGTGCGTAAGCCTTGTTAATTGATTTTTGCCAAAATAAAGCTTATTTAAAGAGTGGGTAATTATCTCACAAAAAAATAATTATACAAATTATTAAATAAAATGGAAAAAAAGCTATCTATAAAATGTGATTATTACATTTTTTCTTTGTCAAAAATGTTTTTGTCTTTTCTATTGGACTTTAAAGGCAACCAGTTGTATTTTCCATACAAATTGGTAAAACAATGCGATTTTCACCAATGTGCAGTATGTGCAGTTAGTCTGCAGTGAATCAACATTTTCTGCATGGGCTGTGTGACTAACTCTCTACCTGAACGGAAGCAGGCGAGGGTGGTATTACATGTGGATGTATGTCAGGTAGTAAGCACACCTTTGAGTAAAATATGTGTGTTTGTGGAGGCAGATCAGGACAGGACAGGAGCTGAGAGTAAATGCCAGTATCAGCGGACAGGTGTCAGGTTTCATGGGGCCCGATTCCTTTGAAGAGTTCTGATGTGGGCAGAGGAGGCAGCTATGTGCATGTTGTAAATGTGACTGCAAGAGGTGTTTGTGTGTGGTGTTATTTAAACTTTGTATGCCAAAATATTGAAAGAAATTTTGCTTTTGATTTAGGGAATTTTAGTAAGTCTGTGTAAGTAAACACGGCTAAGCTCGTCTGGGTTGTTGAGAAATTGAAAACTTTTTAAAAATATTGTATAATAACTAGGTCAGCTTTTATTAATGGCCAAAAAAATTCAAAAACATTTAAAGTGGTCAATATTAAGTGGGTTAGATCTGCACAAGTATAAACAAAGGTTGAACCTATTTGAATCTGAAGATGTATAGCTACAAGGTTTTGATGTTGTGGGGCTGGCTGTAGTTCACTCCTCTACAACCCTCCAGAACAAGCCTTTTGATCTAGGTAGTAAAACTTGAAGGATGAACATAAGTTCCTCTCCTCCCATGTTTTAAGGCCTCAGGTGGCCAGGTCACTGCCTGATTATAAAATACAACCCACCAGAGAGAGAAAAGACTAGACTGTTCTGTGTGAATTACGTACTTGCATGTTTACACATTAATATGGTGTGTGTGCTAGTATATAGACGCCCATGAGTTCCCAAAGTGTGTTTATGTGCTTGTCTTTGTATATGTGAATGAGTGCTTGCTTATGTCCTTGGAAAGAATGTGTGAGAGGAGTAAAGTACAAGAGGGCAAGATGTGCCTTTTTTCAATTTATGATTTAAGGAGAAGCTAGTTGCTGAAGAAACTTTGTGTCTTCTTACTATTACTTCAGCACTGATGTCTGGGGGTGTTGGACTAGACTAAACAGACTGGCCCTAAGGAAGCACAAGATAAACACAGGTGACGGGGACTATAAACACACACTGCAGCCTCTTCTTCATAAAACTCTTTAATATTGATTGTAGACCAAACGTTTCACTAAAGTTGCAAAAACAAGAGGCATTTTGGAGCATTTCTGCACTTTCTTTGCTTTTAACACTTACTATAATGCCAGCAGTCCATGGGTTGAGCAGAAAAAGGGCACAGACCAAAAATGTGCAAGCAAGCACCACACTGATGGAGAGGAGAAGCCAGTGGCGCAGACTGATGTACTGCTCCCAGAACTGGAAAGGGTAGCCGTTGGGGTAAGAGGGCAGGCCCTGTCGACTGTAGTTGTTGCAGATCGCCCGCACGCTCTCAATGGCCTCCACAAATTGTGGTGTCTCCCGGAGCCCGTTGAGGTAGAAGGGGAACTGTGCGTATTCGATAGGCTCGGCAGCGGGAACTGGACAAAGACACAATGAGAAGGAAATGAATTATAAACCACATCTTTGAGGAGTTTTACTTTAGGGAGAATTGAATATATTTCAGTTTGATGGTATAAATTTTCACAAAGTTATATCATAAATATTAAATGCAAAAATAATTTCCTTATAGGGAGCCGTATCCCTCTCCAATTCAGCCTTTTACTAAGAGGTGGTGGGGGTGGGAAAGGTGTGTAAAACAGTGCCCCATTGACTCAAAACTAGCCAGTCTGTGGCCAGGGCTGGCTAATGAGGGCCTATCAGTTCCAGACACAGCAGACTGTCAGAACTTAAGTTGATTCACAGTAATTACAATGTCAGGATCACTACCATTACCACACCTTAAACATAGCACCACCACATAAAACATAATATAGATGCATGAACACGTACACCTGCCTGTCACACAGCAGTGAAGTCATACTTGGTTTTGAAAAACAAAGCTTTTATTCAGAAATTTGCTGTAACTCTGAGATGCATTTGGCAACGTTCAAAGCTTACTCAGCAACTCCACATGCTTACTTATAAATATATATTTTTTTATTAAAAGAAATATGATGAACGTGAAAAGGGTGAGTATAGGAGTCATTTAAAAGCAGAATTAGCCAGAAGCTATTGGTGTGACTACATAAAATCTTAACAATAATTTTCAATTACAAACTGTTGGCTTTCGAGCAACAGACATCTGCTCTGGGGGCTCACACACACACACACACACACACACACACACACACACACACACACACACACACACACACACACACACACACA
>JAVKLF010000001.1:14942193-14953207 GCA_034783495.1 Millerichthys robustus
CACACACACACACACACACACACACACACACACACACACACACACACACATAACGTATCACATGTCAGACACATAAGATTTGCACACACAACCAAAAAAAAAAACATACTGTACATCACAGTAATAGTACTTCATTTTCTGTTTCTGTGAAACATTACCTTATTGATGACTCCTAAACAAAAATAACAACACTGCACACACAAATGGTCACAGCATGTGGAACAGAGGTTTGAGGCCCCCAAAACAAAGACCAGATGATGTCACACTGGAGCCACCAATGAGGCCACAGCTGGGAAAGCGATTGTGTTTAAGCTTTTAAGTGTTTGCATGTCTGTCTGCGAGTGTGTTAAAGACACAAGGAGAAGGGGGAAAAAAAGAGATATCCAGCACTCTCTTAATGTATTCCAGACACGCTCACCCTGTAGCTCTTCTCCACCGAGAATAGCTTCAGCTCTTTACCACACACCCACAGAGGTTCTACTATCTATCAGGGGCCCCTGCTGTAGATGAAGCCTTTCCGTGTTCACCTGTATCCGGCCAGTGATTTATAATGTGGATGCAGAGGATTTAGAGTAGATATCTTGTCTCTTTCCCCCTTTCTTCCTTTCTGAATCTCATGCTTTCATTCCCACTTATTGAGTGTTTGAACCCTCACCTCAGAGTATTTCCTCTGCCAAGCTTCCAGTATAGCTGCAGCCTTTTCTTCGTTCCAGTTGATGTGGGAAACCTCATCGTAGCCCCGAAAGTGCTCGAACATCTGCTTGGGAGTCATCAATTGGAACATGGTCTGTAAGGCCTGGGCACTGGAGAGGATGGAGAGAGGTAGGATGGCAGGAGCGAGGAAATAGAAGAATGTGAGGAAAAAGGAAAAAAAAAACAAGATAAGTTAGGAACAAGTCTTTGTTCGTTAATAAGAAGACACGGCACCGACAAACCAGTGACTAGTATTCTGGTCAACTTCCTCTGAGCAGAATACTAGTCACCGGTCTTTAAAAATCTAACTTAAAAAGGAACAATGTTATACCTACCAGGAAAATGATCAACTTTTTCTTTTTGAAAATGTGGGAGGTTCCTTTTTTCAATCACAGTTGTTTTCAGTTGATTGATCTTGTAAGACTGAATTGTGTATGAACAATAAATGGTTCAAATGGGCCAAAATTAGAAACAAAAATAATCGGTTTCATGTCGTTGGCTATCTGCTGTTTTGATTTCTCTAGACCGACAGTCATTGAAGCGCTCATAACCATTTAGGCATTCTCTTGGAATAGATGTTTTATATGCACTATTTCACTTTGAAAGATGCAATTTCCAGGCAATGATGTTTTTTTTCAGAAACAATATAGGTTTGAATGTGTAAATATGAAATTATACACTAAAAACCTCATTCGCCCCTCGGTGTCAAACTCCATCCACAAGGCTCCTGATTATGGTCATGATATCAAGCATAATGAGTAACACACACTCTTAACAAGCCCATTAGCCAGGCAATAAAGTAATATAAATGATTAGTTATTAACAAATGAGAGCAACTTATGAACAGTGGTTGAGTCATTCTGTTTATTCGCACATCATCAAAATGTGAGGGAACAAAGCAGCGGACATTAGCCTGTCATTCTCTTTATGAATGTGATCTTTGTCAGATGGTGATAATCCCAGTAATGCTGGCAGTTGGTAAACAAGATGTAGAAATGGAGTGCCAGCAGCTACATCAAACACACAAACACACAGAGTCGGTACATGCTGCAATTCAAAGGCACTGTAATGATCCAACTTTGCCAGGAAAACACAAATACAAAACACGAGGAAAGTACTCAGCTGTACACTGTGGCCAGGATGTGTGTGAATGTCCATCTGTGCTTTTTTATGTACATGTGCAGTTTACAGTTAAAGGTATTAAAACAATAATTCAAATCTTCTGAAGTTGGGCTCTTTGGAAAGGTTATAAACATTTAGTACCTTGTCTGTCGTACATACAACAAACAAACTGACTGAGTGCTGCGATCATAAAACAAGTCAAATGTCTCAACCTACAAAGCAGTTCACGATAACGTCAAATTGCATGGCAATTTGAATGCACAAAAAGTCAAAAATAGCTAACTGTATAACTCCCAGATGCAGAATTTCAGCAAGAATAACATAATATGTCTATCTGATTGACAGACTAGTGCAAAACTGACATGGAAGTACAGCTGTTACCAAAACATAGACAAAGTTGTCTAAACTTGTATCAATTAATCAATTACGGACTACACATAAAACTGTGTACACCGTGCAAGTATGTAAAAAATTCTACAAGCTTTAACCTGGTTCTTGTGTTTAATTTAAGTTCACACACACACCAAGTTGTATATTTGAAAACCTCAACAGGCAATAGATCACTTAGTGTTTGTGTGAGAGAGAGGGCAGTGTCCAAGCTGAACATCCAGAGCTGAGCAGGAACAGCTGGGGCTCTCAAGATTTCACTGGAATCTGCTAATGACTGCAAGATTTATCGCACACGTGCACATGTGCCTGCGTCCGCTCCGACAGCACAAGAGAACAGCAAATATACACTGTCTCCAGAATAAGCTTTGTCACGATCGCTGCTGAACTTACAAACGTGTGTAAGCACAGGGTTTGCGAATGTTACCTGAGCAGGAGTCCGCTGCCGTTCTTCGTGGTCCCTCCGACAATCAGTTCCTCCTGCCAGTGCATGTACATTCTGGACAGACCGTGGCAGCCACCACTCAGTGCCCGTCCCACATTGAAAGGCTGGTGCAAAAAGGCAACAGGCAAATATTAACAATATTAATGTAAGCGTCCAGGTTTAAACCTAAAACTTGATGCTTTAAAAGCAAAATCAACATAATACATGTGTGTACAATGGCTGGTTGTGCACCGACCTTAGTTGAGTTCTTATTGGGTGCGGTGAGGGGGCAGTCAGGGTCAGCGGGGTTCAGGCAGGGTCTATCCATGTAGCCGTGTCCAACGTCTGCCTTTTCCAACATGGCCTCAAAGCCTTCTGTGTTGAATCCTCTCTTGTCTAACTTGCCGATAAACTCCTTAGGGTCAAAATTGGTCCACTGCTTGGAGCCTTCACCTCTGTAAAAGTAAAATTCACATTTTAATCATATTTTCCTGTGTTTCATAAGGGGATTGTTCTTTTTGTGAGTCCTTCATTTGAAGATTTTAATACTAGAAAAAGCAAAGTAGCATCATGTAATTTTACTGGGATTGTGTTAGCTGAACCGACAACTGCACAAACTGAGTGCCGATGGGATCTTTGTTTTTGCGTGGACCCAGGGAAGAATAGTCTCCCTCCTCCTTTGAGCGGTGGAGACAACTGAAGCATCAGAAGGGCCCGAAAAGTGACGTGGAAGTTGTTGTTTTTCTGTCGGACGGGTAATTATTTGTTTTGCTCCGTGGGGGATTTAATATTTTTTGAACAGAGCATTGACTGGAAGGGGAGGGGGGGTGGAGCTTAGAGGAGCTGCCTCTTTCAAATCTTGCTAGCTCTCCAAAATTACCAACCCTAGCTTTAACCTAAAATTGTGTACTTTTGAATTAGTAACAGCTGCGACCCATCCCCAAGAGAAAGTTTACAAATAAGTAAAGCAAGGTTCTTTCAAGAAATGCTACTTTTTATTCAAAAGCATAATTTTCTGTACAAAAACAAAAGTTAGTGATTGGCTGATAAAACTGTAAAATAGTACAAAAGTTAGATCCGATTTATCTATCAATCTGTGTTACTGTTATTGTTGTAATGTCTCAGACTCCATCTGCAGAACATTTTTATAGAATACTTGAGAAAGCAAATAACGCAACTTTGTTCCATTTTGTTCATGTTTAGTTATCCGCAAATTTCACAATTGTCAAACCTCCAGCAACAGCAAATAATCTCTTTCTTGGTAGGTGACCATTTCCCATCATGCAATGGCTGATTTTCTCAACCTGAACATCGTCTCTTCGTGCTCTCTTCCTCACAAATTCCAATCTTTTTTTCTCTGAATCTTTCTTTCTCTCAGTCATTCAGACTACATTGTATGTGCTTAACCAGGCTTGGGTTATTATTTCCAGCCTCCCAACCAGAACATAGTAAAAAACCCTTATTTGCCGTCTTAAACCAACAGGCAACGCACACATGCTTTGACGACAGCAACTTGACTTGATATGAAGTCTCACATCCGTAAACCACATATATGCACCACCAGCAAAGATGCACACTGTTGCATGGACAAACTCACGCCGAGGTAAAGATCTGTCGAGTATTACTGTAGCAGCAGGCTATTAGCAACAGAACAACCAGACAATGGTGTGAGGCCCAGGGCTGGAGAGAAACGTTTGCCAGTGATACGCATGCCAGAGACCACTACAATGGAGCTTTCAGAAGGGATGAGTTCAGGACACACATGCACAAACACTTGCTCTTCAGTGATGTCTCTTTGGACAAACTGAGGGTGTTAAAAGTTGCTTTTAGTAAAGAAGACAAACAAGATGCCATGGTTGAGAAACTTTACTTCCCATTTTGTTTTGAAAGCAACAATGTTTTTGTTAAAACACCTGATTTGTGGTCCATATGTGTGGGGGGAAAAATCAGTCAACAGGCAGCAATATGAATATTTGATTGTCTTAATTCCATAATTAAAAATGCTTTTAAGAATATATATTCTGAAGGAATACAATAACTTTTCATTTAATATTGTAGAAGTCTACTACTTACGGGAGATAAACCATTCCAGAGTGAAGCTTAGCTCCTTCCCAGAAGCAGTCCAAAGGTGTGATAATGAGGCATGGATGAAGCTTTTCTATTATCTAAGTGGATAAGCACAAAAAAGGATTTACACAAACTGACAGCAGTTGTATACATAAAATACTGCTAATGTTTTTATTTGATCCAGAGGCTAAAAGTCAGTGTGATTCAAAGAGTCGTTTGGAACTGAACTCACCTGATTCATGAAATGAGTTTCTGTAACTAATTCTCCTGATTTGTAGCATAAATGTTCCAATTTCCATTGTCTGAAAATAAATTATTCTTTTGTTATTGCTGCAAAAAACTATGAAACATTCATTTTAAAAGGCATACAAAGATAAATCTTTAATAATAACTATTGGCAAAACAAATAACTGCAGATGTCCTGTACCAAAACATGCAATATAAAGCATAACTTTCTGGAATAAAGTCAACATTAAATTATTAAAGTAGCTTTATATAATAGTTAAACCTTTCCAGGAATTGTTAGTAAATTGTACAATTTGTTGTTTCAGTATGAACAAACACTGGGAGAGAAAAGAACATAGAATAATAAGGAACAGTTAGTTACTTGTTATAAAGGTAAACATGAACTCTGCTGGCTCTGAGAGCGGACTCCAGATGCTGGAGAAGTGCCTCCACTGTTAGAATACTGGCTCCATCCTCCTGCGGCGTCTGGATCATCAGCTGAGAGTTAAACATGGCTTCCTCGCCCATCTTCTGTCTTGTGTACCTCAGTTCATGATTCACACGCCCACCAACTGGACAAAGAAGAAGTTGTACATTTAGAAATCCTTAGGGCAAATATCCAAACACACAATTAACATGTAATTATAATAAATCCATTACAGTATTATTTTATACATTCAGGTTTTTTGTTGTTGTTTTTCAAAAGTATATTAACCCTGATACTTTTTCTAAATAAAAAGGAATTATTTAAAAATACTTCAAAGTTTTGACTGCTGCAAGAACTCAATCAGCAATCAGGAAAAAACATCAGTGATGAAAGTAAGGACTTATACTGGGACACGTGTTCTTCTGTATCTCCAAAGATGTACAATATCACGATCACCCATCTAATAAGGAGCATGACAACTTTTGTCTTCTATAAGGCTCTGAACAGGAATTATTACAAACAGGTAAAGTGCAAAAAAATTGCTCACTTAAGTACAATACAGTTACCTGCAGGGAAACTGCCATCCTGATATTTGCATAAATGTTACCATAACACTACTCATGATATTTAGATATGTTATAACACTAGTATACCTATTTACCAATGGCATAATATAATCAATTACAAATAAATGTAACCTTCAATAATACTTTAAGTGTACAAGTATTGATGCAACCCATTTTGAACTATCTGTGTATCCATAAGCACTATTGTGTGTTTTACCAACTGCAGCTTAAGAAAGACTTAAGAAGCAAGTTTTCTCTTGCTGTAAATCAAGTCTTAAGATGATCAGATTTGTACCTTAGATACAATCTCCATCAAATCCAGAAAAGTCAATATCACCCCAAGAGGTCTGCATTTTAAAAACAGCTCATTAATTTTATCCAAAGTTAAAGAAAAGAATCTCTCTTTCATGATTTGCTCTGAGTATTGTGGTGATACAGAGCCCTGTGCATGTGCGTTGAGCTAGTTCAAGCTATAAAAGCAGCCTTTCAGGCTATTTAACAGCCCTGCTCCACCCCAATACACCCAGGGAAATTTTGTCAAAGTTTTTCTTAGACACATTAAAAACTGAAGGTAATGACTGAATGAATTCAGTTTTTTAATGTATCTGAGTGTGTCTGCAAACATCTTCTAAAGGCTGAATTATTTGAGCTATTCCATCACCATAGACTAAAGACTCAGAGAAAGCTTGAGCACTTCTCTCCATCTCTCTCTCTCACACACCCACAACTTGAAAAATGTCCAGTAAGAGAGTTGACTGTGTGAAAAATCTGTAACATTTTATTATGCCTTAATCCAATTTAACAATTCGGCTCAATTCGTGCAACAGCAGGCATGGCTTGAATGTTTTTACTTTATTGTAATGGCATTAAAGTTGAACATAAGCATATCAGTTCTGTTGGGCTGGACCACCCAGTCAGACCAATGAACCAGGGAGGGAGGGGGCCATGTCTTGGGGCATTAGGAAAACACACTTGATTTCTTTTTTTCTGGACTCAAACAGCATTCTCATCTGATCCTGTCTGAAAGCATGTTTATAATACTCATCATTAATAGCAGGCCTTGGCTAACTGGAGAGACATGCTCTCCATTGCTAAGCCAACTACACAGCTATGTTACACCAGGTCTGCATTCGAAAGAGAGCATGCATGGAACTGATTAAGAGCTGACGAGCACTGACAGTGCACTAACAAGTCAACTTGTCTGATGCACTTAGCCCTCAAAGGCAAAGTTAGCCCAAGGCTCAGTTTAAATCCAATGCCAAGAGGAAAAAGTGCACAGGTATGAAGAAAGAGGCACATTTATCTTTAACCTGCTTCTACACATGAGGACATAGAGTAAGATTTATTTGAGAAAAGATGGTAGGATCGCGCTTAAAAAGAATTCCCTGTTTGGTCTGAACACTTTCCAAGTCGTTGACAACCACCCAAAGACCCTAAGTTTACAGCGAGCAGAGAGAAATGGGACAAGTCAAAGGAATGCACTCTTCCCTAACAGGAAACAGCACATTACAGCCTCGGGCCGAGAGAATTCCTCACTTCACGAGGTTGCAAAGTTTCGGGGTCAACACTCACGCAGCCTTGGGGTGAAATTAACACCCCAGCTGGATCAAGAAAAAGTGTGAGTGTGCGCACACTTTTTGCAAGCGTGCAAGCATGTGCGCAACGAGTGTGTGTGCACACACAGCTGTGTTTTTTCAATGACACATATTCCCCCCATATTCTTTCTCCTAAGAAAACTGTATGACCCCAGCTTGTGTTGATGACTTGAAGGTGTTCAACTCTGAGCTCAGCTGCTGTGACCAAAACAAAGTTCACAGACTTTCTAATTCTTCCCATGGATGCTTGGTTTCTCAGTAACATGTTTTTTTTTTTTTCATCAGGAAGAAAAATCAGCTCTGCTCTAACACCTGGACAATGTATAAAAGGCAGCAAGTGCCTCAAGCCTTAAAAATGAAAAGCTGCACACCAGCAAATCAACATCTTGTAGACCTGACAACAAGAATTGAGGATACTATAATATGGGCAAAGAAAAGTAGTTAAAACAGAAACCAGGTCATATAAGCAGGGAATGACTAGTAAAAAAAGGATGCATGTAACCCGTTGCAGGTAAAGCGAGATTAGAAATGTTGTGTGTGTGTGTAAAGTCTTGTTAGCACTGATGCATAACTATCAAAATCTTCTCTTCAAATTTAATCTGATTACTGACAATTCCTCTGGTGTGTCCACACTAACACCATTTGTCAAAAGTAGGGTCTGGTTGAAATGCTTGACTACAAACAATAAGCCCTGACGTAAGAACACAAAATATTTTTTTTAAAAAACACCAAAAGATGAGGCAAACAGAAAATTAAAGAACTCCGCTGTGTTCTGGATCTGTGGAAACTTTCACAGCTCAACAATGAAACGGTGATGGAAGTGGTGAAGAAATGTCAAACATAGCTATATTGACTTCTGTCTCAACTGGAGCAACAGAAAAAAAAACAGCCCCAAGTCAGTACAGCTGTATAACAAATACTGTGGATGCTGGCTGAGGTATAGACATGAACCAATGAGCCCCACAGGTCTGACTGATCAGTTTTCATACAGGAACAATCTTTATCATTAGCTTCTCTTTCACTACGAAATTGATGTGAAAACTGGCACCTGTGCAGAATAGAGAAGAAGCAGCAGCAGCCTGTGTATGCCACTGTAGTGGAGCCCTCGGTGTGGGTATTGAGCAAGTTGCATAACATTAACCCCTGGTCTCCCCTATTCTCCAGCTAAAGAAACGGGGGGTTGTGGACAACGAAAGGAGGGAGAGTAGTTTCTAAGGAACTGACAACACCCCCTTCCTCTTTTCAATTCTGAATTCCCCCCTCCTATTTCGACTCTCGTTTTCTCTCTCTTTGCTCTATTCAGCTCTAGTCCGTGATTGGACAGATCATGATGGCAATCAGCCCAGCCCCTCTGTCAAAGCCAGTCCAGCCCCCTTTCTCTAACATAACTTTCACTTTTTTCCATGCTGCACACAAAACACTGCAGCCCCATCCCATGCACATCTCTTATGTTAAAAACAGGAAAAAAAAAACGTTCACACAAACATCCACCACACACCTTCAACTCTAGTGTGTGAGGTTAGTTAAGACAAAACAAACAAAAAAGTCATGACAGTTCATCTTTAATGAAAATGTTACTCAAAAATATTTAACTACCTTTATCTAATTAATGATTCATTTGAAACTGCTGTGCCCGTCCCAATCACTGGAAATAAAATACCTTTTTAGTATGAACAACGTGTGCTAAACGCAAACTGCGTGTACACACATGTACCTAAACACATCTTTGTGTGTGAGCGCGTGTGCATATGTATGCAGAGGATGGATTAGCTGGATTAGGCCCCGTCTCAGCAAAGACCCCCTGCGGTGAAAAAAAGCTCCTCTTAAAACCAGTTCACCATTTTGCTACCAGTACAGCTAGCTACCTACAACCTGAGCACTTGGTAACTTCCAAAAAATAAAGACAGACAATTGTTCAAATTAAAGAAAAGTAACAAATGATAAGAAATTTAATTATAATCATATACATAGAAAAACAAAATACAATAATATAGATATGTTTCCATTCTAATTTATTTTCACATGTTAAGACCTGTAAAACATAAATGCTAAATTATGTTTTTTGCATCTCTGTGTGCCAAAAGAAAATGACTACAAAAGTAGATCTGTGGTCAGTCCTATACATTTTTGGCAAGTTTTTCAAGTCACCTGACAGGTCTGATCAGCAACATGAACCTGGTACTTTCTACCACTATACTTCCCTGTTTTTTAGTTAGCTTGTTATTTTTTTACCAAGTGATTCCATATTTTTAGCTCATCTTTCAACTAAATTGGTCCCCACCAGTTACTTGCTTTAAATTACTGCTGTTACATCACAACACAATTAAAAAACTCTGGAAAAATGTCAACAAATCCCTACAGTGAGGCTACCCGAGTTACTGACAACCTGCTTCTGCTTATATTCATGTGGTTTCTGTCAAAGTCACAACTTCTGGCCAAATTAAATATGTGCTTTGAATTTAATTAATTTAACTACTAAACACATTTTTGCTTTTTCTAGAATCAGAACATTATCATGATAAAAACAGTGCAGGTATATGGGATGACGTTTGCTTGATGTCGTTTAAGATTCTCCAAAACTAATACAATAAACCCAATAATATAACAACAATAATACATCAGACTTATAGAGCGCTTTTTTGGACACTCATAGACAATTTACACTGAAGGATGCATTACACTGATGGTGATAAGCTACACTGTAGCCACAGCTGCCCTGGGGCAGACTGACTATAATACATTAATCATATATTATTATGCTTACATGTTTTGCAAATATTGTAAATCTGTGAAAGAGAAATACCTGTCAAAACCCGCGGCTAATAAGAATACATTTTCAAAGTAAAAAATGCAAACTGTGAGAAATTTAGTTTTGTTTTTTAAATATTAGGTTATTGAAGAAGATTACAAAAAATACTGTTACTGAAGGGAGCATTGAATGCTTTTTTTTTTTAAAGCTGCACTGTTCCGTGGGTTGTAGAAAGGGTGCAGTACCAGCTGCAGGAGCATTGTGGAAACAGCATTTACAGCAGCACACAGAGTGGTTCTGAATGTGCGCTTGGCAACGCAGGTGTGCACACAACCACAAATATGTGATGCAAGGCCTTACTGAGAGCTGAGACCCCATCCAACCCAGTGATCCCCCCCCCCCCGTGCCTTTAGCCTCGTGCACCCCCCTCCTTCCCTCCCTATCTCCTGTCAGCTTTCACAGAGGAGCGGGCTTCCATGGAGAGGGAGCACAGAACAAGCAAGGTTGAGGGAGGGTGACTTTGTAAGCAGAGGATGACTATAAGAATATAAGAGGATGACAAAAACCCAGAGAAAGAAAGAAATGGAGTGGAGAGTGGAAGTGCTGTGAAGTGCAGCTGTGGTTGGTGTGTCTCCCTTCGTGCAGCCACACACACACACACACACACACCCTCTCCTACACTATGTTACACCCCAGCTGCCAACTGTTGCCCCCTCCTCATGAATCCCCACCCTTACCACTGTCCTCCTCCTCATCCCC
>JAVKLF010000001.1:14977925-14992344 GCA_034783495.1 Millerichthys robustus
CACACACACACACACACACACACACACACACACACACACACACACACACACACACACACACACACACACACACCAAGAGACACTAGGAAACAGACGATGACAGTTTATTCACATCAGTAACAAGCTACTGTGTTGTAAAACATATCAAAATATCCAGATGCTGTGTTTTAATGTGCAGAAAAAAAAGTTTATTAAAAGTTGTTGGAGGACGTATAACAGCACAACCAGCCTTGACCTGGTCAGTCTGACATGGCAGCTGATACTCAGGATGAGGAGACATCAGCATCGCTTTGGGTGGGATTGTGTGGGAGTTGAGGAATTATACTGTCTCCAGACCACACACAGACCAAATGAAAGAAAAGAAGGGGTAAGGAGATGACACGAGGAACAAGATTTGAAGAAGCATGGTAAAGCAGCAAATGAGAAACATAGTTGAAAAAAAAAAAAAAATATATATATATATACTTTATACACTTGCATTTTAAAATCAAACAAAGTTTGCTGTGAGATTTATTATATAACATTTTTACTGGGCAATGATACTTTATTTTGCTGTAAATTCAAGAACAGTTTTTGGTATCATGACCAAGTGAATTTACTGTATAATTGAATCCATATTCGTCCATAAAGTATAATAAACTTGATCAGTTGTTTGACTGCAGGAACGAGATTACTAAGAAAAAAAAGGCTACATCTCAACTCAGTTGTGTGTCTGAGGAGTCTCTATATCTAAATAAATTAAATGTCTTGGTCAAAAGTTTAATTCACTAATTAATTATTAAACTAGTGTGGCTTCATGGCTCAGTTGGTAGAGCTGTTACCTCCCATGTTGCAGGGAGGAGGTTGCCAGATCAAATCCCAGCCTGAAAGCAAGAAGTGGGTAAAAGATAATGGATGGATGGAATAATAAACCAAAAGCTTTGCTTATTTTTAAAATTGAATATTGGCTAGAAAAACAAAATGAACTGAATTTGTGTTTCTTTTGATCAACTGTGTCTGATGCCACAGAAGATATTTTCTATTCTACATCATCCGTTTGGAAACAATGAGGAATTCATGTGAAAAAGCTCACATAAGTGTAAGAAATAGACAACAAGCACAACTAAAATGTGTTACCCAAAGAGAAAATGAACAGTTGTATTTTACAGTTAGCCGTTTTGACAGATCTTGTCAAATGCTGTGGTGGAACTGACATACTAATACATATTTTAGAATGAATATAGATATGTAAATCCTTCAACATAGAGCTTCTGAGCCCTGTGGGCTTCTGTGGGTGATTCACTGTAACGTTTTCCAGTTGTAACTTGTGTATTAGGAGGAGTGCAGTGTAGCTGTGAAGCAGAAAGCAATGTGGGGGTTAAATGGTCCATGAGCATAGATTGGCCTGGTCTAGCCACCCCCTCTGAACCTCGAACGGTGTCTGCACTACATGCATGGATGCACGGCCTAGCTCTCAGCAGGGCTTCTCTCTATTGGATAACATCCCATAAAACTCTTCAACAAATATGTAAACACATTCACCTAAAGGCAGTATATGGTTCTTAAAATAACACATTATAAAAGCCTTGAAGATGTTATGCGTATACATTTGTTGCTTAAAACTGTAGGGTTGTTTCCCAACTTAAAAAACATTCTGGAGAACATTCTGTCAATTATAACAACAGTGGGGTCCTTGTCGAAATGTCCCACCGTTTTTATCAAACTTCAACAGGCACCACGTTGTAACCCCCAATCCTAACACGACTGGAGGGGAATATAATTGCATGCTTAAATGCCTGAGAAATGGACATTCAGTTCTGCTGAGTTGGTGCTTTCTGTGTGGCCTCATTGTTGAGGCGCGCAATCATGCAGTTCTTTGAATCGTTCGTGTTGGGTTAGAGTTGGTTCAGAAGAGTGGAAGTCGGGAAAGGAATCTTTGTCCATTGGCCAGATATTTTATTGCAAGATAAAACACTTTGTATTTGCCCACCGCGCCTGGCAGAAAAGCTGTGATTAATGTCAGAGTGGAGTAAACCCACAAAAATCAGAGGCTCTTCCTTTTTCCCCCTGCTCTGAGCCATGCTTTAACATTCTTGCTGACAGCCAAATAATCAGCTGTTTTAAAAGACCTGTGGAGCCTTTGATAGCAAGACAGAGCACACACACAAATCCAGCCATGCACACATTGTATACTTGTGCACAAACACGCACAGATTATGCCACTATCAGTTATACTTTCTGGTTGATGAGCTTAATGTGACCAAAGTGGACAAACAAAAGGTTCTCTCTTTGGGACTGCGGAGTAATGAGAGGCAGTTTGATTGTAAATACATTGCCTCGCGGAGTTTTCCATTTCACTGCAGGACAACAGAGACAAACCATCAAATTCAGGTCATCCGAGTTATTTACACACGTTGTTGAGCTCTGTGACATTTAAGAGTTCGATCATCAGTGCTTAGGAAAAAAAAAAGAGCATGAGAACAAGAGCTGTTTGGATGAGACTCAATGTTTATACAACTTTAATAAAAAAAATAACAGTTCTTTTGTGCTGGATATCTTCTTACATCCAATTATTCATGTATGAAAGTGGTTGTAGTCCAGTTTCAAAACAGCAAGGATACGTTTTTAACGTGCAGGGTAGCGATCTCCATCTTCATCAGGCTGAGTTGAAATGGCAGGGTAGTTAAGAAATTTTAAGGAATAAAAAATAAATTTTTACTTCTGCCTTAGTTAATAAATGATGTGCAATGGTCTACCACCTTTAAGACAAAAGCTGAAGAAGAGAAAAGGTAACCAAGATAGTTGGTCCCTTTGATTAAAAGTTATGTGACAAATGTTGATTTTAAACATATTTTGAACTGAACCACCTGTTTTAGGTTTATTTGGACTTGAAGACGAAATGCACACAATGAGTAAATTAGAGAGATGAGTTAAGTTAATCCATGAAAGAAGACTAAGAGGACAAAAGAAAAACATGACTGATAATACCTTTTTTCCATCTGTATAACCAATGCCGGTGATCAGTTTTGGCAGGCTTTTTGGCTTACTATGGTTCACTGTTTAGTAGGTCTGGAGAGTTGAGCAAGTCTTTCATTCAGTCATTGATTTTGACCAACAGCTATTCAAATTAGTCTTTAAAACCACTTAATGAAACAAATTTGGCGAGGATGAAAATTGTAGCCGCAGGAACTACTTTGTTCAGAAAAATCTGTCATA
Organism: Millerichthys robustus; assembly: GCA_034783495.1. Lineage (NCBI taxonomy): Eukaryota > Metazoa > Chordata > Actinopteri > Cyprinodontiformes > Rivulidae > Millerichthys > Millerichthys robustus. The sequence goes on from JAVKLF010000001.1 coordinate 14,981,121, forward strand.
AGTCAAAGTAGGTGTATTTCAGATCGTATAGGCAGCTTCATGACCTGATCATCAAAATTTAGAAAATGTTCCAAAAATGGAGCTTCTGAATACTGCTTTGTTACTACATCAGTTTATATGGTACAGAGGATGTTTTGTGATAAAAGTATCACATGATGCAGTCAAAACAATCTCATAACGCTCAACGTATAAAACATAAAAGTAATGCAATTTCTAAGTAAGATTTTCAGAAATAGTTCAAGTTCAAGACTAACTTTAAGGTTAGTGTTCTACCTTTATAACATACTGATTTTAGTTTGTTTTATTAATCCTATGAATTTAGTAAAATGGATGGAAAGTAATTTGAAAACACAGTTTCCAGGGGAGCATGGCCTCTGGATCCCCTCACAACTGCTTCATTCAACAGCTGCTTGTTGACATGAATGTGTGTTTCTTGTTGCTATTAGAAGATGTTGACAGGTATGATGTAGGCTTCTGAGAATCTGTTTTAAATTCAATATAAATTTAGTTGTTAACTGTTGTAGTTGGACAAAACTATTTAGTCTTGTATCTGAATGTATGTAAATGGGCAGATTTAGAAAATCAGATCACCATCTTTATCTTTCCACAAACAAACATATGCTCTCAAACACTGAAAATACAGAGATTTTTGTTATTTTGGCTGCTCCCTTCTTCAGGAGTTTCCACAGCAAGTGAACTCAAATAAAAGATTTGGCAATTATTTTATTCTGGCTGCCCTTTCTGATGCAATCTGGGCTCGAACCTACAGCCTCAAGATTATAAGACGGCAGCCCCATAGAAAATAATATTTGTTTAAAGTAATGTGTCATCTTACAATCCAGTTTGTTTTCTTAGCACATCTTTAGCTCATGAAGACGATATATATGATTTGCATACTTTGATATTCTTTATTTGAAAATATATGTCATTTGATTTGATTTCTTTTTGACCCATTTGTCATGCAGGGGCGAGCTTTGTAGTCAGTTTTTGTTATCTGTGAATCCTTTACTATTCAAAATAACTTCTGAGTTTGGCATTTAGTACGTCATCTTATAGCTAAAAATGAAAACTGTCATGGCTCACTTGACACAGCCGTTTTCACAAACCAATAAATCATCTGTAAAAATGTCTGTTAGAGATTTTTTTTTTAAATCTGCAATCTGAGATTTATTTATCCCAACTCTCTCTGCTTCAGCAAATGTGTATTGTTGTGAAGGAGGCTTTGTGGTTCAGTGAAGAAAACAGCCTGTGAGAGACCCAGCACGATATGTAAACCGTTTGACATCCGTGTTTGGGCTTTCTTTATGAGAACATCTGCAGCAGCTGCTCTATAAATTCCCCATGTTAAGAAATCAGGAACAAAAAGCCCAATTTTTGTGTGTCAGTGTACCATGGAGAGAAGCGGACCCAGTTGTGCCTCATCTGTAAGGTTTGCGGAAAGTTAAACCAAGGATGGAGAACTGAAACAGGTTTGTTGTGTGTTTAAATATGGGCTTTATGTAGCAACAAGATCAAACTGGACTGGTCGAACATCATTACAATCATATTTGTACGTTTTGTATGTCAAGTCATATTTAAGAGTGGTAATATTTGTGACTGTTAACTAAACTGTCTGACCTGAAAATTGCACGATTTTTTTTTGTAAATAAAATATCTTTGCTTTTTATTGCGCATTTTATTCAAACAGTTTGCAACCAAAAGGTTTATGGTTGCATTCCCAGGCATAGGGCAGTTTACATTGTGAGCAGCACTTTCAATACATGAACCCAACAGCTTTAACTGCGTTAAAGACAAAAATAAATACCGTAATTAAAAAAATGAAATACTAATACAATATACAGTTATGTACGAATAAGTATAATACAATATAATATAATACATAATTTTTGGTCCGAACATAAAACATTTCATGTCATTTAAAAGCGGTTTAAAGTTGTCGAAAGTGCTGTACAGTGTAGTAAAATATATAAACACTAAAAGCTGTTTGGGAGCTTGTCTTGCTCTCTCTGCTTGCGCTTTTTATAAGATAAATTAGAATAATTTCAAGGACAAAAGTTTTTAAGCGACTGGCTCGAGATTATGACGTGTATAAATATGTTTTCAGTACTTGTAGCGCTTTCATTCGTTGTAAATGTTAGCTAAGCTAACCCAGTCAAGCTACACTACAGAGAGTTCCTCTTTTTCTGTCAGGACTATTGAGCAGTGTTACTGATGAATCCGGATGGCTTCTGCTGGGACAGGTTTGAAAAGCATGTTTTTTTTCTGATGTTATTTTATTTTTTTAATTTTTGAATTACTTTTGTCATGGCAGTAAGTTTACCTCATGTTAGCCTATTCGATGTTCAGAGAGATTCTCAAACATAAAACAAACATCATAACCCATTTTGTATGTTTTTTTGTGTGTTAAAACTGAAGTATTTTCATGTTAACTCTAATATCGAATTTTCACTCATTTTTATTGAAGTTTGTTCATTTATATGCACCGTCACACACTGTGTTCTGTCAAATTACAGTAAGCTCTTGTTCACGTGATTGTGTGCTAATATAAAATAATTCATGCAAATTTACAGACAAATGGTGTGAAGGTGACATTTGTCTGGCTCCAAAATCCCAAGATGGCATTCTGTGGGAAGGCACTATCCAAAGACTGACTTCCATTACCCATAATAATGATACAGCCTGGGTGAAATTCACAAAACACGCAAAAGAGAAAGAACAAGATGAAGAAGCCATACCCGTTCAAAAACTGATGAGACCAGAATTGAACCAATTTACCCAGGAGAAACCAGTGTTTCCTGGCAGCACCGCTGACCTCAGTCTCCGCATCCCTTTAGAACTGAGTGATGAAGATCGAGTCCCTTATACTATCAACAGATACTTAAGGGATTACCAGAGGGAAGGTATCAGGTTCATTTACAATAACTACATCCGTTCCACTGGTTGTATCCTGGGGGATGACATGGGCCTCGGAAAAACTGTACAGGTACACAACAGGAGCTGCAAAATTATGTCAAGTTTTGTCAAAGCAAGGATCCGTTATTTACGTAGTGTCACATATCCCTCTTTCGATCTTTTTTTATTTTTTACCATTTTATTGTAGATCATAGGTTTTCTTGCTGCTGTGTTGCACAAAACGGGCACATGGGAGGACGTAGAGAACAACCAACCTCAATTTCTGCAGTCTCAGATATCCTCCAAGCAAAGTAATCTGAGCAAAGTGAGTGTTGATATAGACTACTAGACTAGATATTTCTTCAAATACCTGATGGATTTATCGTATGCTGCAGGTCAGAGTATTGTTTTGTTAAGTGTTTTTATGACCTGGTCCAGGTGTTTCTCATTGTGGCTCCACTGTCAGTTCTCTATAACTGGAAAGATGAACTGGACACATGGGGTTACTTCCAGTGTGTAGTGGTCCACGGGCTGAGAAAAGAGGAGGAACTGGCTCGCATCAAGAATGGTCGCATTGAGATTGCTCTCACCACCTATGAGACTCTTCGACTCTGTTTGGATCAGTTCAACAAGTAATAATTACAGAAACAGAGTGCAACACACCTTACTATGAAAATAAAGCAACAAAAAGCTAACAAGATGAGAAACAGATGCCTGTAGAACTTCATTTTTACTATATTGGAGAATTATTTTAAAAACCTTGGTCTGTTGGTTGTGTGTTACCTAACAGTCATAGAAATATAAGCTTTAATAAAGTTAAGTATGTTGCAATGGAAAATAAAGATGATGCTGTCATAGTTTTGCAGCTACATTTATAGAAACATAGAAACCTGAAAGCGAGGTTGCACACGAACAGTCATGGCCAAAAGTTTTGAGAATGGCATTTTGGTTTTATACAATTAGCCGTTTGGCTTTTATGTGGAAATTTGTATTAATTCAAATTGTGAAGCATGATCAGATAAACTAAACAAAATTGTTAAATCACCTACTTATTTGTGATTATTGTAAAAACTAAAATATCACTGCCTGCTCTGCAGATTAGATTGGTCAGCGGTGGTTGTGGATGAGGCCCACAAGATAAAAAATCCAAACTCTCAGATCACTCAGGCCATGAAGGAGCTGAAATGTAAGGTGAGAGACGCTTTTGAATTTATGTCGCTGTTTCAAAATAATCTTAGGAGTTTTTATTGAAAATGATGATAACCAACAGTGAGAAATGCTAGAGGCATTAGAAGTATTACATGAAATCATCTTATGACAAAACTCTTTGAGCAAAAATTGTAACGTTGAAAAAACATATGAATAAAAACCATAATTAGTTTTTTCACTTTACATGAAATTGTTGGTTGTTGTGCTTATCTTTCTCATAGATCCGAATTGGTCTCACTGGCACCATTTTACAGAACAACCTTGAAGAGCTGTGGTGTGTCATGGATTGGTGGGTGATCAAGAACATGTTTTTTTGTTTGTTTCTTTTTGAGTACAGAGCAAAGGTCTTAAACCACTTCTCAAATCATTTATTCTGTTAGCCCAAAACTTGGTATAAAGTGTTTCCTTAAACATTTTTAAGAATAGTGGTTAAGTGGCAGGCTGTGGTGCGGTGGTTAGTGCTGTGCCTCACAGGAATGTTTTCAGTTTGGAGGATAAAAGAATAACTTGTAAACAAATAAACAAATATATATGCCTCAATAAAACAAATATATTATTTTTAGGGCCGTACCAGGTTGTCTGGGGAGCTTAGGACACTTCAAGAACAAGTTCTCAGATCCCATAGAACAAGGCCAGAGACACAGTGCAACCAAACGTGCCCTGGCTACAGCCAGGAAGACTGTCCGAGTTCTAGTGATGAAGATTTCTCATTGCTTCTTAAGGAGAACTAAAGCCCTCATCAGAGAACAATTGCCAAAAAAGAACGACAGGGTAAGATGGGATATCTTAAAGTTTGTCAGACTTCATGATTGCAATGTTTTCTCTTTTCTCTGGAAACTTGGATTTGATTTCCTCCAGCTTCTCGTAATATTGAGAGGAAGTTTTCGGATGTGTTTTGCTCTAGGTGGTGTACTGTTCTCTGACAGAATTTCAGCAGACTGTGTATCAAACAGTGCTGGACACTAATGATGTGACATTAATGCTGAGATCTTCAGAGAAATGTGACTGCCAAAGTGGACGCACCCGCAGATGCTGCTGCTATGATGTTAGTTCTTGTTTGTTACCATTGTGAGATTATATTTATGTCATACTTTAAAAAAATGTGCCCAAAGTTGTCTTTAATATCATTTCATTTAACAGTAAAGTCTGCTATAATCATTGCTTAAATTTTAAATTCACAGCATCTGGCAGGGAAAAAATCTAAATAATACATTTTTTTTTTTTTTATTATTTAGAAAAACTCTGAAGGTGTTCCAATAAAGAACCTCTACTTTAGTTACCTGGCTATATTGAGGAAAGTCGCTAACCATGCAGCACTCCTTCAGTCCCATCCAGGCAGCAGTAAGAAACAGGTAATGTTTTTATATTCAGTTTGGTATTATTAATTATTTAAACTGTCTTAAAAGCATTTATACAAAGAATAAATTGATTTGAAATTATGTATGTCCCACTGTAGGAAAAATATGTGAGTTCCATTTGCAAAAAAGTGTTTCAGTCGTTTCCAGAATTTGTGCAGAGATGCAAAAATGAAGCATTTGAAGCTCTGTCGGATCCAATGTACAGTGGGAAAATGATGGTACTGTATTGATTTAGGGCTTTTATATTTGTGTGCTCTTCACAAGATTATTCAGTGCTGGATAACACTTTTTTTCTTGTAGGTTTTGCAGAAGTTACTCAAATACTATCTACAAAAGAGAGATAAAGTGCTTATCTTTTCATTTTCAACCATGGTGAGAGCTCTGCTTGTGCTGATATTTTGTATTCCATATTACACTGTTGGTATTTGTTTAACAAATTTACAAAAATGTAGAATTCCTCAGTAAAAAACAAAACAAAACTACTTTTTAATAAGATTTAGTGGGTGGGAATCAGCAGGTGCTAGGTGCTGCTAATCAAATACACATAATTAATTGTCATTAGTAAATGTAAGCACCTCTGTAAGAGCAGATGGATCTTTGGACGTTGATCTCAAGTGCAGAATTACGTCTGTGTTTTTGTTCTGTTGTTTCTGGATTTGAGACTTGATAGTAACAATTTGTATTTTAATAACGTCTTGAAATCTTAAACCTTCTAATAATAACAAGAATTAAATGAAGAGTTACTATATTTTAGTAAAAGTATGTTTCAGATCTGAATGATTTTTTTTTTTTTATTGGAGAGTAAATCCCTACTAACAATCTAAAATAATTTGGGGGGGGGTTGTCAGATTGAAATTTTGTAGGTGTTGTATTTGAAATTTTACACCTTGTCACATCTGTTCAAAGTTTGATTAAATCAGTTTCCTCCTTTAAAGACCGGCATTGTTCCGACGTACCTCTGCTATGAACTGGTTTAAAGAATATAAATATATAATATAATAAAAATAGTTATAGGAGGCATGGTTTTCTCAGGATGTAATGTACATTTATAGGCTTACCTCTGGGGTTTTGGCAAAGTAATTAGACCTTTAAAAAGAATTAGTTTCTGCAAAATCCTACGGTTGCCGTCACCTGATATGCAATAATATTTGTAGCTGCTCTGAGGTTATATTTTTATGACCTATGTTTTGCTTTTTTGGGATAAGGAGTTCATAAAGGGTCCAGCTTTAATTACCCCACAGAATATGGAAAAATATACAGACAGCTGTGAATCCTGTGAATATTGTTTTATGCAAGATGTTTTTTTATATGAATATTTAATGTGCTTTTAGTTTTCTAATATTATTTTTCATTTTTCATCAGCTGTTAGATATACTGGAGAGCTACTGCATGGCAGAGGGACTGGATTTCAGCCGGTTGGATGGATCCACCAAATCTAAGGAAAGGGTCCAAATAGTCAAGGACTTTAACAGCTCTTCTCACGTCAACCTCTGCCTCGTTTCTACCATGTTAGTTGGAATTATTTAAAAATAAAAGTATCTACTTAAACAATGGAAACTTGGCTTTTTTATCTTTTCAAAACTGCCAATTGTACTTTGTTAAAAAAAGAACCAAATGACATTAGCAAGCTGTTATATGTACTGTATACTAACATAGGTTCCTTGGTATAAAAATAAAAAAAAAATCTGAATTTGTTCATATTAAGTAAAATAAAATATGTTTCTTCTATCAGGGCAGGTGGTCTTGGTCTTAACTTTGTAGGTGCTAATGTCGTGGTGCTGTTTGACCCCACCTGGAATCCGGCCAGTGATCTGCAGGCTATTGACAGGTAAGTGAAGTCATAGATTTGGGTTTTTACATTAAATAGTAACCTTTGTTTATTCATCTCAAACCAAGACATTGCTGTTTTGTGTTGATGCACCAATTGAAGGCGCCAGGATGTCTCTTTATATGTGTGTATATTTGTGTGTCGTCCTAGGGCGTATCGTATTGGCCAGTGCAGGGATGTGACGGTCTTTCGTCTGATTTCACTGGGAACCGTAGAAGAGGTCATCTACCTCAGACAAGTTTACAAACAGGTACCAGTCTTATGAACAAGAATTTATGATTTAGTGTCATTTTCTAGTTTATTTAAAAAGTATATTGCACATTAATAAGCAAAAAAAAAAATTAAGAAGAAGTTTTGTTTTCCCCTTCAGCAACTGCAGTGCTCTGTAGTTGAAAAGGAGAGCGCCCGGCGGTATTTTGAGGCGGTGCAGGGAAATAGTGACTACAAAGGTGAACTGTTTGGGATCAAAAATCTGTTTAGGCTGCAGACTGAAGGGACGTGTCTGACCCGCAGGATTTTGGAGGTTAGATGTCCAATTTTTTTTTACTGACAATGTGCTTTATTACCTCACACAGGCCTGACATGTCCAAAATCACATAAAATGAGTTTTACATACAAAAACAAATTGTCCGAATCCTAACCGACGACACACATATTCCTGTGAAAACTGTATTGAAAATTCAAGTGAAAAGCAACCAAAAGAACCCTAAAACCCTAAAGATTTGACAAAAGCTCTCACTAGCACTAATATATTTAAAAATAAATGAAGACTGGCTTTAAACAATTGCACAGTAAATCTGTCTCTGTGTCAGGCTTTGGGGAACAAAACATGAAGCCTAAAGTTTTATTAATGATTCTGACTACTTCAAATAGGTGTTCAACAAAACATGGTTTGCTGAATGTTTGAATTATCTTGTCAGCGAGAAGGACAAGTGGAGGCTGGCGTGGTGACAACGAGGACACACAGAGGCGACCAGAAGGAGGAGGAGAAAAAGGGTGATGGCGTGAGTAGCTCTGCCGTTCTCAGACACGGGTCTCTCATCCTTCCCAACCCTTGGCCCACTCACGCTCCTATTCCCATGTGAACGAGAGAATACCTCAAACGGGGTTCTTTTTATCTGTCAGTCAGACCAACCCACACAATGTCTTTTTAGCACACCACAGTTCATGTCCTAATGGTGAAAGAAAATGACAAAGTTCTTACAGCAATCATCTAGGCACACATGATATTTTGTACTTGAAAAATTGTTTAATGAATAGGATCAGTAGATTCTGCTTGGTAGCCACTTGACAGCCTTGGTTTGAAAAACAAAAAAAAAAACAATCACTCCTCTGATTTTTTTATGTTCTAGTGGTGCTGAACATTGAGGTTCATTCGGGGTTTTTTCTCTTATCCTGTTTAAAAAAACAGCTGGATATAATTATTTTTGCTTGACCTAATGAAAGGGAGCGGACCACACTAAAGCCTATCTTCTACTTTTCCTGTTATTTTGTTTTCTGCCTATTACATCATAGTGGAGGGCTCATGTCACATCGATGTTTATTATGATTTGTTGTTGGAAAACATCTGTTTCACATTACCCAGTGAAACCTCTCATTGGCCAGTCAACTAAAAGATGGCATAAGAAAGGGAAATGAAGAATTTATAGGCATTTTGTTGCTAACCCTCTGATACCGTGTGATACCAGTTCATTCTACTTGCACTACATGCACCATGCTTTTTTCCTTTTTATTATTCTGTCTATGCTTGTATTTGACCTAATAATTTACATCTTTTTAATATTAGGAACCTGGAGATCTGCTTACAGATTGTAGACTCATAGATGAGGAACCAGTCGAGAAGATAAGAGAAGAGTCAGAGATCCCCGAAGGTGTGCTGGACTTCAGCAGTGGGAGTGACACAAACGATGGGGAACTGCAGGGCCTAAAGAGAAACCAGAATGGAGACGATGATGACAAGAGTGGGAAAGCTAGCACTGGTCTCGGACCAATGAGTCTCCTTCAGCGTGGCTTCTCCAGTCTTCTCAAAGGGATCAGAGACAAACTAGAGCTAGATGAGGGGGGCAGTGGTTCTTCTACCAAAGAAAGCTCCTTTGAGGAAGATACTGAAGACCAGAACATAAAGGATGCCTCCACTGCAATCTGCACAACTTCCAGTACAGGAAATAGAGTTGTGTGCCTTTCCAAATCTGAAACAAAAGCCTGGGACAAATCCACTGGCTCAGACAGAAAGCAGGAAAATAATGGGAGCAAGATTTCACAGTTAAAAGAGGAGGATTACACTGCGAGATGGAGAAAGGGCCAGAAACGATGGATGAGTAAAAAACAAACCTCAGGGGATGACGAGGGTGATGAAGACTCTTCACCAGGAAACAAGAAAGCTAATAAGCTCAAATCCACTTTCCCCAAAGTGCACCACTTTGACGCTTACTCAGACGAATCTGAGGATTTAGACCTAGAGGTTAAGACGTGTTCTAAAAAGGATTTAAATTTGTATAAAGGAGGAGGAGATGAAGGAAGAAGAAAGTTGTATCACAATAAAAGAAAACACAGTGCCCGTGTGAGGGACAAGGCGAGAGCCAAATACACAGAAGACATAGAAGCATTCACATCTTCAGAGGAAGAAGAAACAGCTCCAACAGGGAGACGAGCAGAAATACCGACAGCTGTTTCAGTTACAAATCTGAAAAGTCATAAATCTCCAGCATCTAAAGAGAAAAAGCAAACCATCGACAGTGTACTAGGTCAGAGTCAATATTTTAATTATGTAAAAGGTTTAAAGATTGTAACGTCAACGTTGATACGTGTTTCTTTTTTGTTTAAAGGAAGTGTACAAGAGGTGGCGTATACACACTCCAACCAGCGCGTGGTGGGCGGGAGCAAAGCCGAGGAGCTAATCAGTAGAGCTGCCGTACGAGACGTGTTTGCACGTAAAATGTACTCGCAGCTTCCAGCCAATACTCTACTGGGTACCCAGGAGGTATGAACAACAGATGCCTGTCTGCTCCAGTGATGTCTTCTGTTTTTCCACAAATTTGCTTTATTATCAACATTGTCCAGCAAGTTACTCAGAATTAAAAACTTTTTCTTTCCTGTTTTTCCTGTTTCCTCGGCACGAGAAGAGCTGTGATGTATTTCAAACTTTTGAAAGATGTTGGTAGGAGCTGTTTTCTTTCAAATTTGTGACCCATTCTGGCAAAATGAGTCAGAATGAGCACAGGCTGAAGTACCAAGTATTTTTGCGTAAAGATTCGTTCATTCAGGTTTAAAGCTAGGCTCATGGTCATAAGCTGTGTTTTGAAAAAGTTGCTTTTTCTGCCTATGTAAGTTTATATATTTTTCTTTCTTTTTTTTTTTTGGACTGTGCCAGAGTCTGCCAGCAAGTCTACCAGACGGCCAACCCTGTTCCCTCTCAGGTCAGCTGCAGAAGCCCAAAGTAGATCATTCGGTCATCTTCACCAGCAAAAGTGTGCATCAATCTGGACAGACAACAGTAATAATTGGAGAGACTCCCAAAGCCTTACGCAGGTAGTGATGCGCAAATGCAATTATATGTTAAATAGAAAGAAAAAACTAATAAAATTAAAAAGGATGTTTTGTGGAAATAATGGATATGAAGAGAAGAAAATCTTGGTGAAAAAAGGGTCATGGTAGGCAAAGTGAAAGAAAAGGTATTCTTGATTAAGAGCAGCAACAAGAAACAAAAGAAGTTTAAATGAGAACAGAATAGGAAGGTGAACCAATAAAATTTTAGAGGTGGGAATGGGAGGCAAAAAAGAAAAAAAAATTCCTGGCAGTGCAGGGAAGACAGCCAAAATCCACCACGGATATAGTGTTGACTTCCCAGGCTTTAATAATAATGTGTGTGTGTGTTTGTAGAAAGAGACCACCTCTGAGGTTTCCCTTTTACCTATTTCCTGTCATCATGCCAAAGATT
>JAVKLF010000001.1:14995863-15006050 GCA_034783495.1 Millerichthys robustus
CACACACACACACACACAAATACAGCGAGGCCACACATTTGTCACACCTGTTCAAACCCTACACCTAAGGATAAAAAGATCTTTCTTTTCCAAAAACCTCAAATTGCTTCCTCTCACTGTTTCATCCACAGGTTTCCACATTCAGGGTTCGTTGTAGTCACAGTCTGGTTCACGTGCGATAGTGGAGAGGGCCTGGCATTTCTACTAACAAAGGGCTCAGCAGATGACTGACAGTAGTTAAAGCCTTACATGGCTCAGCAGTAAACAAAAGTGTTTCATCCTTAAAGCTATCTGTAGGTTCTAACCATCTGTACTGAGACGTTTCTCCATCGCAGATGACAAATGATGCCCTAACTGATGCAAGTCCCGTAAAATGAATGATCATAACTTCCACTAAAACCATTGTGGTGGCGGTTCCACTTTCCTACAAAGGTCTTTGTGTCAACAAGGTAAGAAGTCTTTTTTATACATCCTGCTTCCATAAGATGAATGTTGCATAATGGACACTCAAGCAGAAAGGTAAAGGTTTGCCCTTCGTGTGGCTTTTTTTTGTTGTAAACGTCCCATTTGCTCACTTTTGTGTGCATGTAAGTCAGTATCTCATGAACTACTGGGTGGGTTATTAAACCTTGCAGAGTAAAAATCTGTATAGAAATATTTCTGGAAGTATAAAAGTCTGAACTTGCACAGTAACTGAAAGTCAGAGTTAAAAGTATTTACAGAACGAGCTGTGGAAGTTCAAAACAACTTTTTACTGCCAAATCAAAAAGCCTTTGTGTGCTCTGATGCTTGTTGAAGGAAGGTGTTATTAGGTGCACACCCAGCCTCATGCCAGAGGTTTTTGATGTTGTATCATGCACGTTGTTGCATGATAATTTAGGGTCGGATTCCAATTTTTGAGTTTACCATTCAAAGCATTTGATTTTCTTCAGTGCTGTGTTGATGCAATATTGAGAAGCAGCAAAACACACAAATCGCCTTGTGACGGACCTGTGACCAGGGTGACTGCTGGATATGGGCACCAGTGACCCCCGTGATCCTGAAAGGAAGAAGCGGGTTAAGATGATGGATGGATGGATGGATGGATGGATGGATGGATGGATGGATGGATGGATGGATAATGCACAAATCCTTTATCTGTGCTCTCACATTTCTCTCTGACATGTTTAACCAATTAGACAGGTGGAACCCAAAGTTGGAATCAGGACCCCATTTGGTCATGAAACACCAGATGTGGGGTCTTGAGAAAATCAATGAAAAGAAAAACGTTTAAAATAATTTCTAGTGACAAGTTTAGCTTTGGCTATTACAAAATAAGATCATCAATGTTTAAAAACACGAACAGTGTTTGACCAGGCTCTTTGTCAATGACTTATTTAGCGCTAACTTTATTTCAGCTAATAGTTGGGGTCATGAGTCTGCAACTTTTTTTTGTGGGACAAAAGCAAAAAAGTTGGGAGTCACTGAGAACAAGAAATAAATACATTAAAACTGATCAGAAAGTGTCATTCAAACTAAAATACTGATTGAGAAATTTAGGTATAGGATTTGAAAAGAAAAAGAGTCAACAATACTGTATACTGTATTTTCTCAGAGGGCTGAAAAGGGCTGTACCTCATTAAAATGTGTAATGAAAATGTGCCTATTAAATAGAAAAAAAACCCATCGTGACCACTTACATGAAAGAATGTACAACGTTTGGGTGACTCACCAAACAAATAACTGCACTGGAGGAGCCCTCCTGTTGTTACGGTAACGGGCAGAGGAGGTATCTACATGTGAAAAAGAAGAACTGCCCCCTGATTCATTAGGAAATTACACACCATTTGGCCTCCATTCCTATCCAGTTACCCGGGCAACTGTTAGCTGTAATTTGGGATAATTCACTGGCTCCTGGACCCTTCCATTTCCCACTGTGCCCCATCATAAAAGGGATATAACACAGATGCACACACACACTTTTTTTTACTTAGACTTAGACTTGCAAAGTAGGAAAGACCATTCCTTATTTAGCTTTTTTGTAGAATTAAACTCGACAGAAACGAGTGAATATCAGTTTAATTGCACAAAACTTGGCACAAAGCTTGTTTATCTTCATTCCCATCACCTGCAGTTTATTAGTGATACAGTTATTTTATGATGAGATTTAATAGTGGGAGCTGGAGAGCTGTTGCTCAGTCAGACACTTGTGTTTTCTGGCTCTGCTGCGTCGAAGGTGGAAGACACAGGGATGGACAGAAAGGAGTGGAAAACTGTATATTTCCCCGTGACATAAATATTGAGAGAGCAGAGATGTAAACATACTGGTGAAAGGTCTGGGTCTCTGTTGCGCTGCCAAAAGGCCCGTGCGTCATTTGATCCATTGTTTGGTGTAGAAAGGTCCCGGTAAGCAAGCAGGCTGCCTCCCCGCTCCAGCTGCAGCCGCTCCACTGTTTATGTTTGCAGGGCCCTTCGCCTTGAAGTGAGGCTATATAAGCAAAGTGCAGCCATATGTGAGCGCCCGGCCAGCAGAGAAGTCACGGGCCTTCTCTTTCTCAACCCACCGTCCACCACTTTTCATACCTCAACCTTCAAACTACATCTTTTTGTTGACTCTTGTTGATGACTATCATTCACTAGTTTGAAAACTTTCCATGAAAAGTAAATGCCAGAAATGCGGAGTTTATTAAAAAAAATACCCTAACTGGTTTTGAGGTTTTACAGCTTTCTAATCATCAATATTCCAATGATCTGAACACACTGGGTCGACTTTGTTAGACTATTTTGGGCACAAAGAGTTCCAGTCTCAAACCAGACTCTTCTCAGTCTGAATAACTTCTCATTGGATTTGCTGTGAAAAAGCGAGTCTACGTGTGTGTCTGAAAGTTAGTGGTTCTGGCCCTCGGATCCTGGGTGGGCTTCAGTGGCCAAGTGCTCGTCTCGGATCATCTGAGGACCCTTGTGTTTACTGAAACAACACACAAGTGGTGTCCATGTAGGAGAGAGGAGTCACACAGGGAGCATCCTCAAAGGCAACACTTCATTCCCTTTTTTTATTCCCCTCTAAAACACATACACATAAAAGCATGCTGACTGTGTTCTCAAAGTCCTGACCACCCATGTAATCTCATCTGCTATAAATCTTTAATACATCAGAGTTTTTAGACAGTCTGAAGCTGTACTCATCAAATATTTAATCTTAAATATGATCTGGCTTACAGTAAAACCGTCAGAATAGAGAGAAACTATTATGTTGCCTCAGTGGCTGATCTAGTATTGACTTGTGAAGTTTACTTTTTAATGTTAGAGCAACTTTGAAATCAAAAGTTGCCATACAAATGATGTTGACACTAGTAAATTACAGACAACCTGAAATGAGGAAAGTCCCTGTGGTTGGGCATCCAGGAAAAAAAACAAAAACATTTCAGCAGCTGGTAATGCACACACAAAAATACCACAAACACTTTTAGATAATGTCCGAAGACAAACTGGTATGTAAAAACTACATTATTCCTCATTTTTTCCTCAAACCTATATATTCATGTATGTCTTTAATTGTTATTCCAGTTGTAAAAGGCTTTATCAGTTTGTGTGCCTCCTGCAGATGGTTCATAACCCCAAATCTGTGTTAAAACTTTGACTTTGCTGCTCTCTGGTGGTCATAATAAATATTACAACAATCACAAAAGTTTTAAAAGAAAGCTCCATCGATTCACTGATGAGCTTAAAACTGGGAATTTGACAGCAACACCGGTCATGTTTTCATGTGTTTGAAACAATCTTTTAAATATAGATATTTATTAATTCATATATGTTGCTTAAAAGCAAATAAGTGACAAAAAATAAATGGAAAATAAATATATTTATGTTTATTTCTTTTAGAAGTACACAAAAAATATATACAAATATTACATGTCATGTCATTTTATTCACAAAAGTGATTTAGAATTTTTGAGGACCCAGAATTTAGGTGTGACATTATTGTTATGTTGAAAAGGTTAGAAATGCAAGCTACAGACTTAAATCCAAACAAGTGAAAACTGCATGGAAGCAGCTGCTTAAAATATGTTTTTATCATCACATTAAGTTTTTCCTGATCTTTGTTGTTGTTTTTTAATACCTTTTACATTTTAAAAGCATTCCATGCATTAAAAATTGGGATAAAAATCCCAGTCTTTTCACTGTAAACAGTCAGACCAGGCGTAGATCCTCTGAGCTCAGGGTCACTCTGACCGTCCATCCCTCTGGCTATCCTTTCCTCTTCTCTTATCTCCTGTGGACTGTCTCTCATGTGGGAGGATCATCCATCACGTCTGTCTAAACACACCAGCACCCCTCTGAACATTGGCTGCTTGTGGTCAGCAGTCTTCACGGCACAACTGGTCACCTTCTTTGGCACATGTTCATGCAGACAAATGAGGCAAAATGTTTGCGTTCAAGAAGTGAGCAGCATCTCCATGTTCTATCAGCAAACATCAAGAAACTTCCTCGTGTTCAAAGATGCTTTTTTTTTTGTGGAATGACAAATCGGCTCCTCTGTGATGTGAGGTTTCTGCTATCTTTAATTCAAACAGAGGATGCTGATGGTGGGTAAATGTGTGTTTGTGTGCATTGAGTGTTGAGTGGGGGTGAGTACATTTAGGACAGCAGATAAGATATGAGACTCACAGTCACTCGTGTTTCTCTTCAAAATTCATGGTAACAGCACACCACTGCTTGTATTATTATTATCTTCAACAGAAAAAGCAACACACACAGCACTTCAACAGTGTCATCAGTACATCCAAGAAAATCTTACATTAACTCTAAAAAAAATACTGCACTGTGTTTATTGTGAAAAGCTCTTTGAACGACCTCGGTTTGGTGGAATGCACTTTAATTCCGAAAAGATTAATGAGCTAATGGCTATAGACCAAAGTAAATTGCTGCCGTCTTAAAACAACTAATCTGAAAACCTACAGAGCACTTCACTTTGGCATTACTCTGGTATTCTACAAGATATATTGGGATATTCCTGTGCTATGAAGCATAAAAAAGCAAGTGCAAAGAAATAAACACAAAAAGAAAACCTTAACTTTAAAACTGAACATTGCGACATCAGTTTAGTCAATTTTCAGAATTTAGGTTTTTGCCATTTAAATAATGTTGCATTTCATTACACTCATTCGTTACATTACGTTTTATCTTTGGCTTAAAGGTATGTATGTATATATAAAATGCTCACAAATTACATTTATCAGTTTCACAGCTCAAACAGGATCCACAGGTGGACAAATCTTTTCACATGACATTTTAAAACCCTTTTCAAATGTTTGGCTGCATTTCAATAACCCAAGTAGAAAAATCTAAAAAAAATGGAGTAGGTCCTCTGAACAAATTCATTGTAATGTTTTGTCTCTTCTTCGAGAGACTTCTCCAGACTGAAGAGTTACAGGTAAACTTCCTTTTGGCCCGTGGCTGTTTTCTTTCCCTGATGTATAACTGGTCACAGGCCAAAGATCAAAAAAGTTCGTTGAAGAAGAGCCTGTCCAGAGGACCTACTCAACATGTCTTAGACCATTTTCAGAGGTTACTTCTCCTGTGTTTTCTTCTTCACATAATTGTGAATGCTGTCCAGCACCCACTCAGAATGAAGAAACTTGAGGGGAATGGACTGTAGGAACCAGCCCTGCATTCAAATCCAAACACACCCGTTACAGGTCATGTTAGTTTCCTGGCTCGCGCCCATTTTTTTTGCCATCATGAGATATAGGTGCAAGGAAATCTTACCAGAATCATGTGACTAACACTGCCGTGCGTTTTGTCTCCTGCTCGGACGTACTGCAGGGAGGTTTTGACAAAATCTTCTGGGGTGAAAGTCACAATATTTGTTTTTTGATAACCTGTCAATCGGGTGGAGACTCCAAATGGAACCACTGCCTGGGGAAACAGACAAAGAAAAACGTTTGTCGGGCGGGTGGGTGGGTGTGGGGGGTTGAAAGGTTTTAGGTGAAGTCTGAGAGCAAGTCACACATTACCTGTATAAGAATCCCTTTGTCTCTATATTCTGCTTGAAGACCCAGAGAAAATCTCTCCACAAAGACCTACAAGAGCTCAAATGATTTCAACAAAGAAAACAAAGGTCTGTACAGTGTTTCCTGATGCAGAATCGTACCTTTGAAGAAGCATAAACGGTGTACAGTGGGAATGGAACAGACGCTATTCCGGATGAAACGTTGACAATCAGCCCTTTTCTCCTGCAGACCCAAAATATAATCAACAACTACATTTGTCTGTTTGTAGTGAGAAACCCAGCATTAATCAGCATGTTAGGATTCAGCTGCAGGAAATATCTAATGAAAAAAAAAAGATGTGGACAGGGAACCTGTTCTCCATGCCTGGGAGGACTATTCTGCACATCTGCAAACAAAAAGAAAAACAGTTCAAATTTAGGACAAATAAAAAAATGAACAGAAGTTATTTACTTTAAAGACAATCTTCTATTTGCTCTAAACTTACAAATAATTGATAACTTCATTATTACCGAATGCCATTATATTACAAACAAAATCTAAACAACATCTGAATGTCCTTTTTGTTCAGAATCGACAAGATTTGACAGAATTTTTATGTAAAATGGACCAGTTCTCACATTCAGTCTTACCTTCATAACAGTTTTCACATTACATTTGATCACTTTTGTTATTACCTGGAAAAAAACAAGCATAAGAAGAAAACAGTTTTAACTCTGCAAAGACATTTTAGAACTAGTTAGTTTATCCTGATTTCCTTTTTTTGTGTAAATACACAAATAGAAATCAATATGGTGATAAATTTAAGCTATAGAACTCTGTAGAACCTTGATTTTATTTGTGCAAATTAAAGCTATGTACCAATAGTCAACAGAACTGTTGACATCTGCCATTGAGATGTAAGTTTAAATTTTTTATGAAAAATAACCCACCCAGGTTTTTGTTTTTTTTGTAAAGACCAGATGTCAGGGTTTTGTTTGAAACCAGTTTTGAGCCTGGAGCTCCAAAATGAGTTTCTATTCAATTGTTTTGGTTGCTGTATTACTTTGCATGTAAAATTCTATAACTGCATTAAGTGGGGTCACTCTGTGGCAGCTTAAACACATCATGTGTGGCGTTCATACCATGTCAAGCTCCTGGGTATCAAGAAATTTACAGGGGATGATAGTGGGCAGCACACCAATGTTGTTGACTGGAGTAAAAAAAGGAGGAAGATGATCAAGATATCATATTTTTTTCTACACTAATATTTGATGTTAATGTTCAAAACATTAGCTGACAAAAATGCACGTCTGACCCAAAACTCCAATGTTGAGATCCTGAAGCTGCTCTTTAATTTTCCCAAAGATGTCGTCATTATTGAAATCGGCCACTATCACTTTCACCCTCTGTCCTGTTTTTTCACCTGTACAGATTCAAAAAGTAACAATATGTACCCTTAGAGCTGGGCATGTTTCTGTATTTTAAGTGTTACAGGCAGAAAACATGAGGTTTTAAACCTATTTCCTTAGCCAGCTGGTCCAGTGTCTCTTTAGTTCTGCTCATAATAACAACATTCATTCCTCGCTCAGCCAGCTGAAAGAAAATAGCATTATGATAGAAAGGTGAATAAAAACATATTTGTAGACAACAATTAGCACATGGGAATTAAATAAAAGGTAAGTTCAGCCAAAGTATTCTGCAAAGTTAGAGTCCCGAATTTTAGCTTTATGTGCAGAAAGGCTCATCACATAAATAAACACAACCAGTGCTGTTCACAGAGTCACTTACTGCGAGTGCATAAGCTCTTCCTATCCCCTCTGAAGCACCGGTCACCACTGAAACACAAAAACGAGTCAGACATGAAATCTATCTCCTGCAGTTTCCATTTCAAACACCGGAGGAGCCCTCGCCCTGAGCTGCATGCTTCCTCCTGACTCCTGTCAGACAAGGCACAGCACTGTGTTTGTATTTATTTACACTTTTACCCTGTCTGTTCTTACATGGTGTGCTGAAACAGCATGTTCCCCAATTCAGATAAAGACCTCACTGAGGACAGACAGAAACAACTTGTTTCAGAGTGTTCGCTGCACTCCCATCTCTCTCTGTCCAACCATCAAAAAAAGATTAACAGCTATTTAGCTTTAAGCCTTCAGGTCTGACATAAAAGATTTTCTCAGCTGAATAAACAAGCTGAACTCTCAATTTTAAAGTTGAACTTCAAAAAGTTGTTAAAGGCAAGGTACCTGGGCCAATATTTCATCTTTATACCAAATTCAACACTTAGAGCTGCAGTGTGGGTCAGAGCAGAGCTTTAAATATTTCACTGTGAAAAAGAATCTATAGCAAGAAAACATAACCAACTTTAATCACAAGATCTGCATGTCTACAAATTGGTGTAAATCGCAAGTGAGTGAATGAAAGGAATGAAACTGTTCTGGAAATGACACAAAGCATGTGCTTAGCTTTTTAAACAACAATGCAATGCTGTGCAAATTATTAGGTTCATAAATATTACATTGGAGCAAGATATTTAAATTATTTGTCACATCAAAAGCTCTAAAAAGCTTTTTTTTTAAAGTACAGGCAAATAATATTTGCAAAAATGTTTCCTTTCTTTAACAAAATGACTGAATCACTGAAATACTATTTCTGCAAAATATTGTGATTCTTCTTCTAATAATAGGAAGACGAAGAAGAGGAAGAGCAAGAAGAAAAAGAAGAAACCAACATATCCATACCAGAAAGTCTTTTTTTTCAACTATTATTTTTCCTTTCATAACAGAAATTTTAAATTGATAACTATCAAGTATAACTGTTAACCCACTGCTAATTGTAGCTTGTTTAACACTGAGACCAGTGTTTCTGTAATAAATAAATTTAATTATTATTAGTAGTATTGCTATTTATGGTTGTTTATATGTAGCCCCCCATAGAAAGAATGAACTAAATCATTTGTCTAGTAAACAGGAAAAACGGATCAGTCTTGTGTCTTTTTTATTTACTTCCATATTAATTGTATCATTTTCAGAACCTCCAGGTGAGACGTTACACTGGTTTGTTACATGTATGATTCTTTACTACTGTGTGTACTCTGAATATTCTGAAAGCATGAACATTAGTAAAACACTTGTGTGTTCTGTTCCCTTCGACGCTAAGAGTCGGCGATATGACCCCGGTGGTACCCACAAAAACTAAACAAAAAACCCCTCTCCCATACATGTGCATGAATGCACGTCCACGTTCGATCATCAATAAACACGTGTGTATGATTACCTGCCTCATCATGTGTGCACACGTATCACACACTTGTGTCACTCATTTGTATGCTGCTGTGTTACTCATAACCTAAGTTTAAATATTTGTGGCTCTTGTTAATTAATCTGTTTTTACTAATATAATTAATAATTAATTTGTAACTTTTTGTATTTTATTAGTTTTTATTATGCATTTAGTATACCGGCTGTCGGTTCCTGTTACTGTTGTTGTTATTTTATATCTGTCCAACCCCCTCCTCCCCTTCTGTCCTTTCCTTCTGTGTCAGCCTTCGCTGTCTGGTGACTTCATACAATAAAGGTATCAACGGGAGGATTATTTCAAACTGTAGAGTAAAACTGTCAAGGCATTGGAAATGTTTTCAGTTTAAACCCTACTGAATGCATATATGCCGGACAGGACAGGTTAAAAAAAAAAAAAAGAGTCAGTGATAAGCACGGGTCAGACACCTGACTCTGGACTGAATGCCAAAATAAAGACCCTGAATCCAGATGTTGGCTGGTGTTTGCACGTTGTTTGACAAATGTGGGACTCAACAAATGGAGTGTGAACATGAACAGATACTCATTCAGAGCAGAGACAAAAATCAAACCTGTATATGAATAAATAAATAATCACTTTACATGCTCCCACATTTGTCATGTAGATACTATGAAATATGACACGGTGTCTTAAAATATGAAGTAAAGACAAACCAATTGCATAGTTTTTTTAAATAAAATATTTTAAAAATATATTAGTAAAGAGACTGCAAGGAATCACAAAAATACACAAACCAATTTTTAACAATCCACTTCACCTTTGTGTGGAGTGGGTTTAAACAAATTCTGCTTCTTGTTTAGATATTTTAAAGGGTTTTGCTGTTTGATAGTTATAGTTTGCTATAAAGAAATGACAAGAGCAACATTGTTGTTTTTGTATAAAATTAGTGTTATACAATTT
>JAVKLF010000001.1:15032125-15046138 GCA_034783495.1 Millerichthys robustus
ACGCTATTAACTCTGCTGATTTAAAAAGCAACACTTTACTGCACATTTTTTACATCAGTCCAGAGTTTTTCACACAGGTTATCAAAACCTCAAAATAAATAGGCTGAATATGTTTGTTTTTTTTTGCTTTGAATGTGTTTTGAAGAGTCCAGACAGCTTTTCCCAGTTGTTTCCACCAAGGTCCCAAAAGACTTTTATTGTTGGGCCTACTGGCATTCTTTACAAATTTTTACAAACGCCTGCTTTACAAGTGCAAGGTAGATCCAGGCTTTACCCACCACCGGTGTTTTTTTTTGCCCAAAAATAGAACCTCATGATGCCCCCGATCTACACATCTGTGTGTGTGAATGGGTCAATGTGACTTGAAGTATAAAATCTCTTTAAAAGGCTATTTAAATGCAGCCCATTTACCATTATAATGCTGATTTTGTACTATGTGTGTTACTTCTGTAAAAAGGCTGTATGATTATTTTTTTTTTGATTGTTTTCAGGTCGCCAGGTTGGTCCAGAAAGCACATGCAGAGAAAAGCTGGAAAAGACAATCATACTGTACACTAAAGTTGTGAGTTTGCTTTATTAATAAACAATAAACAAGCTATTTGTTGTGCAGGGGCATTTGTAACTAATCGCAGTCTGCTAATGCCTTTCGATCTTTCTCCATGTTTGATTGCTTCGTACTTTTCTTTCCTTTCCCTCTTAAAGTTGCTGGATTTCCTGGAGTACCATCCATATGCATTTATCCCCCTAATTCAGCGCTCCCTGGAGTTTGCCGTTAGCTACATTTTTACACCTGCCGGAGAGGGAGTGACCTTTGAACGCTTCATTGTCCAGTGCATGAATCTCATCAAGATGATTGTAAAGAATGAGGCATACAAACCAGCCAAGAACATTGATGGTGAGATAAAATAACCTTGGAAGAAAAGTATTATTATTATTCAGAAAGGAAACGTTGATGAGTTTTCTGGTTTCTTTTGAAATCTGACTTAAATTTGTTTCCTTATAAACAACTTGCATAGAAAGAGTATTTAGGAGAAGGGTCTGATAAAAATATCCTCTGTGACATAATTATTATAAATTCAGCAGATTACACATACTTTTCAATGACATACAATGATAAATATAGGGAAATTGCAAGATTTAAAGACTATTTTCCTCTTTTATGTCTAAAATTGAATAAGATTGAATAGTTTTAACATAAAATTAATATTTGGCAATTATGCATGCTGTCAATTGATCTGTATTCCAATATCAACTATAAGTTGCAAGAAAAACCAAAAAGGAGGGTAATACTACTAGTATTTGTCAGTCAGAACTGTGTATCTTATTTTTAATAAGAGTATTTATAAATGATTTTATCTTCTGTTTCAATGTCATTCCTCTTTTTATACATTAGACAGTAAACCAGAGAATCTAGAAGCTCACAAGATCAAGACAGCCTTCTTTACTCACCCCACACTCACAGAGATCGGGCGCCGGCTTGTCTCACATTACTTCCTTCTCACAGAGGAAGAGCTGGCGATGTGGGAGGAAGACCCTGAGAGTTTTGGTAATGGCACAGCCCCTAAAACACAAGCTGAGTTCAAATATCTGTAATAATCATGAACTGCGTGTTTACAACTATGTTCATAACTGTAAGGGATTAGCTACTTCGGCAGTTAATAAAGTCTGCAACAAAGCTTCCAGTGCAGACCTACTTTGAGAAGTGCACACACGTTTTTTTGAAGTGTGAATAATATTTGATAATCTGTAGAATATATTAAATGTGTTAATGTGCTGGTGTTCAAAGCATTGGGGCTACTAAATATTTAATAAGACTGCACCGGAGGAGCTTCCTAAGGTTTGACACTGGTGCAAAGGACTTTCCAGCTTATTATAGTGGCTTCGATGACTGGAAATCTACACAGATATGAAGGAGTTCAACATTACGTTATGTATATCAAACGTTTGAACCCGCTGTTAGAAGCCTTTCTTTAATTTAAAGTAGGATTAGTTTGTATTTGATGGTGCTGATTTATGCTGCCTTAGGAAAACATTGCAAAGTAACTGGCTAAAGAACATCAATTTGTTATAGTTTGTTAATTCTAGTTGTTTTTTTATAGTAAGACAGAACCATGGAGCATTAAAAAAGCCTTAAGTAGGAATCAGTCAGTGTGTAATGTTTCTGTTGTGAACCTTCAGCTATTATTATTTTATATTTTCCTTAGCTGTTGAAGAAACTGGTGGCGACTCTTGGAAATACAGTCTGCGGGTAAGTTTAAACAAAATTACAGATATACACAAAAAACATTTTTAAAAGCATACACAAAGAATAGTGACTGGTTATGATGGAGGTAACTGGACTTTTAAAAGGATGTTTTGCTTCTCCTCTAAGGAGCTGTCATAGATCAAAAAAGAAAGTGCTGAGTTCCAACCTTATAAAAATATGTTGAGGTACTCATTTTGTGATTTGTTGACCCCACATGCAAATTACTTTCCATCACATCCCTGCTGATGTTGGTATGGTTTGATTGTTAAAGGTCAATACAGTCATAATTTTCTAAATTCTACTCTTTGTATTTTCAATGTGCAATTTATAGCCTGAAAAAATGTTAAGGTTTTCCAGTAATTAATAAAAATATGTCTTAATATTTTCTATATTAATAAAAATAGAATAGTGTTTATAATGTAGCATTTAGAACCTTGTTTCCATTTAATCCTAAAGGAGCAGCTTATGTTGCCTGAAGCTTTATAGCTTATCTATCTGACTGAGTCTCGTTAGTTGGCAGGGGCTGATAATTAGTTGTTGCTAATGATATAATCCCTCACCCTTGATTATATTTATTTTTTTAGTCTCCTTGTAATTTCTCTTATTTTCTTTTCTGTGTTGTGTTCCACTCTACTTTCCTAAATCTTTTTAGATGAGAAATATCTGCCTTGCAGTAAAGGATTCTTTCATTTAAAGCTCGATATTTACTTGAAGTGAGATGCTGGAGATAGAAAGTTGGATCACAAAGAAGTATAACCTATTAAAAAGTGGAGTGATTTATAATTTACAAAACCTCTGCAGAAAGAACAAGTCCCTTACGAGCTTTTTGCAACTTAGTTTAAGTTTTTACAGAAATTTCAACTTCAAAGTTCAGATTGAATTTTGACCAGTAACGTATGTTTTTTAAAAAATGTTTTGCTTCATAGTTTGTTCAGGAGGTTGGACCTTCTATCATTAGCTCTCCTTCTCTTTGACCCTTTATATTATCATATTTTCATGCTAAGGAGGGTTCATAGATCAGGTGTCAGTTCTCCTGAACTTGCTACATGGTCACTATTTCAAGCAGTTGATTATAAATACCCTTTCACTATTAAAATTATCATCAGTCTATATGGATTATTGGCTTTATTTTTTTCTTCCTCTTATAAGCTGGATAAGCTGGATAAGCTTTTCATCTGGCAACTGTGACCTGATACTGTGGTGCAAGTTACATTTTCCCAAAGTGACCCAGACCATGTTAGATATCTTGGATCTGTTTATTCTAATATTTTTGTGTGACATTTAAAGCCAATAAACCAAGGAATATGACTGGGCCTTGTTTCTATTAAACCACCTATTCCCTGACAGATTATTATAGACTCATTTATTATTGTGGAACTCATTTTTATTGAACAGATGTGGCTTTATTTTTATTTTTTCATATTTGTTTTGCCCCCTGCATTGCACTGATCTCACCTGCTCATGTGGCCACCTACTAACACACTGAGGAAAACAAAACCACAGGCAGCTGCGAGGCTTAAGGAGAGTTGTGATAATGACTGCCAATTAATTGTCTGTTGTTTTGCTTTTCTACTTTTTCCTCCATTTAGCCTTGTACAGAGGTGTTGTTCCTGGATATCTTCCACAACTACAGCCAAACCCTGACACCAGTTCTACTGGACATGGTTCAGAATCTGCAGGGTCGGTGAAGTATTCAGCCATTTATTAGCTGCTCTTGGGTAATAAATTTTTTAAGTGAATAGAAATAATTAGCCATCATTATACATCAGAAAATAACAAACATGTTGCCTTTTTCATGTCGCCATAAGCAAGTCACTGTTATTAGTAACATGTAATCTATAGTCTTGACAGTGCTGTGATGTTCCCTGGTGATAACCCGCACATCCACTTCTCAACTCTCTGGTCACCCAGTCAAATACACACATATTTGGCACACAGCTTCTGGTCTCCTTAGGGAAGTGGTGTGCAGGTTCTGTCCTGTTGCTGAGTTAGTGGTGCCATTGCTCACATAGGTTGATCACAGGGGTCTGCTTCTGCTCTTTTCCCCCAATCTACTTCCCTTTTGTAGTGACAGAGTGGAAATTGGTTCTCCTGGAGTAAGAAGGAAAACAAAACACATTGAGTAATTCTATGATTGAAAGAAAGCATTTCTTGATTTGTGAAGACTAAGTTCCGAGCAGGGACTAATGGAGAGGGAGAGAGAGAGAGAGAGAGAGAGAGAGAGAGAGAGTGTGTGTGTGTGAAAGGACACTGGTAAAATGACTTTAGCATGATTGATACTGTGGGGTCAAGGCCTGTTTATGTTTACATTCCACACATCATCTGTTGTCATTAAACAGTGAGGTTTTTTTTATATGAAAGTGTATAGCCTAAATTTTAACGTACAAATCCAGGTTATTTTATCATTTAAACTGCATCAAATGTTTGTATGTTTGCAGGCCCAACGAATGTGGAGGACCGTGTTCAGTTGCTAATGAAGGACGCAGGTCAGTCAAAGATTTATCTACAATTTGTAGTTTCAGAATTGGTATTTATGAAACTGGAAAAAGTATTTAAACTGTAAATTTTTTCTCAAAAATAATTGTAAAATTGTCGGAATATTAAAGATTGTTTGAAATTCTTGAATCTTCATCGTAAACATTACGTAATACTGGAATTGATTAAGCTTATAGCATGAACAAGAATGACTTCCACTTTGCCTAAGAAGTCAGAATTACTAGATGCAAATTTCAGTCTAATTTTTAATGAGCTCTATTCTAACAGTGCTTCTCGACCGCTCTACCCCTTACCCCTCATGGTTATGATATTTTTTTTTCTCAGTGCCTCTTTTCCCCTCTATAGCTTCTTTTACTGTTTATAAGTCCTTTGGCATGCCCAGACTGGCACTTACTACAATTTATGGCATACACACATAATCATTGTATGCTAAGAGGGTCACTTGTAGGAATCTCAGCAGTGCTGCGTTAATAAAGTAGTAAACACCATTGCTGTGATGAAACTGCGGTATGCTAAAATGGATTCATGAAGCCAACATTCAATATTATAGGCAAGTTTATTTTTTAAAAGAAAATTTGTATTTTAGAAAGAATGCTAACAATTTTCCAGTGGAATCTTTCCAGCTGTGACACTAGTGAGCTTTTGGACCACACCCATAGTAAAGTTAGTGGTATCTCCTCTTGATGAATTTCCAATATGTGACAGGTGAGACTGAGGACCTGTCCGAGAAAAAATTATGGATATTTGGCAGAACAAATTAGCTGTCCCATTTGCACCTCTCATCCACAAGTAAATAGTATATTGTTAAGAATTAAAATGAATTTTACAAATGATTTTCTGAATAAAGTTTTTTTTATTTATTTGGAATGGAAAATGTTGTCATAATAAACTGCTCTATGGTCAAAATCTTCCTCCTTCGTAGTTTGATTTGTTGGTAATGTTGGACACGACCACCACCTACTGACACCCTTCACAGCTGAAACCAGACTTATTTTCACACTTAATTTGATTTCACCACAAATGGTGCAGGGCAAATTATTCATCCTCTAGTTTATCCTGTTAAGACATTAGTAATATCTCATGGACAACAGACGACAGCTACGTTGTTTATGAAGCAATCTGCTTTAAATTATTTGATTAGCGTTTTACCATTTAAAACCCCTTTGAGGCACAATTGTGATGCTGGTATTACGTGTTAGATGTGTTTTTAACTACCTTGACACCTGCTGTTACTGGAATAACAAAGGTTGTTGCGAGTACATTGCCTGGTGTTATGTTTCTCTGAGGCCAGATTTTTGTCAGCATGATGGATGCTGCAACTAAGTAGGATAGTCACAAAACTTCATAAATGTGTGTCATGGGCATCATAGCGAAGACTGAGTTTGTAAATGGTAGATGGAGTAAAGGTGAGAAACTCTTGTCCCACATTCCTTTTTATTCCTGATGTATTTGCAGCTCCCAGCATGAGACATCTTGATTTGATTTTATAAATGTGGAATATTTTCTGATATATGTGGCCTGAGAAGTCCTTGGCACTGCAGATAATTTGAATTCATCGCACAATTTCTTTTATTGTCAAGATTTTTTCAATTTTTCATATTGCAGAGATCCATGAAGTGCACATGTGGTTTTTCTAATAACTCTTTTATTGTTCCCTAATTTATAATTTTTAAAGACTGCAGGGACAGAACTAGCTTCCATTTTCAGAAGTATTTTACAGTAAAAGTGAGCAAGTATATTTGAGCAGAGCATTAGTCGCCTGAGATGCTATTTTTGAACTATAAATGCAAAGTTTTGAACATTCCATTCAAGTGTTGTAATAATGCAGCAATGAAATGGAGCAGGAATTAATTAAAATGTGTCCCCAGGGCAAGTGAAATTGTGTCAAAACATTGTACTGTAGTTTAAACGCCGAAAAAGAACTGAGAAGATGGAGAATCAGTCCATTACAATTTTCTTAAAAATGAATGCAGCCACATTTAGTTGTTTCAGTATACTTGTCAGTTTTTTTTATCTCTAAAACGGCTTCTTTAGGTTTTTGTTTTAAGGACTAATGCAACTGCCAAGCTTGAATATTATTAGGGAATAAAATTGAAGCAATGGAAATAATTTTTCCTGTTTTTAAAAAATCTACCTTCTAAATGTTCTAAATGTTGTTTCACTTCTAAATGTTTCCCCCCTCTTAGGTTATTTTTTTCAATAAAGATGACAGTATGTGTTTAAATTCACTTTCAACTTAAATTGCATGTTTTCTTTTTGCAGTTTACAATGCAGTGGGGCTGGCGGCATATGAGCTGTTTGACAATGTGGACTTTGACCAGTGGTTCAAGAATCAGCTGCTTGGAGAACTGCAAGTTACCCATCACAGGTATGTGTTGAATATTTTGCAGTGACAGAAGTTAGAGGCATCAAATATGTTCTAGGGTTAGCTTCCATTCAAGTGTACTTTATGGTTTTGTGTCTGCTCAAATGGGTGCTCAACCACAAGGTTTGTGTAACATAAATTTCTTCACCTTTACTTATCTGAAGGTCTCTAAGCACATGACCATGGTCAGCCCTGATTTTTCTGATTGTATGTATTTAATGTAAGATGCTAAACTCACAAACGACAATTTTGTGCAATGTTGCCACCTATTGTGTTGTAGTGAAAGGTACAGTCATATGTACTGGTGCAGAGCCCCAATACGTAATACACATTGAAATATTGATGTATGTCAAACCTCTTAACCTTTTCCTATATCCTTATTGTATCCAGTGGAAGTAACTCTCAGCGTCACCTTCTGTCTAGGTTATATTAACCTCTTTTTACAAGTAGAGACTGAGGGCATTCCATAAGCACTCAAAGCAGTCAAACAAGTTTCACAAAACAAGTGTACAAACTAGGAAAGAGCTAGATGATGGGCATAGTCAGAACTAATAGCCAACAGTGGTCTGCTTTACAAATGCATGTAGAAAGAGAAAGAGGTGAGGTGAGGTGTATGAAATGAAGATCAAAGAAGTGCCCTTCACACTCAGACCCCAAGGTGAAAAAAACAAAAAAGTCTACATCACTCAGAAGGTCGTCCTCTCAGGTTGGTGCTGACGTCAGAGTGCAAGCATGTTGATGTTACTGTGACCCTGAATCAACACTGTGCAGATGTGAAAAAACTCTGGTTTATTACTTGGATATGCTTTGCTTTGTACTTTTTGAGACTTCCCCCGGGATTTCATTCTGCTTGAAAAATAGGGCTTATTGGTAAACATTGTGATTTATTACTACATAGATTAGATTAATCTCTTTTATTATAATTTGCATTCCTCCTGTACTGGGGTCCACTCTACCTGTATTGCTTGTAACGTCTTTACAGATGTTTCTTTATTCTTTTAGTAATAAATAACCCTATCTTGTCTTTATAGCTCTATCTGTAAAAATGTGATTACACTGTTCACAATGCAACATATATTTTATCAAGCAATATTTTGTAGGATGTTGTATACAATCTACTGAAACATTAATATTTTGTGATATTTTTAAAATTCATGAGGATGGTTGGCTTTTGTTTGTCTTCATCTCCAGCACGGTCAAATTCTTTTAAAATATTTATCCATGACAGCCGTAAAGAATTCAATGAGGTATTTTTTCCAAGTTTGGTTGAAGACAATTCATGTCTTTCCTCAAATTTGCTACTCTTGATGTCTCAGTGTTTTGTTCACTTATAGGGTGTTGGAAACACGTGAATAAACTCTAATCTTATAGTAACTGCTTTAAAAAAATGAAGGGGGATTAACAATGGACTGGGAACTAAAGGAAATACAAAATTGTAGGAAAACCGTTGAGCATGTGCTCAAAACCATAAAAAAAGAGTCATATTTATTTGTAGTTTTTAAACCTAAGCTTATTAACCAGAAAAGCAGGCCATAGAGTGGCATATCTGCTAAAAGGAGATTTACACTAATTGGTGATTAAACCGAAAAGCTGCAGAGCTGTTTTTTTTTTTTAAATAAAATGCATTTCTTTTGTTGATTATTGAAAAGAGTGTGGCAGCCTGATTATAACTGTTTGCATTCTATTTTTATTGTTGGCATTAATCTTCTAAATTAAATTCTTGATCATGCAACTACAACCTTGCTCTTATTCTTCACTATCTAATGATAAATTTCATAAGAAAGAAAGATAACCATAACTGTTAATAAGTTACTTTGTTTTGTTTATACATGGTTAGTGTTAGAATGACCAAATCCCCTTGGTTTCATCGTTTTAGGCTGCCACAAAAAGGCATGTTTTGGTCAGATTTGGAAGGACAATAATTTGCAATTCCATTTTGTCAGGAACAATCAGCTTTGGTTTCATAGTCTATCTTTGATCGAAGGCTTGAAACACAAAAAACATCTTGTAAATAGTCTTTAAAATTTTTTGTTGAATTTTTTGATGTTCCACACTATTTTAGCTGGACTGTTGCAGAGCTTGAATGTGTGCTGCAGTGAAGTCCGAGCAGAGCAGAATTTATGCCTTGGGTTGTTTGTCTATAGTGTTTACTTTGTACACAATGTTTGTATTGTCATGGGAAATATTGTTGGAGCTTTTATGCAGCATTAGTTTCCACTACAGACAGGTTAATATATCTTGTTTTTCAATGCACACATGAACCTCAATATTTAATGCAAGTAATAAATCTGTATTGACTTTGATTTTCTACTGTGATAATAGTAATGGCAGATAAAGCAAAGCAGCTTCATGGCTGGAAATATTTCCCCAACTTGGCAAATTCTCAAGAGAAGCTAAATAACAATTGCTATTTGGTCTCTGCCAGAAGCCACACTCAAAACAGATTTTCTGGCTGACTCACTTGTCTGTTGCACATTTGTCACTGTTAGCAGAACATTCCCAGCTGCTCCTCTGTCTGCAGCCTTTGGTCCTTTGAGTGTAGTCTGTAGGAGGGTTTGTTTGTTATAGCATGCTTATTATTTTGATTTTCAAATTATTTTTCCACTTATTCCCAACACAGTAAAAATATCAAACATTAAGTGTTGCATTCTGGGTTTGAGAGTAAAATTTAAAATGAACATGAAAGTATAGGCTTTTTGCATTGATTTAACCTTGTCATTTAAGCAATCTGAACTTTGATTTTCTCACATCTGCTAAGTTTTCTCGTTCACTTGTTCCTGGGATCTCCGTATGATTATGACAGTTGCTAGGCTGTCTCCTTGACGAAGGATATCCTTGACACCTTATTGATTTTTATCCCCCTCATTACGCCTGGTTCTGAATCAATTCATGGTCCGTTTTGTGAGATGCATTGATCTTGCTAGTCTTCACTTATCTTTATCAACAATCAATGAATATACAACAAGGGTCAATTCACTCTCTTCTCATGTGGTGGCATAGAGATTTGTTAATGAAGTCTGTTCCAGCTAAGTCTCTGCTAGTGCAATTATGCGAGTCATGGATACCTTGCCATTGTAAGGTACCAAAACTCCAAAGTTACCAGTGTTTAAAAGTGTTTCAAAACAGCACACAAATTTCAATGAATATAATTGTTGATGTCTTCATGCAGCATTGAGTAAAAAACAAGATAAAAAGTAAAGTTTGTTCAATTTAGTGTTTTCAATAGCTGATGCCAATCTTTAAAAATCAGAGGCAGCCAATGTTATGAGATTTTGAGATGTTCTTCTCCATACCTTTGTTTGTAACAAGTTATTTAAGGTACTGTTGCTTTTCTGCCATTTGTCAACCAGTCTGCCCATTCTTCTCTGGGACTACCAAACCTTTTTGTCCACAGAAATGCTGTTCACTGGATATGTGTTTTTTTTTGTATTTGTATTTGTTTGTTTGTATGTGTGATAAATCATGACTTAGAGCACAGAAAACACAGCAAGTCATTTTGAAGTGTGCAAACCAAAATGCACATTTTCATTCAAGACTAACACGACTCATGCTTCTGCAAAGATATACCTGTGCGTGCCCTTAGTATCACTTTCATGTGCCATCTTAGAATAGCAAGAAAGAAGTTTTGTGTCACCTTCACAGACTGTGAGACACAGATATATGGTGTTTTATCATTTTACTGTCAGCGCAGAGGATTGAAAAACCACTTTGACATTTTGACATTGTCTTTTGTGCCTTGACCTTTTTGTGTTAGAAAAATCATTTTCACCACATTATTCCTATATATGTTTATCTGGATGACCACTACACTCTGTAAAGTTAGTTTGGCTTTTGTTCTCATCATTCCATTGTTGGTAGAATAAACTGTTTTTAATGTACTTTTACTTTGATTCATATCTGAACATACAGTAAATTAATTGAATTTGATGTGTTTGCATTAGGACAAGTTAAAGATTAAATGATAATAATGACACAATGACCGTTTTAATTTACCCAGATTATTTGTGTGATTTATTGAATGAATCAGTTTGGCTTTTTTAAGGATTTAGGTTTTTTTGAATTAAACATTTACACCAAATATTATTTGCAAAATCCACTAAGTAGAAGTAAAAGTAATTTGGACCATGGATTCTGTAGAACTGTAGGCCTTCTTTCTGTTTAGCTCATACTTTGTTCACGGATTGCCCATGTGTTTTCCAGAATGATGAGCAGAGATTCTGACATCTTTGTGAAGTTATGTAGGAAGACAGGTTTAGTGTGGATGAGTCACGTCTGACCTATGACTGACGGACACAAACTCTTGTCAGCCTTCACCTCCATCTGCTTTTCCTTCTTTGATTCCTTTTTGCCAGAGTGTGCTAAAATAAACAGTACCAGCTGCAGTCTCTCCAGCTGAAGCAGATATTTCATATTTGAGAAGTCCTGCACACATACATTACACTCATATTTTGTACAACTTGCTACCGTAATCTTTTAGTCATTTAAGATGAGAGAGTGCTCTGGCTGAATAAGAATTTGTAGCCAATCTACCGTGAAGGAACTACTATTGTTGGAACCATTTTGTGTTCTTTTGTTCCCATCTGTCACAGCCACTAGAACGTTTTGGTGATGAGTTGTGAACTTTATGCAACCTGGAAAAAGTTTTCTGTTTTAGTTTTTTACAGTCCCTCATAAATGCACCATAATCTGCCATTCTCAGTACCTCAGTCATGCTGTTCTTTAGCATCCCTGACTTGTTGCACAGATTTCGGTCTATTGACTCCCTGTGGACCCTTGACAATAGGTCAACAAGAGTGTTATCTCCTTTCCTTTATCATCTCTAATTCATCCCTCCATCCCATCATTACTGTCAAGGTGGTTCCTTGACACAATTTCATCTTTGGATTCTAAAAGGCCAGATGCTCAGGGACACATGCTCAAAACAACTGTTGAAAAACCATTGCTATCCGACACACAGTCCAAGGAAATTTAATTCATAACACACACTATAAGGTCCAGGTGGGCCCCTAAACCTTCTGGTTTTCGAAGACTATTTCTTTTGCTTAGTTTTTGCTTAGTGCCTTCACTGTCCCTCAGGGTTGTGGTGTTTTGCTCTCATGCATTAATTTAAATACATAAAAAATAAATTTTCAAAGGCCATCTCTTCACCTTGCTGTCTTTTAAGTGAATGCATCTTTTTGGTTGTGTTTTCAGATGGCGTTACCTGTAAAACAAATGGGCTACCATGGGCTTGACTTATCTTTATTTATATCTTTATATGCATGTCACCTTTACTCTTTTTTTGTAGTGATGCACGCACAGTGCCATTACAGTAAATTGTCTCCAGCAAATATCACAGATGAAAAGAATAAGCTATTTTTAACTTAATCAAGGATTGTTAGTCTTGTTAAAAAGTTTTAAAATCAGAATGTTTTTTTCCTTCAGGTACAAGTTGATTCGAAGACGAGTCATCTGGTTAATAGGGCAATGGATCTCTGTCAAATTCAAATCGGACCTTCGGCCTTTACTGTACGAGGTGATCCTGAGCCTCATGCAGGATCCTGACCTGGTGGTAAGTCGGCTACACACAGTCAAGCTTGCTGTGCAGAAAATACTGTGTTTGTAACACCTGACATTGAAAGATGGTTAATCAAACTAAATTCTCTCTGTGCTGCTGTACCCCTTCACCTTTTCCTGATAGTATGTGGGTTTTTGGTTTATTGTAAACATAAACCAGAAACCCACAAACTGTGAAATAATTTCTTTAGAACTTAAAATAGGGGTGTTGGTCTTTCAGCCACAGAATGCCCAAACATATTGCAACTTTTTCAAATGGAACAGTCAAGTTTGTAGCGTTTAGCCAAAGCCTGAACATTTTTCAGCCTTCGTTAGCAGAAACAAATTGTTGTGGGTTTCGCAATGTTTTGACTGGGTCAGAAAACAATGCTTAAAACCATCCTGATTTTAAAAAGTTTGTTCTCTTCCTCCAATTATTGTTGCATCCTCAGGCAGAGAGGGTGGTTATTACTGTTTTCTGCTTATTCGGCCAACTTTCTAGAAACAAAGCTAAATTAGAATTGTGACAGAGTTGTCACCCTATTTCTCAACTTACCATTTTCAACTTTTTCAAAGTTTTATATAAGTTAAAAAAGTAACTACAATTGTTTTCAATATAAAACAAATTCTTCTCTTTACTCATTATCATCAGCTGTGTCTGATCTAATATCTAGTTTGGGCAAAGTGGCTGTTATTGCTCCAGTCATTCTTCACTTAAATTACATTTCTTCATGACAGAATTTTTATGAGCAAGCTCCTCATTCCTTGGGTTTTGGTTTTAAAATGAGTTTTTATGAAAAATGTGGAAAATTTCATTTGCTGGAGTTCAATTCAAAGAAGTGATTAAACAGCACTCTCTTTGAACTTGTGTGTTCAAACTCTGTTTTTATCAAATACCTGCCCATATATGTTGTGTGAAAGTGTTTTCCGATGTGTGTTTATTTGCATTTCATGTGCTAAGCACATACAGTATTATGTGATTATCCTGCAAATTCTTTGCCAAGGTAAGAGATAAAATGGGGTCCACAGTGATTTGTGTCCATGACACTAAGGTGACGTACAAACTGCCTATTTCGTGTAACATGAACATTCATTAAATTTTCCTACGTACTTGAGGTAAAGTACAGTACATGCTGACAATATGTTTGTATGTTGATTAGATGACAGGAAATATTGCTTGTCAAAATGTCACAAAGTCATAGGCAGGCCTAAGACAGACCCAACAAATATTTATGTTTATATATCTCTTTAGGAGTTGATTGTGAAACAGGAATTTGATCTCTTGGAATATTCTCCCTCTGAAAATACAGGAGCAAGATACAGAAACAGTTTCTTCCCCCAGGCCATCTCCCAGATGAACAGCACCTAACTA
>JAVKLF010000001.1:15097272-15114681 GCA_034783495.1 Millerichthys robustus
GCCATAGACAACAAACTCAAAAAAGGGTCCATGTGTCGACACATCAACCAGAAACCGGACTCCTGTGTGACACGGTACACATTACCAAATTTAGATATTGTGTAATGCGACTAACATTATTTTTTAAACAATATTTGTTGGGTAAATCAGCAAGAAAATCCTATTAAATAAAACATACTGAATCCATATTCTTCTGCATTTTTTTCTCTTCAAGAGAGAGTTACTAACAAATATTGTATCTAAATGTATTTATCTACAAATGGATATATTACTAATGGATGTTTGTGACTTTGACCTTCATATTCCTGTTTGTAATTTTGCCATTTCTTTCCCATTTTCTGTGCCCTGCTGCAGTTGGCCCTAGAAGACCCGGTGCACAGCGTTTCTCTCCAGCAGTTTGTCTATGAAAAATTGAAGGCGCAGCAGACCCTGCTGGGGGACCAGGGCTTCGGAGTCCTGATGGAAACTGTGGATACAGAGCTTGTCAGACAGCTCCAGGAGTTCCTCCAAGGCTTCTGAAGTCCTTCATGACTTTACACAAACGTCTTTTCCCAACGCAGCGCTTTTCCGCCAGTTTTTTTTTTTTTTTTTATGAACTAAAAACGCTAACGATCCGCTCGATGCGTGGACTCCCAACCCAAATGTTCCCAACCTACACCCATGCTATGCCTTATTTGTATACACACCTAGCCATGTCAAGTGTTTGCAGCTAACACCGTTATCCACATTGATGTTATCTAATATTCTTTCCTTTCTTTTTTGTAAAGGTTCTGTTGATACCTAAAACATCAACACTCACACAAAAAACACTAGAGCTTCCACTTCATTCTTTTAGTTTTTTTTTACTTTTTGAATGTTTGGGTAGAAAGTTAGAGGATTGGTATTGATATTGGTATGGATGGGGAGGATATTATGAAAAATAATCTGCAGGAGCCACGGACTTTTTTTTTTTTTTTACATGAACCAAACATGCAGATTGTAGCAGAAACATGAGAAGTAGAATGGAAAGGAAAAAAAGTTAAACAGAACAAACTGAAGGACCTAAATCAGTGTTTACAGAATTTATTCGTAAGAGGAAAAAAAGTTGTGTAATTTTGTATGTATGTAAAGTATGGATGAAAATCTGCATGATAATATTTTATTTTAGTTTTGTTTGAACAAGCGGAAAGTGACTACTGAGTATTTTTTCTTTTCTTCTCAAATGGGGTTGGAGTGAATTATTGCAGGATTTTTAAATGGTTGACTTGTAAAAAGTGCTGAACCACATTTATATGTATATACATACTGCTGCTAATAGATGGTGTGTCAGAGCACTTTAATAACCAAAAACTCTTGCATTTTCATTTTCCCACCTCGGTATGTTTCAAGGTAATAATGTTAGAAATACATTAATATAGACGTTACATTGCCACATTTTTACTTTGTCACCATTTCTCACAACTTGGTAAAATCTACAAATCTTATATCAGATGTTGTTAGGTGGACTCGTCCCGTTTCATTTAACCCTCCCGCTGCCCTGGGGTGAAAATTACCCCATTTGACTCCTGGTCATTTTCACCCCAGGGCAGCGGGAGGGTTAAACTGATTTGGTGAATCCTGACCGATGG
The DNA here is from genome assembly GCA_034783495.1 of Millerichthys robustus. Taxonomy (NCBI): domain Eukaryota; kingdom Metazoa; phylum Chordata; class Actinopteri; order Cyprinodontiformes; family Rivulidae; genus Millerichthys; species Millerichthys robustus. The sequence continues at coordinate 15,098,880 of JAVKLF010000001.1, forward strand.
GATTAACCTATATTCACAGTCAGAGTGAGAGGGTCTTTATGGGGAAAGCTGTGCATCACTGCCTTTCCTTTTTCTTTGTTTTTGTATAGAAATCAAACTTTGATCAATTAGATTTGAGAAAGACTATTTTGTTATAGATTGATTTTCCTTTAATAATTTCTTAATTGTAATGTTCTTAATCATATTTAGATATACGTTCTTTCAGAATTCCATAAAATATTTATTGAAGTGTCTTGTATAACAGTTTTGGCCCATGTTTGACATTTCAACTGAAAATATGTTACTTATAGAAGATATAAAACAAGAAAATTGTGGAAACTAGTCCCTTTTTTGGGAATTTATTGGAAAATAAAGTTCTCATTTTTTGTTTCTGAAGTTGAAATCCCCTCAGATAAAGATTATTCTCACTCCTTTGACACTGTGGTAAGAGTTAAGTAGCGGTTCTAATTACAGCCTAATGCTTTTAGCCTTACATATCCTTTTTGTTTTTACTAATAGATTTAGTTACTAACTAGTTTTGTAGTAAATGATTTCTTGTTTCCTTCTAATTGCAGCAACTCTGACAGTTGAACACAGCAAACCATTAGATCAATGTTTTTGGCATCATACAGTACATTTGTACTTTGATGAAAACTATAACCTTTGTTTTCTTTTTCCCCTCTCTCACTGTCGTTCCAAAGCCTTCAATAAAATGCTGTAATCAGCCGGAATAGCTGTCTATTTTTATTTTAGATTTTTAAATTTACCGGTAGCTTGCTGAAAACTCAACTCCTAATGACTCGGAAATGGTTGTGGATATTAGATTTTCTACTGTCTGGTTCTGTTGAGTGGTTTCATTTTATAAAAATCAGACAATGGCTTCAGGCATAACTATCACGTTTGATACCAGATGCTGCAAGTATGTGATGCTTTTTTAAGATTAACTAGATGTTGCATCATGAAGGATCTAAACACTGTTGGTAAGTGAGGGAGAGCTCTTCAGAACGCTGAAAGAAGCAAGATCAGGTGCACATGCATGATAATAATAAGCAGGCCTGTAAGAGAAAGTTGCAAAAAGGAGGATTTATTAGGTAGATAATGAGGTAATATCCAGAAATGTAATTGTACTACTGTAATTTTAAAAATGCATGGTGGAAGTCAGACAAAGAATAGAAATGGACAAATGATCTGTAAACAAACATGGGTCCACACTTGTGCTCATTTAGGTTTGGACTGGGGCTCATTGATGATTTGAGCAAAAGGAATTGACACCAGGGCGGCACGGTGGATCAGTTGGTAGCGCTGTCGCCTTCCAGCAAGTAGGTCTCCGAATCAAATCCCTGCTGGGGACATTTCTGGGTAGAGTTTGCATGTTCTCTCCGTGCTTGCGTGGGTTTTCTCCGGGTACTCCGGTTTCCTCCCACAGACCAAAAACATGACTGTTAGGCTAATTGGTAACTAAATTGTCCCTAGGTGTGAGTGAGAGACTGAATGGTTGTTTGTCTCGTTTGTCTCTTATGTGTCCCTGTGATGGACTTGTGACCTGTCCAGGGTGTCCCCCGCCCCTCACACTGCGACTGCTGGATATGGGCACCAGTGACCCTGAAAGGAAGAAGCGGGTAACAGATAATTAATGGATGGATGGAATTGACACCAAGTTAATGTACCGCTGACTTCATAATGACAGCATTTCATGTTAAACAAACACAGCAGATGCATGGTTCAGTCAAAAGTGATATATTTACTGTAAATAAATGTATGCAAAGTAGAATTTGTAAAAAATAAGAAAAACAAAACCACTTTAATGACATGCAGTGGTTCAGCAGATGTCAATAAAATTGATACTACCTGCACATCAAAAAACAAAACAAACAAAAAATGCTTTGCATGGGTAGTAGTTCTACTACTGGGTAAAGGCACCGGTGGTCCTAAAAGGAAGAAGCAGCTTAAGAAAAAATACACAAAGCTGCAGAAAGTTAGTTTTGCAAGTCTGGACAAGGCATGAAACTTTTTGTGTGTTCTTTTAGTGCAACTGTTTTGTGAAATTCTACGAAATTGTAAAAGTCAAACGTCGGACTGTTTGTTATTATCATTTCAATTAGGTTTTCATGTTACTGTCCGCTTCCTTTCATTCACCTAGAAGATACTTACAAGAGAAAAGTCACAGGAAAGTCTGCAAAAACTGCAGCACTCAGCACTTTGTCGAGTGCTGCAAATAGGTAGCAGTTTTTTTTTCCTTTTTGCTTCAAATGGTTTCTCTATCTGACTGTTGTACCAACAACACTTTTCTGTATTGTAACTTCAAACTTTATAGCAGACACCTGGTGCACTTTTTTTCCAGTCTGATTACCTACAAACTGCCTTTTTTTTCTCAAGGCATGAGTAAACAAAAGCAACAGCGGCCGCCATCGACCCATTTGTCTTAATTGGTTGAGAATGATTGTATTTCTGACATATGGTCACTTTGGGAGCTTATAGCGACGATTAGGGATTCTATGCTCATCTGCACTTCCTGCCCTGCCTCGTCTCCCTCACCAGTGCTATTAATCCAAAGAACACGACACATTCATCTTTCCACAGGTGCACTATCTACAGAGCTTAATGCTAATTGTTCTCTGGTGCACATGACAGAGGAGAGCAAGTGGATTAGTGCTAATCAATGATTTGCATGCTTTATTGGATTACTTCCTCACAAGATTATGATTAAGCAGCAGCATGTTTCTCCATCTAAAACTTTGGGAGTGGTTAATTTTCTCAATTATAGCTCTACATTAGGATACATTTATCTACACATTCCCTGGGACTATTCCAGCTGAATGATATATTCTGTATAAGATGTAATAGCTTGTAGGTCCACATTATCAGCAATAACTTGAAATAATCCTCATCATTGTGACATTATCAGTCTCTTTATTCACTTTGGAGACATTTAGAGCAAGACTTCTTCGTGTTGGTATTTTAGTTCATTAAATGTGGACATTTGCCCATGAGCTGCTTCTAGATGTTTTACATCTTTTGAACTAAGGTTCTGTGGAAAGGCCACAAACCGTTAATATCTCACCTGTCATAGATAGCTCTTTAAATGACACCAGTTTGAAAAGGTAAACCTTATTCTGAGTGGAAGGAAAAGTTAACAGCTAATCTAAGTGGAGCAAAGACTCAAGGTAATATTTGCTGTCTTAAACCAAATGAAATCTTTAAAATGTTACTAAAGTGGTTTTATGACAGCAACAATCCAGTTTGGTCTTGGCCCCACTCAGACCACCATTAAACTCATTAATCTGGTCAGAATAAACTCAGAAAGCATTTAGCAGCCAGTGTTTAGTTCTTCCACAAACTGTGCCTTTGATGTGGTTTAGTTATTGTACAAAGATTTCCCGTATAGAGCACGTTTTTGTTCACTGGAGGTTGTGTTTTGATTTCAAGTTAAGATGTGGTCACGACCAGATCCATTTTTTAAAAAATCACGATCTTTGAAATAGAAGATGTTGTCTTTCATTTCTTACCATGACGGTATGTAAATCCCTGTGTTAAGAACAATTTGAATATGTACTTCCCTAGCTCTGCTTCAGCAGTTACCTGATTATGTCAGTTTAATTGTTTGCATCCTTGACAGCCGGAAAGCGCCATGACAGCCCGTGGGAGAGTTTCTTTTTGTCTCTGCTTATTGATTCTGAGTAGAAATGGCAGATCTTCTCTGCTTTTGGAAACCTGCTATTAAAACCTGAAGTTCAGGCATGTGAAACCGTTTTGTGTCCATACCACCTTCCTCTCAAGCAGTTGGATGGGTACCACTGATAATGATGAGTCAGTGTCTCCATCCGCTTGTGTGCGTCACTGCAGACTCTAAAAGAAATGAGAGAAGACTCTGATTAGTGTCAAACTGTGGTCTGCTGATTGAAGGGTTTTATATGATAAGTGTGACAATTATATGGAAGCACCGTGTTCAGGTGTCTGAACCCACACTCAGTCTATTAGAAATAAACATCGATTGAAGGAAAGTTATTCAACCTGAACTTGACAAAAGTACACATTACTGAAGGTTGTCATATGTCATCTCAAATGCTTTGATGCAAACTATTTCAGGGAAATCAAGAAAATTAGTTTCAAGAACATTATGTGCATTTTTAAAAACTTTTTTTCTGAACCTACAGCATTTGAATTGCATAATTTGCAGGCTCATAAATGACAAAATAAAGTGTAACATTTACTCCTGCACGTATGCAGATTTAAAGAGATTGATCCCCAAAAGGCACAACAAACTAAATCAGGACAATAATGATAAAACTTTTTTTAAACATTGGGAAAAATTGAAAAGACCCACACCTGGCCTCTGTTTATGCCTGTTCAGCAGTTTTGGTTGAACCTTGAAAAAAAAAACATTTCCTACTTCAGTGTGATTTTTCATGATTTCCTTTGATGCAGGTGTTGTAAATGACTCTTAGCTTCTACCATACCGAATTTAGTGTCAAATTGGCTGAGTTGTAGCTATTAGTGTGGTTTTTAAGATCATTAGGCTTTGGTGGCCATCTTGAATTGGATTGAATTCAAACATTAAACAGATCAAATGCATATTTTCTGAAAGTTTTCAAAACACAAACAGACAAAAACATCATGGCTCCACCTTGGCCTTCAGGGTGTTAAATAAGGCTGGTCAGATAAAAAAGGAATTAGACGGCTTTTGGTGACTGTCTTGTTCTGAGTTACGGTTTTAAAAATGGAAATAATTACCTGACTGATCAAACCTTGTCCCAACAATCAGCAGCCACGAGCATAACTAAGCAACTTTTTTTTAACTCAGAAAATTCAAGTAACTGTTTTTATAAAGTGGAGTGCCACAGATAAAGTGCTCACAGGTTACGGTTTTCTTTTTTTCCCCAGTGTAAAGAACTAATGGGGCCAATAATGAATAAATTAGGCAGTTCTGAACAATCACAAAACCTTTCTAAAAGATTCGCTTTTATTATTCATAGGATGACAAACCCCCCACATTAATGTAAACGACCTTCAGGAAGATTCAGCAGACGCTGAAGCTGCAGAGTTCTTTTTTTTTCTCTCTCTGTAATTCCACTTGTGACTTTCAGAATAAAGTCATTTGAAGAATGTTGAATGTGTTATCACAAAATTCTGCATCAGAAATTTGCAAATGAAAATCCTGTGTGTGAACAAGTCTTCAAACAAGCTCTCTGGAGGGAATGCATTAAAACTTTTTGGCTTCAGAAGGCAGAAGTACTTAAAAAAAATATATCTGACTGATGCCATTAAAAATTGCAATGTCATAGAGATCGGTCACAAAACAAATCATAAACAATCTGCAGAGGTTTTCATACTCACAAGAAAAAGTGCTCTTTGTTTACCTCTGAAAACAGCAAAAGTGTCAACAATGGCAGGTTTAGCCAAGTTCTTTGTTGACATCGAGTGCGTACCCACATTTTAGAAATGTACTGTATATCAATAAATCTTCTGAAGTAAACCCTTTCAAACTGCACCTTCTGAAATAGTTCAGAGTAACCTTTTTTATGTTTGGTTTTAGAGGTTTCAATGAATACATTTAATTAGCTGGAAAAAAAAGAGAAAATGGCTTTCATTACAGGACATCGACCCCAAATGCACTTAAACCCCAAATCTACAATAAAGAAAATAAAGAGTTTAAAGGCGAAGGTTTATAACTCTGGAAATACTTCTTACCTCAAATTTTGAATGAACAGTGTCTGCGGGGTCTGCAGCTGAAACATCTTACAGAACTGGATACTTCTTGTAAAAGAAAAAAAAATGCAGAAAATCTCTGCAGACCCAAACTGGAACACTTGTGGTGGATCTAAGAAGTGTTTACAAGCTGTATTCCTTGCCAGAGGGTGTGTACTGACCAAGGAGGATGCCCAAACATTTGCTTCAGGCACATTTAACAAGAAATACTTCGTATTAAATATGAATATTTAATAGATGTGTCTTCTTTAACACTTTATTCCTTTTTGAAATTGTTTTTTTCACCCCTGAAGCTCACATATTTTTTTTTTGTCAAAAATATTTGCATATCACAGTTATTTTTTGTATTGGTTTTATATATTGTTTTATTAATGGTGACGGATATTGGTATGAATCAAAGCTCTCCCTTAATCTTCTTTTCGTTTCAGAGTGTTACAGTTCAGATGATCCTTCAAAGAGTGGTGGGAGCAGCTAATTCTAATCCCAGGTCTTCCTCTGGCAATAATGCATCTCAGTTTTCACCTTGTTCTCTTGTAGTGCAGACTTAATAATAGTTGCAGTGCAATCATATTACTGTCAAAGAGTTTCTCCCTTTTATCACTACAGTGAGTTATCTCAGAAGATGATTAAACACTTCAAGTTGACGTTTCAAGCCGGAGAGCAACTTTTGATAAAGTAAAATAGGTCTGCCTCAAAAACAAGTCAAGAACTTCAAGAAACTTTGATTTGCTTTTGTCATAGTTTGGATCTAATTTTCTTTTTTTGTGATCAAACTTTGCAAGCAAAGTTTTGTGTCTGCTTGTGCACAGACTACACTTCTCTCTGCTGCACCAAAACGTGATGCTTGAAGGTGATTTTTCTCCTGTAATTACAGTTAATTTGACAGCCTTGCAATCAAAATGAATTTGGGGGTCTCACTGTAAGGTTTTTTATTTTCTTTGGCTCTCGACGTAAGTGATGGATGAAATGGCACACTTTATTGATCACTGGAAAAAGCTGAGGGTCTTATTGACCCATGGGAACGCTTGTTTCCAACTGGCTGCTGATGCCAATAAACTGTGAATTTGTTCCTTAGTATAAACCAATCATATCTTTCTTCTCTGCCGCTCGGCATTTCAAGGTTGCTGCCTTTATATAACGCAAGGTGCCTAATTTGTTGTATTTTAAGCTCCAGAAGAGGTACTTCAGTTCTAACCAAACACACAGAGTCACAGAATAAATGCAACGCTTTAACAGACTTTTTGTGACGTCTGAAAAAAGGTTTAAAAAGTCAACAGATGCTTTTTTTTCCATCCATATTTATTCAGAACAAGAGTGAGGTGTCATTAAAAGCTAAAAATACACCCTTTTCATATAAACTACAAAAAAAGTGTTAAGAGCTCTTCAGCGTGAAAGCTTACTTTGCACACTGATGAGACAGCTGACAGCACCATCAAACACAGAGAAATTGGCCATTATCCTTATTCCCGTACTTGTTTTTGTCGGTACATGATGAGAAATTCATTAACCGAGTGCTCAGAGTTTAAGCATCTTCTCCAATAACAGTTTCAAGCTGTCAGAAATACGTTGTCCTCCAAATATTGGTGCAAACAGATGGAATTCCAGGTGAAAAAAGCAGAAATATCATCAAGCAAATCTGACTTAATCTCTGAAATGTTTGAAAAATAATTATTGATAAGACATCGCCATAACAGAAAGTAGAGTAGGCCAGTATCTACAAAGATATCAACCTTTTATCAGAGGTATAATAAAAGTTTGAAAATATTCTCTTATCTGTTATTTAACGTTTAATGGCACTCAGCACAGTGTGAAGAATAAAAAGACACAGAGGATTTGAGCAGACATGTTCTTGGCATTGGAGAGATTGTATGAGGAAGCATGTCTGTGTGCGTGAGTAGCTCTTAAATTTTAGAGAGTATAAAACTAGAAGTAACTCCAGGCACATTCTTCAAAAGTAAAGACATGTATACTTAAACTGTCTTTCATTAATGATAATAGCTGGTTCTAGTTAATCTAAAATCAGTTTGGCATGAAATTTTAGCACAACATTGCTTTTGTAAATAAGATGTTTAATGTTCCCACACTGACTTTATCAGAATTTCACATGTAGTTTGTCTTTTTTTTTTTTTTTTTGGCTAACCCACTCTTCTGGGGTGGCCACAGCAAGTCATTATCTTCCATCTCTGTGTCTTCTGTCCTTACGTCCTCTCTAACTGCACCCATATATGCTCTCTTTGCTCTTCTTCATCTTTTTCCTGGCATCTAACTTTCTTCTACCATCATAAGACCAGCCACTAGGGAGCACAAGCCAATGCGTCTGGTCCTGGTCCCAAGGTAAATTGTGAGTTTGAGTCTATTCTAAAACAGGAAAAAAATGGCTCATCATCTGTATTTTATTTTAAAGAAAATGGTTAGTGAGACATTTGGACACATATGCAGAATTCAAATCACAAATAAAACCAAAAACAAACAAAAGGTAAGAGTACAATGTACAACTACAATTTGTAATTTCCTCTCAGAGATTAATAAAGTATTTTTGAATTGAATATACAGGAAATGAATTCTTGTAGTAAAGGCTTGCAACTTTTGCAAAGATAACAAAAGGAATAGATAATGCATAAACCTAATCTTTGCCTAAAGATGGCAACATCATACATATAAATAGGAAATAATAATCCAGTGTTTCTATTGGTGCAAAAATATGGCCAAATTTATCAAGGAACTTTTGGCAATCAACTAAGAGTAAAGACAGCAAAATAACAAGTCTAATAAAACAGAACACATGGAAACAAGCCAAATAAACTGAACAGGAACAGAAAAACAAACATATTTATTATTTTTGAGAAAGTCAATGTGGAAGGGTTTGTGGGTTGTCACGTAATAAAACACAAACCTTTGAGACACTCAGACTGGGTTGTAATTCTTACAGATTCTAATAAAAGTGGATTTTTCAAAATCTCAATGTTCTAGATGGAAGTCAAAACCTTAAACAGAAATTGAAAAAATAAATAAATCTATTATTAGTTTTGTCTGCAGCATTTTTGTACTCTATTGAATTATCCCTCAGAGGTTTTCTTGTAATTTTGTAAGGGGTTTGTGTGGAAGCGAGCAGGTGAGGCTGGAGGATTATCTGGTTCTGAGTCGGCTGTACGGCAGTTGTTACACAGAGGATTTTTTTAAATAAAGGCTACAGCTACACACCTTGGCTGAATGGGTGTTTGTTGTTACGTTTTAGCTCCACTTCAAAAACCGTATATATATCGATGGTAATTAGCTGAATGGTATTCTCCGGACTGTCACAGCCTCATTTCAGTACATCTAATGGGTTACAGGTTTAACTGTAGCGAGGCAGCCGTAATGACAGAGGTTTTGTTTGATGCAGATGGTGATAATCACGCTGTCAGCCATTTGATGGACGTTTGGCAGAGTACCTGTGACTGCTCTGTGTGGTTAAATAGAATATAAAGAAGAGTGTAAAATAATCCACACACCGTATACCTTCTGGTTTCAGTCTCTCCTTTCGACCCTGCTTTTCTTTGTCATTCTTTGTCTCTCTCTCTTGGTAGCTGATTATTTTGGGGCATTAAAGCTGACACTTTACCTGGAGAATGCTGGGAACATATTATTAGGTTGCATATCCGAATGTTATTTAGAAAGGCACACATCTCGTTCCAGGTCCACAGATTCATTTGCAATGTGAAATTATATGTTACGATTCAGGAAAACAGCATTTCCAATCATGTGACGGTCCCATCTTGTTTCAGTATCAGTGGCTCCATCATACACTTACAGTTTTACCTTCTCTAAAGTACAACAAACAAAACAGAAAGCTTGTAAAGCCATGTTTGCTACCTCTGATTATAATTTGTTCTCCAACAAAGAAGAATCTCATCAAGAGTTGTGCAGATGCCCCGAAGGTCCTTGCACCTTGTTGGATTACCTGAATGCACGATCTGTATCAGTTTCCCATTCTAAAAGATTATCTGCAGGAGCATTTGCCTTTGATTCAAAGACTCTCTGTTGTAACTTTTTGATAGATTTTATGCAGCAAAAATGTCATTACACTTGAAAGTATCTGCTCTGTGATAAATTCAGCCATATTTTTGCACGAGTATGAACACTGGATTATGCTTTTCTTTTTGGAAGATGTTGCTACCTTCAGGCAAAGAAATGGTTTGTGCATCGTCTGTCCAAGGGCGTTCTTAAAACTGGAGTCAGAACAACTTTATTTAATACTCAAAAGTCAAATGGTTTATAAAATAAGGAATTCCTACACTTGCTTATGTGAAACCTTTGGATATATTTGTCACAGCTTGTATTTGTTTGCTCAGCATTTTTTTGTGTTTGGATGACAGACGTGGTTTTCTTCCGCGTGGTGGATGTCACAGTGTTTATTTCATTTCCTAAAGCTTTTTTCTGTTATTCTTTGGAGACATTTTTTTTTACACTTTCTTCTGCAAAAGTTCTGTTTTTTATTGAAATCTCTCGGATTAAAGCAGCAATCTTGGAAATGTCATGCACAGCAAATATGGAGGTGTTAAATGGACACATTTGGTGTTGATTTAATGATTTTATACTCAACAGTGTCAAATCAACTCTACTTTATTAATAATTGTTATTTCCTAATGTAAAGAAGGGTATAACATGTGGACGCGTTACGTGAAGAAATGGATGTTGTTCAAAACGAGCAACCAATTGTTCAGCTCAATTCAGTCATCAACATCCTTCAAATTCATTTAATCAAAGTATTTGCCTCAAAGATGACTCCTATTGTTGCTTTTTACTTTATATCGCAAAAATGGCTGCAGTTGTAAAACAATTTTTAGGAGCACCCAGTGCAGATTCTGCAGATGAAAGTTGCAACTCAAAGTTCATTTTGATTTCTAGCATGTTGTCACAGATCCTAGAGGAAAAGCGGTTCCTGCACAGTCATTGGAGACTACTTATTCTGCTTGTGCTGGCGTCTAAGTAATCATCTTTGCATATGTGTGTGCATGCATGCTTTTCCACAAGTTGCATACTAATATTCCCCTCTCTACTTTGCACCTTTCTCTCTCTCTCTCACCCTCCGTTTTGATTGTCTTTCTTCCTGTCCCTCTGTGCTTCTGTCTTTTATTCTGAAGCCTTTTGATAGCAGAACTGTTAATTCTCCACGCACCCTGTGGCCACCCACCTGCCAGCAAATTGTGCGTGACGTGTGTGGATGATATTCTTCACCGACTTGCGCCCTGAAAACTAAAACCAAGTCATCTTTGGGCTTTTATCCGACGCAATTAGCAACCATAAGTTGTTTCTCTGATTACAATGTCTAAAAGAATTCATTATCGCACTTTGAACTCTACCTTCTCCATCTATAGATGGGTGGGAAAAAAAGTGAAAAGTGTTTTGACAGCGTGTTGCAAAGTGAGGTTAGAAGGCAGAGGAAGTTGTTAGGGGTGGAAGATGGAGGGGGGATCATTGGCAGTTAGGTGGGATTGTAGGGTAAGAGTTGAATGGAGGAAGAAGAGCAGGGCTGAGAGGAGAAGGGAGGCAATCTCAGAAGCGAATATATTAAAAGCTTGAGTGCTTTGATGAAACTTGTCACAAGCTATGAAATACATAACAAAGAACAGCTTGGCAGCTGCAGCTCTTTGTTCTGTTTGAACAGATTCATAAACAAGAAAAGATGGGCGTTAATGGTGTTATTTTGCTTTATGTCTTGTTTGAGTGATACACATTTTTGTACTCCCGCTGCGTGAGTTTTGATTTTGTTTCTTTTTTGAACTGCTGTTGACCTGCTGCAACTTTAAGCAACATAAGAACGCTTTGATGATTACAACTAAATTGGATTTCCGTTATATACTCTTTTTTTTCACAGCAAATCACAGGAACCCATCACCCCAGTAGCTTGTTCCTGTCTGCTTTTATAACTTGTGACGATACAGGGATCCATGTGACATGTACATAACATCTCTCCTCTGTTTTTATAGACCAGACTGTTAGATGTCCATCTTTCTCCAACATTATAATTCTCCTTTAGTCCACGTTTAGTTTCACAAAACGTATTAGCCCTCAGCGTTAGTGATGAGATTCTATCACATCAGATTGAAGCTCAACAACAGTAAAAACTGATTTTTATGTTGGTTGGAGTTGAACAGATGTGGTCATCTTGACTTAGATTCATATCGTTTTCGCTAAATCTTTCCATTGGATAATGAGATATTTTACTCATGTTCCAGATAAATAAACACTTAAACCACCAGCAAATACATGATCAACTCTTGCCTGCAGCAGAGGGCAATAAGAAGGGCTGGTTTAAATGTTTTGCACAATGTTTCTGTATGGCCCATCAACACTTAAACATTGATATTCTTATTAAACTTTGTCTCTTCTTAGGAAGTGGGTGTCAACTGGAAGTGAAATTTTCTGCCATCATGCTTTGTTGGAGTGGAAATAACTGTCTGCCATGCGTTCCATTAAATATACCGACACCAAACTGGTGCTCAGATGCACAGACACCCACTCCGTGGACACAAATACACTCAAATCCTGAACTGAGAACGTCTAATACATTGTTATGGTCAAATATGCGCAGCATGTGGGCTGCAGCAGGAAGCAGCAGTGATTGGTAGGTGGATAGAATAATCCATTTGACACCAGTAACTGTGGAAGACAGTCTGCTTCAAATCTGCCTCAAAGAAATTACACAAATGAAAGCCAGACAGTGGGAATGACTTCAACTGTCTCCTAAAGAGGGTAAAATGTTATGATTCCACCAGATTTCACATTCATTTTTTAGTGTTATGTCAGATTACATGCAGATTGGTATCATAAAACCAGTTCTTTTTATCAAACCACGTCTGTTTTACAGGTCTGATCCAGTACTTGAACTCCATCACAGATTAAGATTTCATATTTTGTGAAATGCCATTACTAATCTGCATTTCAGATCCTAAGATTAAGTACACTTCATTATAAAAGAACAATGAGACTTGTTTGTTCAAATATAGTATAAACATGTATTCTTTGATTTGTTGGTCATAGACTATTGTAGTATTTTTTCCTCTGCCTTCAGGCAAGGCATAATTTCTAATTGCTTGTTTTGCTCAAAGGCCAACAATAATTATTTCAGAAGGCACATGCTTGGGAAAATAAACAATACATCATCCCAGGATCTGAGATGACTTTCTGAATGATATTAGTTGAACTGGCCTTTTCTGCTGTACTCTAAATGCATCAGTTCTCCCATGGGACTTTCTTGAGACAATAATCTTTTGTTCTATTTGAGGATTAAGACAAAATTGCCAGAATAACAGCTCCGCATGACTCACACTTCAGGCTTATTAAAGTAGAAATAAAGAGCTGCTGTTCTCAGGTAATAAATATGGGCAGCTTGACAGAAAAGCTGCCTCAATATATGTTTATTTCATAAGGCCTTTAACTTGTTCTGTTATAGCTCTAACTGCTTGAAAGTCATTTGAAGTTTCTCTGAAAAATGTAAATGAGTTATTACTGGTCAAAGTTCATGTTTTTAGGAAAGTTGTGGTTCTCAATGAGTTTATTTGAAAAATAAAAGTGAGAAAGATTTATGAGATGCATACAGGATGAAGCTTTAGCCAACAAACTAATATGTATGAGCTTTTTGTCCTTAGCAGTTTGATGAACCAAAGTTATACAACACAGTAAATAACAACCCAAAGATTGCTGCCGTAAAACTTCTACTGATCGGAGCAGCAACATTATTGCTTTTACTGTTCTAGATCTAATATCTAGAAAAAGTGCTGATCAAAACTAAGCTTAAACTCTGAAGCTTTAATTTGCAAATTCAGAATAGAACAAATTTTTTCTAAAATTATAATAAATAGCCAGATCATAAGACTAAGTGACTGCAACCTTAGATGAGTAAAGCATCACATTATATTATTTTCCATTATCAAATGGAGCCAAACTTGCAGAAGCAATGTTTTAATAACTAAGTCCAATTTGTCTTTTAAAAGCTGTCACAATCGTGGCCAACAGAGCAGGCTGTATGGCACAATGAGCAGGAATGCTGAGAATAACCAGTGAAAATGAGGTGTATTGGTTGAAGGTGCTTCACACTTTTTAGTCTCAGAGAGCAGCCATATTGTTCTGGGCAAGGACAACTCAAAAGACAGTACTGTTAGTTGGTAAAGCTGAATGTGGAAACCATGAGTTGTAGCCAGAAACATTTTCTAACAACATAGGCAGAAAGAATATTAGATGAACTACAGACAAAAAGAATTTTCACAGCACAGCATTTGTTTTAGTGCATTGGAAACAAACTGAGAATGTGATTACAGGTGAGTTGTACCCCTTGTTGCTCTTACAAATGTAGCAACCCCAGGCAAAGAGGGTGCCCTCAAATGATAAAACTTTTATTGCTTTTATTCAGCTCCTGCTGCTGTGTTTGACACGCCTATTACCCGAATTTCATCAACTGTCAATTCCTCTAATATAACTCAGGGACACCAAGTACACAGACATACTTAAGAATATTTGGTGGAACATTAAATGAACGGCTTCAGGCTGCACCTGCAGGTTATTTTTCCCTTTGTTTGTTATTGGATCGCTGAAAACTGAAGTATAATTTTGCTTGTCTCTTCAAATGTTACTAAAACTCAGTGATTTTTGTTCATCACATCTAAAACACACAAAAAAATATATACATTTTACTGAGGCACAACTTACCAAGATATATATATATGTATATATATCGTGTCTATTACATAGTCCAGTACATCTGCTGTTGGTATGAAATTTGTTCAGACAGAACTTTATTCTTTATTTTTCTATTAAGGAGGGACAATGCAAATTTCATTAGAAATTCACAGATCAGTGTTGACTTTAGTTTTTCTTCATTTGTTTGCCGGCTGATCTGCACTCATGAGTGGATCAAGCGGATGCTTCATTGAAATGGGGATTGGCGTTGCTCTGAGCACCTGGGGGAGGGGGGTGTGGTGAGAAGATGAAAGGAGGGAGAGCATTAAAAGTCCAGTTTTTCTGTTCCCATTTCTTGTCCTCTTTGTTCATTTATCTCAGGAGGCTGCCCACGGATTACAAAGACGCCTAGTCATTGTAGCTGATGGTAATTGGGAAGCTGACTCTGTCATTATTGTTATCACAGAGTTTCTGAGACAGAGGGCCTTTGCTTTTTTTTTTTTTTTACTCACTCAACCTAGTGAACCTGATTGCTGAGCGCATGGTGTTGCTGTCAACGTATCCCCAAGCTGTATTTTAAACCGAGAGACCGTGTGCCTGGAGTTGACCTTCAATGGCGGCATAAAGCATCTTTCCTTCCTGAGGTGATGAACGAGTTTGTTCACACTCTGTCTGGATGAATGCAGTTCCAGTCCACACTGCAACTACCACATGACAGATGGTGGCAAACGGCTGTACATCACAGGAAAGGCTCCCATCACCTGGAGACACACACGGTTATGCTCGAATGACTCTGCACTACTTAACAAATGAAGAAGCATTGAGCTGCCTCTTTCTGTCAACCAAAAAAAAAAAAAACTAATTTAGTCAAAATGTTACGGCACACAAACAATGCTTGTACCGCTGATTGTAAATAGGGTGGTTGCGAGGGTCGTTTCTCCCACTTTGCTAGCTCAGTTTTCATAAATATTGTGTTTAGTGACACTTTAAGAAACTTTCCTGTCAGCCATGCTAACAGTAATCATTTGTCTCTCAAGTCTACTGAACCTGCGGTCGTTTATTAACTTTGATGCAATGTTCTTTCTTACTTTGAATGAGTGCACATGAAACTTATGTTCTCTGACTAAGGCTATGGGTTCTGTTGTGCAAACAGTCCATCACTGCAGGCAGCAGCATCTACAAGTTCAGGAATCCTTGAGCAAAACTTACGTCTTCATGAGAGTTTAGGTAAAGGAATCGTCTAATAGGATCAGTTTATTTACTTTTAACGTCCGCTTTTTTTTTTTTATTTGGACAATCACAAGCAATTTTTTAAAGACTCTGAAATATTAGCATCTAGTTGTATAAAACTTTTATGGTTCCTTTTTTGAACTTGACTGATTTTAACCCTGAAATCATTTTTCACATTGTTTTCTTTTAAACCTTCGCTTAACCCTCCCGCTGCCCAGGGGTCCAAATG
>JAVKLF010000001.1:15183583-15195616 GCA_034783495.1 Millerichthys robustus
GGTCACTGGTGCCCATATCCAGCAGTCACAGTGCGAGGGGCGGGGTACACCCTGGACAGGTCACAAGTCCATCACAGTAACTGATCTGTCTTAAACTTAAAAGAATAAACAGGACAACACCAGATGATTAAAATTAACAAACCTATCACAAATAAATTTTCTAATTTAAAGCTGGGTTCTTTCTAGAAAACAACAGAATGAAAACATAATATAAAATGTATTAACACTACAATGATTTCATAACAATAATCAACATCATTCATCATATAAACATGTCATAATCAAAGACTGTCATGGTCTGTTTTCCCTGTGTCCTGGTCTGAGTGTCAGTGTCTGATTGTGTCTGCCCTGTCACCTGTTCCTCGTGTGCTGCCCCAGGTGTGTCTGGTTTACCAATCAGTCCCTCCCTTTAAATGTTTGCTCCCAGTGTTTGTCCTTTGTCGGTACATCGTCTAATGTCTGGTCCACGTCTCGTCTGCGTGCTGTCTTGGTTCTGTGATGTCTCCCTGCTCCTGCGTCCTCAGTTTGCGGTTAGTGTCTTCTGCTCCTCAGTTTTGTTAGTTGTTTTTGCTGCCCTGTCAGCCTTTTATTTTCCCTTTTATAATAAATAGTTTTTGTTTTGATCCTGCGTCTCCTGCCTCATCCTGGGTTCACCACCACACCAAATCTTTGACAAAAACTTTTGGAAAGCATTCTGTTGGTCCTCTGTCTTTTCTACAAATGTAAACACATTGAGGGAAAATATGAAAATTAAGTTTTGTTTGAAGATATCTTGCCATGAGACAGTTGTAATGGAAAAAAGGTTACATTTACATCAAATCATTGGAACAGTATGTGGTTATGTCCAGGTAATTATTATAATTATGCCCCTTAAGGCTTGAAGCTTTCAGGTGATTTTTTTTGTTGTTGTTGTTGTTCTATATTTAAGGCATTCTATTTTTATTTCTAATACTGGAGTGAATTTAGGAAATGATCTGGACTGTGCTGTACAGTTAATATTGAACATAAGCTGTGATTCAGTTGAGCAAACAGTAGGTGGCAACAGAGATTTGAGATCCTCTTTGCAACTAAATCAAAATTCAGTCTTGAACTGATATGAACATTTCTGTAGGACATGGAAATGCTTCAAGGTGGTAAAATGAAATATTGACCTTTCTAAAGTGGTGATGTGTCAGTCAGACTTATTCTTCCTGGTAGACATCTCTGACAGTCCAACTTGAAATTTTTTGTTTATTTCTCACATTTGCCTTTGTTATTCTCCGATTTCTGCAAATATGGATGTATTTGCATTTGAAATGTCACACTGTGTGTATTTATCACATTCTGGCAACTCAAGAAGTTACAACTATTGTTGCAGTAAAGTTTTTTCTGTCAAAGGAGAGATGAGATGTCCTTAATGAGCACTGTTTTCCACAGCTTCTAAAAGTATTTCATTTTCAGCTTCAGTCTAAAGTAAAATCATTTTACCCTTCAGAGACTTTGAATTTGTGATTGATACTTTTATTACATCTCATTGGGATTATTGTAACCCATTGTATGTCAGTGTTAGTCAGGCTGGCCTCTTATGATTGCAGCACAAGAGTTACTTGTTCCACTTACATAGTTTGTTTTTATGGTTTATCATATTTGTTTATATTGTTCTAATGATCTTGCATTCTGTTTAGTTATTTTTTATCAATAATTGTACTATGTGAAGCACTTTGGCCCCTGACAGTTGTTCCTATCTTAAATACTGACAACCATATTGCAAAAAATAACATTTTCAAAATTTCAACAAAACAGAGGAAACCATTTCCGTGAGCATGCTGTCGCCTCCAGTCATGATGCAAGTTTCTGACAATCAAAACTGAAGCTATGCATCAGATTTTCTGCACCCACAGAGATAATGAATGCAAAAATGACTTTTCTTATTTCTGAAAATTTCACCCACTACTGAATGACTCAGCAAATGTACAACAGCAAGCCAATTCCCAACTCCTCAGGCTAGAAGAGCACATCTAACAGTTCAGACAGGAGGCCACCAGAGCGTGCCCTCTATTAGTTCCGCCTCTGTGGCCTGATGATATTCAGAGGGTCATCTTTGACTGCCATCTGCCTGGAAGTTTGGCCTGATAGAGTCAAGCTCAGACAGATGAGTTTCAGCTGCTTTTTGTGCACACTTATGTCTTCATAAATGTATTTGCACGTCTCCGTCCCCTCCCTCACGTAGGTTACCGTAAATTCAGTATGTAAAATGGTAACATTGTCCTTGTTGTCTAAGTTCACATCAAGTTAGTTTGTTGCAATTACTTTGGTCTGATGAGTTCTATTTTTCTTTAGCAATAATAATATTAATAATAATATCACAATAATAACCCCTGTGACCCTGAAAAGAAAACGTGGGTAAAAGATAATATTTTTGATAAGTTTTTTTCATATAATACTGTATATATTTCATCATTCTACACTTATGAGCATTTTTCCTGCCATCTTTTTAAAACTTTGCCTCGTCCTTTTGTCAGAGAATTGCAACCGAAGTCTTCTTCGCAACTCATCTTAACTATTGGAGTCAACTCTGTTTGTATGCAAAATATTCCATGAATCACTGAACAGATCTTATTTAAACCCTCCCCCTAAATCATTACATGATATATAATACATATTATGTATTCCTTTAAGGAGTGACTTTAATTTTCATTTTATTTAAGTACATTGATGAATATTATTTTTTTACCAAACAGTCTCACATTTTACATTTCAAGAAAGAAAACCTGTTTTAGTATTTAGCTATGAAATTCTAATGCTGTACCAGTAGTAAAACATTGTCCAAAAGTGCTGCATGTGATGATTCACAAGCATGCAATCAGTTGATGTACCAAACACTGTTGATGGTCTCCATCTTCTACCACTTATTCATCGTCAGGTCACGGAGGCAACAAGTCCAGGAGAGAGAGCCAACGACACCTTCCCCTGTAACACTCTCTAGCTACTTCTGGGGGATCCCAAGGTGTTCTGGTTCTGCCCCAAGGTCTCTTCCCAGAGAGATTTGCCCAGAAAACCTATAAGGAGAGAGATCTGGAGGGCATCCTAATCAGATGCCATCTCAATTGACTCCTTTTGATGCAGAGAAGCTGCAGCTCTACTCCAAGCTCCCCCTAAATGTTAAAGCTCTTCACCCCATCTGTAGCCTAAACTCAGACCATGACAATGTCAGTAGTTAAAAAAGTAAAAAAGTCAATGAAATATCTGCTTTGACTTTTTGCCAAATTACCTGATTTCACTCTGACATTTGTCATTTTGACCTGGTGTTACCTTGTGTACACATTCAATGTTAATTTTTTTGTGATTTTTAAATATTCGTGACAAAAGCAAAACTTTATCACATTGTTGCCATTTTAGCTGTCACCCTGTACACACGTACCTTCAGAGCAGAAACAGAAGTGCCTGGTAAAATCACGCCTCCTCCTCCACACTCTCCAAACTTTCATAAAACTGCTCATCTCGCCACTGCCCCTCTTTAAACTGTCTGAATGCCATCATCCATCCCTGCCTCCTACACCTTTACCTCCTCTTCACTGCTGTGTGCGTGACAGAGACAGACACTCTCAGCCACACAAGACTGCATTTGCATTCTTATTTTTTCCATAAAGGGCAGTTTGTGCAGAATTGTGTCGGTGCATTTTTTGATACTTTTCCTTGTTCGGCTCAAATAAATACCTGCAGTAATTTAAACAAATAAATATTCTAAAGAAAACAAAAACGCACACAAATGAGTGTTTTTACAGACCTTCCCAAATTGTGAAAAATTAAACAAAGGGTAGATATTTCTCTGTTACTATGAGATGTGCAAACAAAGCAAGTGATACTCATTCTGCTTTAGTGTTAGATTGTCACCATTGACACATTGCTGTTAGCGGCTTCTGGGGAATAATCCTGCTAATTGCTCCTAGCAGTCACTTAGCTTGTTAGAGGGTTCAGATCTTCTTAAGTGGCATTCTGTGGAAATGATATGAACAATTAATATCTTACCTGTTGTAGATAAGTCTTGGAGCATCCTCAAATTGAAGACAGAGACAGTGTAATTTTGATCAGTTAGTTTGGCTGATGCCAAGACCAAAGTGGACTGTTGCCATTTTAAAATGACTCCAATCTCAAATGTTTTACAGCAGTTCATGCAAATTCTAGTTTGTGAACTTTTACAACACTGTGACTTTCACATTACAGAGTTATTCAAGCAGTGTTTATTATAGATGTGTCCCAGGCTGCATTTGAAGTGTTACCACAGGATTCTATGTAATGAAAGCTAGGGTTGGAAAAAAATATACTGTATATCAAAACCCACCGAAGCAAAACAAATATAATGACCCATCCCTGTCATTCGGACCAAATGGCAGGGATTGGTCAGAGCTTTTACAGCTTTTACAATATTGCATTTTTGAATTTGGAGTTGTTTTAAAATGACGACCTGGTCCTGGCTGCATTTCTAATAGTGGTTAGCTTGTCAGTCTGCTCAGAATTAACCTTTAGCTCTTTAAACTGAGGTCATTCAATAAGTAACAGTAGATATTGATTGTTCAAAAAAACAATCATTTAGCCTAGTCTGGAGTAAGACCTTTGCCTCCTTCTCCATAATCCTTTCTCTGTAACTGATGTTCTTGACAGAACAACCCTTCAAAAGTGGACAGACTAACTCTTTAACGTTACTGCAAAACAAGCACATGTTTTAGCACTAATGTGTTTTACTTTTCAATGTCTGATTTTGGTAAAACACAAAGTCATCAAGTTCAGCCAAGTGCTGCTGTTGCAGATCTGTACAAAACCGAAAAATAATGCTTTTGCGCTTTAGATTAGTATCCTGCTATGCTGTACCTGCCATAGTAAGCCACTAATCAACCAATCGCCACTCAACATGACAAAATCTGTTCATACAATGACACTTCAACTTAAAGGCATAAACTCTTTATTTGATGGGTCGTTTTCCACTTAGAACAGAGTCACTTTAATTTGAGCAAAATGGTTTGAAACTTTACAATAGCAAAGGACTCTTTTCACATCAAGGGCAATGACAACAGTTTGGACCAGGAAGGACATAACACATTTTGCAACCTTTATATTTATGGGATTTGGGGGAGCAGATTGTGGTAGTGCAACAAGTACAGTAAAAAAGAAATTTATGTTTTTGTTTCTTATTCTTGTTTTGTTTTAAAGGGAAAAAAAACCATTTCTATTTTAGATGCACACATGCTGTTCAGGGGAATACGCAAAATGACAATGGTTCCTAATGATGTACAGCAATCTGTATTTGTAGAAACTTTTTTTTTCATGCACACAAGTGAGGAACACACTTTTGAAAACAAGAGCAGTTTGGCAACTTACTTAAGGTACAAGTTATATAAATGTGAATGACTAGTAGAACTGCATTTATATGTTTTTGGCAATGCATTATTTGCAATTCCAGAATGTAGAAATGCTCCACAGTATAAAACAATTGTCATCACATAGAATGGAAAGTGTTGTAGCTTATAATACAAAGACTTTCAGCCTGAAAGTCAGTCACTCAGAGGAGACGTTTAAAAGTGGCCCAGTTACACACAAAATACATAAATTTACCAACTCAGAGAGCTGACGTTTTCATATATATATTTTTTAATTTTGGTTTCACAATACTAAACTTGACCACAACATCCTGGCAGGAATACATTCTGTACAGAAAATGACATAAGGAATGAGGATAACTGACATATATAAGATTTCGTTTTCCTGCATAATAAGTAAAAACATTTTTCCAAAAACTATTTTAATATGCTTTATGATCTCAAAATTACAATTAAAACATAAAATAAAAGCACCAAACTAAAAAATAATAATAATAGGTGCAGAATTGTGCTGCTCCAGCATGTGCACAAGATCAATTTAGAGATTTAGAAGCATGTAATCCCTATTAAAGAGCTACAATTAGATTATATCTGTACATTTATTGGTGACATTTACACTTCCTGCCTGTCCTGGCCCTTTTAACACTTGAAGTAAATTAAGAAGTTTTATCACCTGTTATTATCAAAGACACAACACAACAATGCATCTCATGATGACTCATATTTGCTGCACTAGAGCAGCAAGTCCAAACAAACACAGAGAGGGCAAGCTACCAGCAAAGGAGAGACAGACGCTGAAATGGTTACACTCTTGTGCCTAAATATAATGTATTTTTCGCACTTTGCTGTCACGACTCAGAAACCACTACATAGTACAATGAATGCTTCACAATAACTATTAGAAATGGCTGGCCGCATTTAGTGCATTTCCTACGATGAGAGCTGATGCTTGTCTTGTGTTCACGAATGCAGCATAAATGTGACAATTATTGTGGAGGGCAGGCGAATAGAACACGTATGTAACAACATGATTGGTGCTTTTGCAAGAGCTAGCCAAGCTGCACTCTTGCTCTCTCTCTTTCTCGCTTCTTTTAGTGGTTTTGAATCAGTGACTCAGTGCTTAAAATCAATCAATCCACACTTTCACATAGGACTGCCTGGCAAATGCAATCCGACTTCAGTTGGAGCCATTACTGTGTGAAAACCCAATGGGAGATTAATTCCGGGGGGGGGGGGGTTATTTCTTGTTTGTGTTAGAAATAACACACTGCAACAACACATTGTCAACACACTGCATTCAAGCTGCTGTAGGTTGTTTAAAAAAGAAATAAAATAAAACACCCACAGGGATCTGACTGGGGATGCATATTGTTTGAAAAGGACATAAAAGAGACTGCACTTGGACTGATTTTCTAAACCAGACAGAGAAAAGCAAGCCACGTACACCAGTCAATAATTTCCGTTACACATACAGTATTTATTTAAACATCCTCGAACAAACTGTTACTATCACTATATTAAGACTTGTGTTAAAGGTACAATTAATAGCAGTATTATGCCCTAAGGAATCTGTGTTTGAACAGTGCATTTACAGCAGAAAATGAGCAACAAACCTGGAAAACACAAAACGTTTTTATACCCCCAAAACAGGAAATAAAAGAACCTCATTCTCATGGTGCTCCAACCTAACATCAGTGTTTTATTTTTACCAACTTCAACATATCTCTTCTCAACCCCTCTCAGTCCACTATAGCCCTAAATAAAGTGAAAGGAAGTGTGCAGCTTCCTTCCTGAAATAAATGCCAAACAGGAAAAAGGGTGAGAGCCCATACTCAACCACTCCGCCTACTGTGGCGGCAGGTGTGCTCTCCGACACCCTGCTGTGGGCTCTCAGGTTGTGTCGTCGTCGTCTTCTTCCAGGTGATGGTAGTTAAGACTGATGACGGCGCTGATGAATTCTCCTAGCTCCACAAAATCAGCTGTGATGATGTTGATGCCGCTCTCCCCGGGTCGTTGTGATCTGATCCACTGCATCATGCCCGGTAACGCCCTGTGAAGAATCAAGGTGTTCAGCTACATGATGTTTTGTGTTAGAGAGAAGAGACCAACGGTGGGTATACATAACAACTGCAATTCAGAGAAAACTAGGGCATTGTGACCCAAGACCAAATGTATGACTTGCAAATCTCAGAAACACACATTTTGCTAAATATGTCAAATGTGTTCACTAAGAAATTGTACACTTATTTATTTTATTTTATTTTATTTTTGTGTGTGTGTGTGTGTGTGTGTGTGGGGGGGGGGGGGCATAATAATGTTCCTCAAGAGAAAATGGAGAAGACTTTAATCACCCCATCGTCTATACTTTATAGGAAACCACAAATTCCACAGGTTCCATACTGAATAGAAGAACCTACCCTTTTATCAGAACACAGTTCAAAGCCCCACCTCTCTGATGGTATGGAGGTGCATTAATACCTGTGGTATTAGCAGCTTACACATGTGAAAAGGTACCATTAATGCAGACAAGCATATACAGGTTTTAAAACAACATATACTTCTATTCAAATGATGTCTTTTTCTTTTTTTCAGTTAAACTAAATACAGCATCCATTTCATTTTGCTTTCCAGTAAAATATTTGGTGCATCATGAAATGAAAAATCAGACAAAGCAGGCCCAGGACTGTTAAAAAGCTAATATCCTACATCGATTAGAATGGGACAACAATCCATCCATTATCTGTTACCCACTTCTTCCTTTCAGGTTCACGGCGGTCACTGGTGCCCATATCCAGCTGTCACAGTGTGAGGGGCGAGGGACAACAATCCCCTCCAACAACTCCAATGACTGATGATTTTTTTTTTTAATGGTACAATTTCTTAGTTTAAACATTTGATATTTTACTATTTGATTAGTAATTAAAATAAAATGAGTTCATGAGAAAATCTTAACTCTATTGGAATTGAGGTTGTAAAAAGACGGAGGACAGAATGATTTATGGTCGACTGGATTAGCGCAGGGAAGGGCGCGCTGCGATAAAAGATCTCTGTGACGCAGCATGCGATGTCTGGCTGTGTCCTTCTTACAGCTGGTGTCTGGCGGTGAGAAGGGCATTCTGAACACTCTCTGGACATGTTCATGTGAGGCGAGCAACAGGGAAGAGTATCATCCCTGCAGATGCTGGCCTTACAACGTTTCACATGAGACAAATTCTCCCCGTTTTCTCCCTTTCATGCTTGCCTGGTTCCCTGTAAGCCCGAGTCCCACAACTGCCAGTTTGTGTGGCAAAATGAAGGCTTGGAACTTTTCAAGGATGCCTACATCAAAGTAGCTGAATGCCTGGTGAGAATGGCCGATAAGTGGAATTATCAAATGAATAATTCATGCCAGGAAAATTGATGGTTTTACCACTAAGGCTTTTAACAAACTGGTGAAACGAAGAGAGAGTGAAATACAGATAAAGTTGAGGGTAAATCTGGGATAAAAACAACAACCCTGCAAGACAGAGGACACATGAATGAGGACACCTTATAAACGAGGTCAGTGCCTAGGGGCCACAGTAGCAACCAGCATGTACCTTGAAAATGTGATTAAATGCCACAGCAGCAGGCGTGTTTTCTTTTGTGAGCAGCTACACATGCACACACTCGTTTATTTAATTTTTTTGTGGCGAATGTGTAAAAAAAAGTGTCACTTTAGAAACATCGTTCACCTGAGGTGTTGCAGCAATTTTGGTCCTGAAG
Source organism: Millerichthys robustus (assembly GCA_034783495.1). Lineage (NCBI taxonomy): Eukaryota > Metazoa > Chordata > Actinopteri > Cyprinodontiformes > Rivulidae > Millerichthys > Millerichthys robustus. The sequence goes on from JAVKLF010000001.1 coordinate 15,192,682, forward strand.
TGCCTGTGGGTAAGATGACTGGCGTTTTGCACCATAGTAGCATATAGACCTTAGAATCTGCATGATGAGTGGTAAACTGCACATGAGCATGACGAAAAGTTACATGTTTTGTGTCTATCAAGAGTATGCACCTTTCTGTGATTGTCTCCCTCAGTCCACTGGCCACACCCTTCATCACAGTGCTTGCCTTCGGCGTTAGAACCACCTGAGAGACGAAGAATGTCCCCTTCCTCCTGCAAAGAACAGATCAAACGTTTACCCTTTCTTGTTATTATGTTATGTAAATTTTCAAGTAAGACCCCCTTATTACAACATTCCTTGAAAAAAAAGTTAGACTTCTGATTATACATGAGTATTTTCCTAAAATGAAATACACTTATTTCATTTAAGCTTCAACATGATCCTTTGACAGACATCCTCCTGTAGTCTGTCTACCAACAAACCTGCGATCAGTTACAGACGCCTGCAGAAACTGAACCAACTTCTCTGGGTCGGTGGTGTTTGCCCACGGAGCCGGCATCATCTGACCCGGCCACAGGAAGGGCACCTCCAGCGCCATGGGATGGTGGTAGAAAACAAGCACCTGGTACTCCTTCTCCCACAGATACTTCAGAGTCACCTGAGTGAGGACAGAGAGGCGAGAGTTACAGTCTGTGGTGGGAATAAAAAAAAAGCAACCTTCCTGCTCTGTAAAAGAAAAACTGTCCAACCAGGAAGATGGTATCTACAAAATCCAGTAATGGGATTATTCTGAATGAAATGTTTTGCTAAACTCAGAAGAGCTACAACCTTTATGACATGTTTTGGTTATTGCAATTACATGCTTTAGTTTATTTGTGGGCAGGAGATAAAAGTTTGTACCTAAGTCATCAAAATAAATTCTGCCTTTTTGTACCTAAATTTGTCAGGACGATCATGTAATTGGCTGTATCTGTTCACTCAGCTTCCTGTTAAGAAAATATCTCATGGACTACTGGATGAATTTGAATGAAAATTTTCAGAGGTTATGACTAACCTTTGGAGTCAAACAAATTCAATATGGCCACCACATCTATTCAATTTGAACAGACACAAAAATCTCTGTAACTCAGTCAGTTTTACAGATAGTGATTTAAAATTTGTTAGTAGCTGAGAGTAATCCTCTTTGCATTTTTCAAGATCAGATCACAAAACAGTTTTGTTTTTGAGGAGCCTATGAGTGCAGCAGTTTATTGCTTCACATTTTCATTTAAAATTGCTTCTGTTATGACTGGAGCTTTTTCTTTGTTTGCTTGCTTGTATAAAACATCAAATATGTATGTCAACGTCATATTTGTCACTTAAACAAATTCTATAAGTGATTCAACAGTTTACTGTTTTTGGGATGCGCTGATGTTTGTAGCCAAGTTTTTTTTTGCTTGAAGAAGGGGCAAAAGGATGTTTTAGATGGTTTGACTTAATATGGAAATCAAGATTAAAATCCCCTTTGAAGCTCATTGGAATGAGGGAGTAAGAGTGAGATAAGAAGACGACAAAGGATTGATGGAGTACAAAGTCTTCCACATTTGGTGAGGGGGGCCAGAGGGGAAAAAATGGGATTTAGTAGGGGAAAATAGGATTCCAGTCATTTGCTTTTTCTAAAATTAAACATCATTTTACATGTCCCTGCAGCTCCTAAAATCAGTATAGTTTTATTGTTTTATGAATCTTTATGTAGCTATTGCTTTTCTACTTCTGTATACTACTTTCTCACTTAGTCACAGCCACTGAAGGAAAACTATAATCTTTGACTGATGACATGTGAGTTGTAAAGGAGCTGATGAGTTTTTGACTGATTATTCCCTTTACAGCTTTAAATTACACAGAAAGAAGGAGTGATAGTGGGCAAAGGGAAAGAAAATGATGGGGAGCTCATACAGAGAAAAAGAACAGAAGCAAATCTGAGACTAAGATGTTTTCTTATGCAATTGCACCTGTTTGGGGTGAGAAAAGGTACAAATAAATTTCAAAAATTGTACCTCTTGAGCGAAAACAACTGGACAGAGTTTCTCCCCAAACACCTCTTTCAACATGGCCACCAGTTTCTCATGGTGCAGGTTCTGCACACCGTAGAAGTGGTTGAAATCCAAGAAAACGACTTCTTTGGCATGCGCTGACAGGAAACTACTGATCTGCTCGAGACCCTCTCGTACCTGGACACAAACACACCTGGATTAATGATTACTTCACTGACATAATAGCTTTAAAATCTAGATGCAGGAACAGCTGTGACTTTGTACTTGAACTCTCTAAAGTAGGCTGCATGATCAAGCTCTCAGTCTGTACTTGAACAAACTGTTCAACAGCCTGCCACATGCTGTACATAAAAGAAATGGAATAACATCACTTAGCAACAACAAGCATAACTAGACAGTCATTTCTTTAAAAAGTATAAAAACAAACGGGGTGCTCTCTGCTGACCGTGGCACTGAAGAGCCCGTGGGCGAAGAACAGCTCGTTGTCAGGGTCACGAGGCTTGGTGGAGATGCGCAAGTCAAAGAATCGGACTCCAGCCTCCAGTTGGCTGATGAAGTTCATAGTCTGTGTAGCCAACCACTTTCTCATTAGTTTCTTGGCTACCGTGCCGAAAACAGAAACAAAGTTCTGCACCGTCTCTGGCTGCTCGGGGCCCACTGGAGAAGCCTCGTCAATGTAGAAACTGAAGGAATCGTGGGAACCTGAAGGGAACAATAATTGTTGAGTCTGCATGCAAGTATGGACAGCTGCATGTTTTATTTCAGATGAAAGAGAGGGGTCAGTTCAAGAGCACAGCGCTGCACCATGGAAACAAACATCCGACTAACGGCATCAGTAAAAGAGCAGTTTCAAGTCTGACCACTTGGAGTTAAGAACTCTTTGTCCATCATGTCCCTCAGAAATAAAAGAAGACAGACCTGTTGCACAGTTTAAGTTGCTT
>JAVKLF010000001.1:15254344-15265775 GCA_034783495.1 Millerichthys robustus
CAGAGAGCGTGCATGCTGCACGGGGTGGGGGTGGAGGTGAGGGGTGTTTGGGAGCTTTGACCCATCAGGAGCAGCCCCCCACCCCCACCCTCCCTTCGCAGAGCAGAGCTGGATTGTCGGCGGACGGGGGCGCCTCTCCGCCGTCAGACGCCCCCACCCAGCCTACTTGTCTGTCCGCTCTCCCTCCTCCGCGCGGCTCGATGACGGGGCGGCAGATCAGACCAACGACGGTCCAACAGGACACGGCTCGGTCCGACCCGACTCGGCGAATGCGTGTGTTGGTGAGGAAACCTGGGTGTTTTCAGGAGAAGTGAGGCAGCAGTGCCCGTCGGAGCTGCCTGACCACCAGATGATCAACTTCTGAAAAGTCCGTCTGAGCTCTTCTCGCCTGGTTTCGTCTCTTCCCGCTGACCCCCCCACACCAGCTCCGAACTTCGTAAGAAGTAAGTAAAAGTCTCGTTTCTGGAGAATCCAGGGGGTCTCGAACTCGTTTGTGACTCCAGGATTTTAGGAGGAACTGCAGCATGACTCGGAGCTTCAGGAGGGAAACAGACCTCACGTTTTCACACGAGGTTCCTTAGACACTTGGTGAAAATAAAAAAAAAATAAAAAAATCCAAATGCTCATCCTGCTGCAGGACAAAATGAATGCATCTTATTAGCAAAATCCTGTTTGGTTGTATTTGAAAAGCTGCCTGAACAAAGTTCTGCAACTGCCTGTCGAAGAGAGCCAAGAGTTGATGGATTTATATTTTCTGCACTCAGTTGTGGGTTCTTTAACTTCGTACTAAACTCAGTGAGGTCAGTAAAAGTTGTGTCTTAAAATAGTAAATTTATTTTTTTGTTTGTTTAGTCAGTCAGGTAGTTAGTCCAAATCTTGACAATAATAGAAACAGGTTTGTCCCCAGTCCTTATTAATGCTTGGATGTACTGTGATGATTGTTTGGACCCAATTATGGGACACAGATAAAAACCCTCAAACAACTCAAGAGCATCTCTGCTCATTTGGTTTCTGCGACACTTCAAAACCCCAATTTGCTGCCTTCATGAAACAGGAGCAGCAGCAGAATATATAATGGATTGATTCTGCTTTTTAGCAGACAGAAAACTTTCGTGCATTCAGGGGGAGAAGTTCATTGAGCATGGCATGATTGATTTCTGCGCAAAAAGGTGTAAGATGCAGGCTAAGGGATTCTGGTCACTGCTAAATAGAACTTTTAAAATGTCTTTTAACTGTACCATCATATCAAATTTTTAATCCATGCATGATTGATTGTTGTACAATTTGAACCGTTTTCTAACTCTGCTTTGTTGTAATTATAATTACAGACGATCTTAACAGAAGGCCGTGTTTACTGAACATTGTTTCTACGCAGAATTCTTAATGTTTCATTGTTCTCCTTATTATGAACCAATTTCTTCTTTAATGATTCTCCTTACACTGATCACCACACAACCTTTTAAAAGGCATTCATAGACGATGAGTTTTATATTAAGGTCGCTTTCTGGTGAGAAATGACTTTAAAGTTATTTGTGTACGTTATTTGTGGCTATAGAATATAACCTTATGCACAATCTCACATGGCTTGTTAGGGCTTGGAGGTTGTGGTGTGAATGACTGTCGGCTACCACCACACCAGAACGTCCACCCAGTGGTTCAGGAGATATTTTGCTAACAGACAAACAGGGTCGACTTCCAGCAGTTAGTACCAAGGTTTGAAGCAAAAAAAATGTTACACAGGGAGTTGAACTCAACGTATTCGGCCACTTTATTCTATCAGTATAAACTCAATAAAAAAAAAAAACGATTCTCAGAATAGAGCTAATTATTATTTTGTTTATTGTTGCTGTAACAGCTAAAAGAGAATCATCTCAGCTGTAGCTGTGCAGCTGCAGGCAGCCGTCGGGGTGTTTTAATAGACGAGGCGAGGAGGGTTTTTTTTTACGAGACGCTAGCTCCATCAGGTTCTGTCTCAACAAAAGTACATATGTGAGGTTCTTTACCCTTTGACAGCGCAGCAGCACTCTGGAAACCATTAGATTTTTACAAACGTTTACGTGCGCCCATTTGTCAGAGGTGGTTGTCAGGGTGTGCTTAGAAACAGCTGCTTTACAGTAAATTAGAGAGACTGAACATCTATATTTGGTCCAAACAACAAGTAGGCTGGTCAGATTTTTCCCTTAATTAAAAAAAAAAATGTCTTCAAGTCTGGACCGTCTGATGCATATAAATTAAAACGGATAAACTTAAAAGAATGCTTATCACCCTTTGCTTTTTATGGCAGAGATTTTATCATGTTTGTCAAACCTTGACAGTGACATAATGCAAGACCTCATGAGATTCTGAGGTCTTGCGAGGCATGTTAGCGGTCAGGGAATGTGTTGAGGATGACTCTCAGCTACAGCCGCCACTAATTTAAGTGCAATACTTATAGTGTAGGTCTGTACTGTTGGGTAATGTTGATGAGTTGTTGAGGCCATTTAGACTGGACTGAAGTTAATCAGATATAGATGGTCAACCAATGATTATTTTCAGAAAACTTGATTAAATTCTGTCCACTGGTTCATGAGACATTTTGTTAACAGACAAACATTGTCGACCCCAACAGTTTTAAGCAAACATCTACTGCAAATTGTAGCTCTATGTATGTGTATGTGTTGTAAGTGACAACTGCACCATATTTTAGCACACTTTCTGTAAAAGGGACTGATTTATAGTCATTTTTTTGTTTTTGAATGGCTGTTGGCTCTAGTGGCCATTTTAAAACTGGTTGGCTTCAAACTTTAATCAGTTGCAGAAGTATATTCAATGTTTTTTGCTAATAGTTTAACTAAAATCTGTCCTATGGTTTATGAGCTATTTTGCTAACAGACATACAGAACTGACTTCAAGTAGGTAAAGGCAACATTTTAAACAAAAAAGTTTTCAGCTACTACCTCAACAAATTTTAGGTTAACATCTGTAAAAGTTAAAGCCTTGTTTTCTGTTTCAATAATTAAAACAGATAACTTACAGGAAACTTTAATTATATGTAATATGAATACTACTGAAGCTACTTTAAAAAAATAACAAAATGTAATCGTTGGAAAGGAAAAATTGCATAATCTCAGATTTTTTTGTGCGTGCAAAAACTCAGGTTGGAAATTGCTAACCAGGTTTTTTTTTTTCATCAGAATCAATATTTTAAATCTATGCAGTGCATACTTTTCTGTCTCCTCTGGACTTAAGCTCTTGATTGTGCTATCTGCTGTCCTTACTCACACAGCCAACATTTTCTTCTTTAGCCTAGCGCACACACAGACACAAGCAGGGCTTGCAGATGTGAGACCCGATCTTCTTCCAGCGGAGGCTCTTTTCATGCCAGGGTGCTGACTCCGACTTTTCCACACGCTCTTATGAAATCGGAGCAGGAGACACGAGAGCCGTCCAGTAGCCGAAGCCGAAACGGCCGAGAGCGCACACAAACACACGTGCGCAGGTTCCGAACGCATGCGTTCGTGCACGCAGCCTGACCACAATCACTGACACACGGATCTATACGAGCAGGCAATAAACGTACATCAAAGAAGTCAATAGCTTTTAGGAACAGATTTACTGATTTTTGTCTGAGCGGCTCAGAGAGTGGGTCCTGTTCCTTAGCTGCGTTTGATGAAGCGTTTGGTACCACTCTTTAGATGTTGTTTACTTTAGAGAAAGAGGCTGATGGGGATAAGAATAAGTTAAAGACCTGAGCGTTGCAACTCCATGCAACGGAGCATTTACCTCATATCCCTTATATTGTTTGCTTTTGTCATTACATATTTGCATGATTAGAAAAGTTCTATCAAGTTTTTTTCAGCTTTGTAAACAAATTTGTCTGGCCTTTTAAAATATTTTAGACCCCTTCTTGTTAAAACTAGGCTTGCCAAAATCACTTTTCCCAATTTGACAGCCCAATGTCTTGCTTTTTTTTAAATCTCCCTCCACTGATTTGATGCCTGGCGTTACATTGATGAGAGTTTTTATCCTATAATTATAGCTGATTGCTTTGATTTGTCTAACTTTGCTCAGACCTCAAACAGTTTAGGGTTTTGATATGTAGTTAAGAGTAATTAAGAAGGCTGTACTAAATGTACTCACATTTTTTTTGTGGGGGGCTCTGTCATGTCAGGGCTTTGATTTTTCAGTTAGACCATCAGGTCATGTGTTGTAATAAATAAACTGCACACACATACTTCTACATCTACATATGGTTCTTTCAATCAAGGTGTGAGTAAGTTCAATCGTGGCTCTGACTTCCTACTTTGAGAGCTACTGAAATGCTCTGGAACAATTTAACAATCAATAAAAATAAATAATGATAATGACCACCTTCTCTTTGACTTTTTTTTATAAAGAGTAATGGTAAACAAGTAAAGTATAAAAGAAGCTGTGTAAAGGAACAACAAAGTGCACACCTTAAAGTCTCATTTTTTAAACTAATGTTCTTTTTGGTAGAACCTCAAACCAACCCTTGCAACATTGCTCGTGTGTGTGTGTGTGTCTGTCTCTGTTTTTCTGCATCATAAATGGAACCAACAAAGATGATCTGACCTCTGTCCTTCTAACCTTTCATTTTTCTCTGGTTCACCTTTATACCACCATTCCATTTAATCCAAAACCCCACACACAGACTTCCCTCCCATGTCAGTTTATTTCCAACAAACAAAGATGATTAGTAGAAATTTGAGGAAACATGGGAGCAGCATGTTTCTGACAGTGAGGTGCCAGGTCGAGATGTGTGTGCGCGCGCACGTGTGTGTGTGTGTGCTGAATAATGATGTGTTCAAGCTGCATGCATGTGTGTGAGTTTTAGGGCAGAGGTATAGGGAGGAGGGTTGATCGCACATGTTTACCAAGGGAACCCGGGAGACCTGCAGTGAGCCTCCCTCTCCTCTGATTGGCTCCAGCAGCTCTTCCTGTGACTCCAAGAGCTTTTCATTGGCTGACTAGGAGAGAAAAATGGGGGACAAATGTGCAGGGGATGGATATGAAGCGCAAGCTCTGCCAGGACTTTCAAAAACACTTTCCCAGGCTTAACTTAAAGTCATATGCTGCAGAGAAGGAGCTCTTTGGTCTTATTTTAAATGTTTTTTTTTATTATTTCTTTACCAGAATAGACCATTTGGAATCAAAGTGATAAAAAAAACTATAATTTAAAAGTGCCAATTGACAAGAAAGAGCTGCTTCAGCTTAAAGATAAAGTTGATAAATGGCAGGTTGTTAAAGCTGAGGAGAAACGGGGGCAGTGATGGTGTGATGGGATTTAAAGATTAGTTTGACAAGAGCAGAGCAGAAAATGAGTGAAACTTAAAGGGAGCAGAGCCTTCTCGTCAGGCCAGATGAGCCTGGAGCTTGACAGCTCTGTGCCATGAATTCTTTCATTGTATAACTTGGCCTTGTGTGGCCCCTGGACACTTGGAATTCACACACACACATACTTCTGACTGAATGTTTACAAGAAGCAGTGCCCTACAGAATTGTGCTGTAGAAAAAAATCAGTTTTTCAGGCCCTTTTTTGTATATTGCGTTGACTGTTTCGCACCCGTTGACACCTTTACTTGTTAATGTGTTGAGTAAAGCGTGCATGAAATGCAATTTGATCTGTTTTCCTTTCTGACTGTGAAATGAAAAAAAAAAAAACGCAAATCATTTGTGCTGTGAATTTCAAACAATAAATAGAAAAATAATTCAGAAACAATATATTAGGACATCTTCAAAACTAAACAGAATTAGATTGGGAAAGGAATAAAAATGACATTTTAATGCCCACTTAGGATTTTTAGAATACATCAGAGTTGGGTAAAATGCTGTCAGGAACGTAAACCCTCCACGTTTGGGGTTGTTGGCTGCCCAGCAAACTGGTAGAGACGCAGCTGTAAATAGCTGAGGGTGTGGACTGGAGGTCTGGCCTATATTTAGAGGTTGAATTTGACATCTAGGTCTCGTCCACCTACACCAACCTATTGAGCAGGAAATGTGTGTGCCCTTTTTTTGTTCTGTATAGACATCCTCAAACAGAGGCAGTGCATGTTAAAGGATTTGTTTGTATGTGCAATTATTATTTTTTTATCAGTGGCCATTTTTGCTCAGCAGTTTGTGTTACATTTTGCTGCTGAATCATGACACCAAAAAGTCATACAGTCTCTACTATCATTGAAGAACTGACTTGGTGCTCAACGGTTGCCAGAATACAAAGCTACTTTTATTAATATACTGTACCTCCTGCAACCTTTTACTCCTCACAGTATTTTGGCATATACTTGCATATTGCTTTTATGTCCTACAGCTCTGCTTGCATCACTGAACCTTCCAAATCGCACACATTAACTTTAGACACTTTGTGTGCCTGTCAGAACTTTTTAGAAGTCTTTTTAGCCTAACAGTCATGTTTTTGGTCTGTGGGAGGAAACCGGAGTACCCGGAGAAAACCCACGCGAGCACAGAGAGAACATGCAAACTCTACCCAGAAATGTCCGCGGCCAGGATTCGATCCTGCGACCTTCTTGCTGGGAGGCAACAGCTCTACCCACTGAGCCACTGTGCCACGTTTTAAATGATTTATATAAGCTATAAAAGCAGCATGTAAACCCGAGTGGGTGAGTTGCTTAATGGGTGTTTTTTCAAGAAATCCCAATGATCAGCCTGAGCCAAATTTTTATTTCAATTCATTTTTTTCTGCTTTGTCATTATGATAAAGTGTTCTGAAATTGTCGTGCGCTTGTCATTTTGTTAGCTGGTGAACCAAGTTTTATAATAGTGACCTAATTGGAATGACTTTTCCTCCTGTGCGATCTGGATATGCAATGCAGTGCAATATAAGATGTATTATAGGTCATGAAATTAAAACTAAATGTGTACAAACTCAAAGAGGTCCCGACAGAAAACAGCTTTCATAGGTTTCACTTTCAAACGCTGCAGAGGTAAACAAGTATGACAATTAATTATGCCCCTGTCTCGTGTTGGGTTTCATGGACACCGGCTGAAAATAAATGGCAACTGCAGTTTGTGCTCACAGTTCAGCTGAAAGACAAAACAGAAAAGAAACGGCACTGTTCAGCTTATAGTTCAAATATGCCATTTCTGTCTTTCTTTCTAACTTAACCCTTTGTTTCTCTCCAGCATCATGGCTGTGTCACTCTCCTCCAACCTCCTGCTCCTGCTTGTGATTTCCTCCCTGGATTGGTCATCAACTACAGGATATGCGTTCCTTACTGACCGGCGCTTCATGACATCATCAGGTGAGTTGCAGTTGTCCGTTGCTGGGGTTTTTTTTGCAGACAAACACGCAGGTGACACGGACCAATGCGAGACGACTTGTTCTCCAGACAGTTCAGTAAACTCTCCGTGCTCGCTCTCTGTGAAACATTAACAAATGTGATTTCGATTTTTTGTGCTCAGCGGGCTATTGACACTCGTTATCGTCTCTCATGTCAGACATCAGTTGCAGAATTCTGTGTTTGCTCGGATGCATGTGGAAAAGTTTTGTGTTGGGCAAACGCCACCCTTTCCTGACTTGACTTGTCGAACTGGGAGGTGATCGATAGGGCTAAATTAAACATCTGGCTGAGGCTTTTGCTGCCAAAGTCCAAGGACAGAGCGACGCAGGATGTTCAGCCAGCTAATTCGGTTGTCACCAAACCACTTGAATTAATGAGGATAAAGAATGCTGTGGCTGGGAATACAAGCTGAATTGTTTTATGTAGATTTAATTTACTACTCACAATCCTCTAAAGCCAAAAGGGGCCAAAATCAGAGTAATCAGATCCACCATAAACTACTTATTATCACATCTTTTCAACAGCTGTGGCTTAAAGTCTTAAAACTGACAGAAATTATAAACTCGTATCTTTTCCTGGTGGTCAGAGTAATTGCATCCTTGGTCAAGGAACATCTTGTTTATTTAGAGACCATCTAGCTCAGGCAACAGTTCCTTCAGTGATTCTTTAAGACTGTTTTGTTGATGTCTTTTTTAAAAAGTCTGTATTCGTTTTTTTGTTGTTTGTTTGTTTGTTTGTTTTAAGGAAAATGATGCTTATGGTGCCATATATGCAGTCCTGGCTTGTGCTTTATTAATCTTACCTGCAAACGGATGGATAAGCAACAATTTTCTGTTCTGACCATTATCGCATATGTCCCTGGTTCATTTGAAATAAAGTTGTTTTTTGCTAATCTGTATTTAGCATATATACCTCAACCTAAAACCAACCAGTTTCAGGCTGAAAGAGTAAAAAATTAAGCCATGATTTAAGATCTAAGTTAATGCCAGTTGGTTTTTTTTTTCCTGTAGTTACAAATTTGTAATGACAACATTTAGCAACAGTACAAAAAATGTTTTGGAAAGTTCATTCTGGGAGCAATTTTGAGTTGATTCTTATGGGGAAACTTATCATTGGTTTCATTGATTTGTTCTCATCACATGTAAACGGTTTCTCAACATTCCAGTTTACAGTTCCAGTGGTTACATTTGCAGGACATCTATGGCATACCTTAAATGTTGTTGACGATATTAATAGGCAAGTGCAGCTGGTAGGACTGCATATTTACATTCTTTGTTGTCTTCTTGGACACGTAGAGAACAAAAACACAGATATAAATTGACATTTGATGCTTTGTTGTGTTTTTCTGGTTTGATGATGTGACTCTCCAACAAAATATAAAGATAATCCAAGAATGTATGTAATTTTATATTTATAAAAAAGATACACTTTTTTCAGTTGTTAGACAGGAAAGCAACACTGTACCAGGGAGCCTTTTTTATTTATTTGTTTTTAGGGAGGAAACAGCTGCAGACAAACCACTGTAATTTGTTGGAGATTTCTAACATATCTGTTCTGTTTTTGCCAAGTTAGAGGACAATATGTGTGTCTAAATTGTCTTTAGAAGGAGTTTGTACTTTCTGTGTATCAGGAGCACCACCAAGGGGGGTGCAAATCTCCTGGCATTCTGTTTTGGCTTTTGGTTTTGGTGCCACCCCAGGATTATCAGTAGCCCCCACAAAGCCACCTCATTAAACAAATACTGAAGGAAATGCTGAGGAGTTGCTTGTTGTGAAAGGTTTGAGAGCCGCTTCCTCAAACAGTTTGAATGGGTAAATGAGGCCAGACAGTATTCCTTTGTTTGCCACTAGATGGCACTCATCCTAAATGCTGCACCTTTAAGTGATCGAAAAAAAACGAAATTATTAGTTATTTACTTTTGTGTCAACGTCTCTCACTGTAGATTTTTATAATCTTCTGAAGATAGGTTGCGGTTAAGCCGTCAAACGTTTTGACCCGTCCACCTCCTTCCAACCTTTAAAATTGGTTCCAGAGATCACTGCAGTAGTGCAGCCCTGGTTTTCCTCTGCTACTGTTTAAACATTTGTAAACACCTAGCCACCGGTGATAGCATGAGCAAACACACTCAGCCTAGGCTCTTCTCATTCTCCCAGAATACAACCTCCAGTCCTCACAATAAGTTACTCAAGTATTCTTTTACTGTTAGTAAAATAATCTTTTGTTTGTCTCACTAATTAATCTAAAACAACCTTCCTATAAATCTTTTTCTGCAACATTTTTATATGTTGTCACACCAGCCACATAACAAGCCAAGAGTAGACGTTTGGAGATGCTTCTATGTAGTTAAAGGTTCACCAAAGTAATTAAAGGCAGTGTCAGACACCAACTGTCTTTCAGTTATCTTTCAGTTTCACCTCCCTGATCACCTTTCTGAGAATCTCGACAGGATTCATTTCTGAAGCTCGTAGATTGATTTTGTGAAGGGAAGGCTGTGTTCTTGGCTACAGAGGTGGTAACCAGCGGTAACTGTGCAGAGGTTTGGCTCTGTTTGGCTTGTCCACACAATCTGCAGTGACGTCTGCTTCAAAGACAGGGAGTGTGTACGAGCAGCAGAGTCTGGGATACGGTGCCTGAAGTTTTAAATAGTGTGAGAAGCTTTAAAACCAAAACGATTTGCACACTGCTGCTGCTGAAAGAAATGGAAACAGATTTACTGCAACGTATTGTTTGGGCATCATAAAAACTGAGATAGAGCTAAAGTTTAGTGTGGTAGCAGCTGAGAGTGATCCATGACACGAACTTAAAGCTCTAACAGCATGTTTGAGATTTTTGTTTAAAACTTTGCCATGCACGGCAGCAGGCAAAATGTTTCCCTTTAAGATGTGCTAGGCCGTTATTTAAATATGTAATTGAAAAAAATGACTGACATAATTAAAATTGAACAGTAGCGAAGCTAAAAAAAATATGCTGACATTTCAGCTCTCAGTGGGAATTTAGTCTGAATGATAATTGCAGGGTTCTTGAGTTATCAAGTAAAAGGTGTCACATAGTCACGGTGACTCATTTCTGACTCACGTCTTAATGTGAGGCCTCAAAATCAAAAGCTAAAAAAGAACTCCAAACTATTCTAACTGCTGTAGGGCCGAAGGAAGTCACTATGACATGAAAAAAAGAGGAAAAGATGAGCAACTACAGAAAATATGCTCATATCTTGACAAGAACAAAACATTCGGGCTGTTAGCCACACATCCTTATTGATTCATATTTCTGGATATATGATAGAAAAACTTAACCATTGCAGTTCTGTGAGATTTGTTAGCGTTGATAAAAGATGCACCATTAAGTCAAATTCATATACAAGTGGGACAATAAAAGACTCACTGAATGAAAGTGTGTTTGACTTCAAAGCAATTGAGCGTGGCTGGAAATCACGGGGATTCTGGCTGTCATCCACTGGTCCTGTTTTGTTTTTGGCAATAAAGGCAGGATGCATTTACAGAATTAAACAATGGCACTTTGAAAATCTTTGCCTGTTTTTGTTTGGAAGGTATTTATTTAGTGTATTTGTGTCTGTGACTGTGCACGCCAGCAGTTATTTATACCACTTGTTGACATACATTAATTGTATCATGTTGCTATCGTTTACCCGTCTCCCCCTTTATTTGGGCCTACTTCACGCCCTCTGCCGCTATGAACATTACGCTCCTAACTTTGCAATTCTACGTCTGTCTTGAAAGATTTTATACCATTCCACTTAAACTTTTCCAGATTTTATTCTTTGCCCTGCCTTCCCTCCACCTCGTCTCTTACCAGACCCACTCATTTTTGCTTTCCACATCCTGTTGTGCATGTTTCGTGGAGAAGATAAATGATGCTGTGTGCTACATGTGCTGTAACACTTCACCCAGTTTGTTTTGCAGGACAAAAAGTAAAAAACGTGTGTGAGCAGTGTGTGTGTGTGTGTGTGTGTGGATGGGCTGTGGCGCAGGAATGTAATGTAGGACTTGTCTGTTTGAGACAAGCACAGTATCGGTTTGTGCAGCCAGTTGTTCCATCTGTTGCAGACACACACACACACACACACACACACACACACACACACACACACACACACACACACACACACACACACA
>JAVKLF010000001.1:15289293-15299693 GCA_034783495.1 Millerichthys robustus
TGTGTGTGTGTGTGTGTGTGTGTGTGTGTGTGTGTGTGTGTGTGTGTGTGTGTACAGATGAAATGTTTAAGGTAAAGTTTTGATTTTCTTACTTTATCCTTATATACACAACAAGCAGCAAACAGAAAACAAAAGAGTTGTTAAACAAATACAATGCACTATAAAATAACCATTTATGCCTAACAAATGCATTTCATTATGAAATCCCCTGTCTATAATATGCATCATAGATTTTAAGTTAAATGCTGCCTTGTCAGTTTTGGTGAGGAATTTTCAGCTTACCCTCTGTAAAAGCCTTCGCTCTCTGTTGGGCTCTGCTTCAATGCAACTCCTCGAGCAAAAACAAGCCTCTTCCTCAACTGCTCCCCCTTTTTATACTCAGCCTGTTGTTTTGCTGTCTGGATGGAGGACAAAGTTCACTCGCAGCTGTATGCTGATGCCAACACTTTTGTCAAATTAAAAATGTCATAGTGCATGAAATCCGCTAGTTCAACAGGAAATGTTTTTGGAGCAACTGACATTTCTCAAAGAAAGAAATTCCAGAGAGTTAATGAGTGTGAGGGGGGAAAAGTTGCTTCTGCAGACACTTTCTAACTTGTGTCAGCTTCAAAGACAGTGACAAGCATTTGCATTGTAAATTAAATTGTCTGCTTTTGCCATTTATTTAAGTCCACGACATAACATAGATGTCAAAGTACAAAGATAAAAACTGTGCAATCCTGTTCTTACTCGCTGGAGGGGGAGAAGGAAAAAGTGCAGAGGGCGGACCTCTGGATTCTGTCCAGTGTGTTTTCGCAAGTACACACAGCAGAAAGAGGTTTATCAGACACAGCAATTAGGCAATCTAAAAAAAAAAGATTCTCCGCTGTTATATGAAAATTTCCTATAAAGGAGCTTCTCATAGGAACTTTGACTTTATCTGCAATTTGGTGCACCTCACATCTGCTGTGGGAAAGCAAGGCCAGAGTGTGTTTTCTAATATGTGACTGAGGGTTTGGGTTCATGCTTTTTATTGTTTTGCTTTGAGGCTCCAGCTGGGTATTTCATTACTAAAGTTCTGTCTTGGAGTGAGATCGAGGGGCAATAGGAGGGTGAACACAGCCAGATCAGAGAGGAGCAGAAAGGCAGCAGAAAAGCAAGACTCTCACGTTTTCACCTCTGGTTGCAAATAAAGTGCTGGAACTGAAATCACTGTTTGTCTAAAAACTCAGTACAATGGAAAATGGCCTACATTTCTTTTTTTCCCACAACACCACTTTAATGTTTATAGACAGTTGAAAAGGATAACGTTATGATACTGACAGACAAGAAGCACTAAAATTGTCAGGCCAAAATGGAGTACAGATACACATTTAAATCCTTTTAAAGACTCATTGTGCAGGCTAGTGTCAGGGTTCGGTGACTGCGGTGGAACAGTGGTCTGTGTGACACTGAAGGATAAGACTATATGCAAACTAGCTGTGAACAGCCCTATTGTACTGTCAGCTGATTTTTATATAATTCGTGGAACAGCCAACAGATGTTGATGACTGCATTGTTTCAGGATAAGGAATGGCAAAAGTCAATATTTTCTTAACAGGACAAGAAGATAATGGTAAAAACTAGCTTTGCAGAAAGCTGCAAAGTTGGATAATTTAGTGCCATGTTTTTCATTATTAGGAACACTGAATCTCCAAATTACATAAAGGTCTTTGTGCTGCAAAATGGAGAACTTACCACACATAATCTCTATTCTTGGAGTCACATAACTGATACAGACATTTGTAGAAAAAGAACAGACTGAGATTGGTGTACAGTAGGTATTGCAACAAAGTAGTCCACACACAACCAGATACATGTTTGTACTTGTATGAACATGTATCAGCTTGACTGGAGTTGTTGACTCATATAGAGCTGTGATTAATATGTGACTTTTTGTGATTTTGATTATATAATAACTAGATTGGTACTCATTTACAGAGTGTGGCAAAACTGCTTTTAGGGCGCATTGACCTATATAACATATATAACATGGTGCTTATCAGTGAATTTAAATAGGTTCTGAATTGACTGCATTAGGACTAACAAATATTTGTGTAAAATACCTTTCTTTTTACAATAGGCCTACGTTACATGTTGGTCACTTCACGGTATCTAATGGTCAGTAGCCTATATAACACAGACTTTTTTAACCTCTACATATTTGACAGAGGGAAAAGAGCTCGTCTTGAAGTTAAAAGAACTCTTTATACTTATCATGTCAGGACCTTTAACCCCATAGGATCAAAGTCAAGAAATCTAGTACCTGGCTGACCTTCATATAATTATTATACAGTATCTTCAGTGTTGTGTAAGCTGATATGAAAGTCAAACTGTTGCTGAGATAATGTCAAAAAAATTGTCTGTAAAATCTGCCTCTTCTGTGTCTGATTTGTAAACTTGTCTCGGGCTGGGTTCTGCATGATCAAAATTTTATTATTATTATTAAGGGTTGCAGTGTGATGCAATATTTAGAGTTGTCACCTATCATTCTTGAGGCCTTTCCTTGTGGAGAAAAAGAAGTATACTGAAAATCCAACCACTCAAAGTTAAGCATGCAAACTCCTTGGAATAACCTGCAGAGCTCAAGCTTGAAGAGAAGACCTTTGTCCTGTAAAGTCACAGTGCTCAAAAGACAAACAACGTACCTAAAAGACTACCTTTGATTCAAACCTAGCTGATAACATCAGAAACCTCTCTGTTGTTGTGAAAACATCTCTACATTGTCTCACTACATTTGACTTTGGACAGATAAACGAAAGTCGAACATAAAAATACACCAACACGTTTAAAACAAGAAAAAGCCATGGGAAAAAAAAGAAGAAATAAGGAACAAAGGCGTGATGTAAATCGTGATGCAGAATGAGTTGAATAATTTTTAAATTGTTATAGGCCGTTATTTTGCCCTTCAAGTAAACTCTTCTAAAACTCTGTTACTAAGCAACGTCCATCAGCGTCCTGCAGTTTACGGGGAATTCTGGGAAACGGAGGCCAGAGGGTTGGGTTGAACGACCGCCCTTTTTTGGAGCAACGAGGGTAGAACAGCGTCGTAGGAAATATTATCACAAAGCAACTTTGTGAAGTTGTGTAACCAAACTTGAGGTATGTATACTGGCTGTTTTTAACGTATAATACGATGTACAGCCTTTTTAATTAGGTAATGTGTCAAGGAAATGTGTATTTTAATGCGCCGTTTGATGACGTAATGTTGATGGTCAAACGCGAAATGGCGAGCGTGCTAGGAGGCCCGCTAGCAGTAGCATTGGATTTTGCAACGTTTATTGTTACAGTATTTCAATATGGAAACGATAGCACCATTTTTTCCTGGGTAGGTTAGTCGTTAGTTGCATCCTGTTGTTAGGTGTGTAAAAAATCTAGGATGTTTTTTCTTTGGAACGGACGGATTTAGTGGTTGCTAGTTTAACATAGACGGAAAGCTAGTGAAGCCATCGAGCTATTTTGAATAGCACCATGTGTTGAGACTTGCAACTGCAGTCTCAAAAGGAATACAATTAAAGCTTTATAGTTTTGTTATATTTTAAGTTGTAAAGACTCTGTGTATTTATTGTAATTAGACTGTGTCTGTTGCATTATCACATTGCAGTGTAAACATACCAAGCTTTTCCATTTATCTCAGGCATTTGAAATGCGTGCACTTGTTTTTATGTTCCTACAGAAACAAAACAGGTGAAAAATGGAGACGGAGGTGGAGGTGAATAGAAGCAATGAGTACCCAGCGCTTTACAAAGTCATGATGGAAAAACTTAACGAACAACGACAGCTAGACCAGTTCACAGACATTACTCTTATTGTAGATGGTAAGTACAGCAAAGGTCATCTCCATAATTACCTTAATTTATTTTAGTAAAACTAAACATTTCAGAAAATGTATTGTGCAGATTCTGCTCTGTCAACCTTTTTGTATAGAGTGCAAGGAATGTAATTTGAGATAATTTGTAAATAAAGAATGTACGGTAATTGACTTCATGACATGAGAGAATACATACTAAGTGTATGCTAATTTGTACATTTCCCTTCTGCTTTTATTGTCATTATTGCCATTCCATAAGTATTATAATTCCAAAAGTATGTGTGTCTACCATTGAAACAGGGGAAAGAAAGTATAGTATAGTGAAGTATATAGTATTTTACAAAGTATAACTTTGTAAATGTTTACCATATAGAAAGTATTTTGCTAAGTACAAGTGGAAATCAAGCATCTTCTAGCTTTTACTACCAAAAGTAAAATTTTCTAGTTACTGTAATAACTTTTGAATTTTGCAGGACACCAGTTCAGAGCCCATAAAGCAGTGCTGGCAGCATGCAGCCAGTTTTTCTACAAATTCTTCCAGGATTTCACTCAGGAACCTCTGGTGGAGATAGAAGGTATATTGTACTTCAATCAAGCCTCTGAAAAAAATTAAGGTTCAGTCAGGGGATGTCATCGTTGGGGTGGTAAATAACGCTCTCTAGTGGACAAACATGGTTATTGTGCCATAGAAGAAAGAAGGCTTTAGTTATACTTTACAGCTATGTAATACTGTAACTTGGCTAAAATGTACATTATTACCACCAAATAATAAAAAGTTAGGTGGTAAATTTGCTGTTTTAGCTTGGCAGATTTTAATATAGTTATTGCATGTTTAGCTCCTAATGAAAGTTAGTAAAACCAGGCCATAACCAATCAAAATGTTGCCTACAAGAAAGTGTCTTTGCATTTTTTGTAAACTTTAAAAGCCACTGGAACCACGCTTTATAACAAATTTTACAGGTGTGAGCAACACTGCCTTTCACCAGCTGATGGAGTTCACATACACAGCCACGCTAGCTATAGCAGGGGAGGATGAGGCGAACGATGTGTGGAAGGCTGCTGAATATCTACAAATGCAGGAAGCCCTCAATGCACTCAACGATATGTAAGTTATAAGTACAGTCATTTTTCTGATGGAGAATTGTCACTGTCATGACTGAAATTATGTGTTAAGAATGTAAAAATTTTTAAAATGCTAGATGCTCCTGCAAGCAATTTCCAACGACTCAGATATTACCTCATTAATTGATATATTAAAGCTAATTTCTTGTAGAAAAAATGACAATTCTTCCTTGGTGCCGAGGAGCAAAGGACAAAAGAGGAAGATTGCTGAGACATCTAATGTCATTACAGAAACACTGCCCACAGTAGAGGGGGATCAGGTTAGTGTAATAATGATTGTTACACTAATGAGAAATTAATCCTAAAGCATAGCCTTTATGTGTCCATATTTGGCGTTCAACTGTGGATTATTTTACTTCCATATAGGTGGAGATTGATGTGATGGATGAAGAGTCCATTGAGGTGATGGAGTCTGGGCTAGAAGAGGTGGTAGATGAAGCAAAGACTGCTCAGACAGCGTCAGATGATTCTGCTTTGGCTCTTCTGGCAGACATAACTAGCAAGTACCAGCAAGAGGAACCAGCAATGCAGGTAATAAAAAAAACTAATAAATATATACGTGATACATTAAACTACCTGGATGTAATTTCTATGTGAACGTGTCACCTCCATATTTATTTGTTTTTGTGCTCAACAGGATGTTTTGTATCAGGAGGAAACAGTTACAGCCTCCAAGGTCCTGGAGAATGTTGAGTTTGTCGAGGTCCAGATATCCCAAGTAGACAACACTTTTCGCTGCAACAAATGCGACCGTAATTTTAAACTATACTACCACCTCAAACAGCACCTTAAAACTCACCTGGGCTCAATGGAGAAGCCCCACGTATGTAGCCACTGTGGGAAGTCTTACACGCGGGAAAGTGCCCTGAAGCAGCACATCAGCACATTTCATTTTGATACAGAAGAACTGTCTCGAAACAGCCAAAAATCTCAGAAGAAAGTGCATGTCTGTGATTACTGCAAGAAGCACTTCGACCACTTTGGCCACTTTAAGGAGCATTTACGGAAACACACTGGTGAGATTAAAAAAAAAAAATACTGACTGTTGTATTTTACTGTTTGTATTTGTATCGTGATTTGCATTTACACATAGTTTGACTTTTTATTTTAGGTGAAAAGCCCTATGAGTGTCCAGACTGTCATGAGCGATTTGCAAGGAACAGCACATTGAAGTGCCACATGGTAGCATGTCAGAATGGAGCCGGAGCCAAGAAAGGACGCAAAAAGCTCTACGAGTGTCAGGTACAGTTTGTTCAGACCACCACATGTTTTTTCTATTTATTCAGTGTCAGTAGAAATAAAATATTTTTTTCTCAGTAGTGCCTAGGCATTTAGTATGTTTTTTTCTGTAGGAAGTAGTCAACATGGACTTAAAGAATAAAGAGCAGAGAAATAGTTTGAGCTCCTATCAGTTTGCTGACATTTAGTGTTTTAATGTTGCTTGTTTTGTTAATAATGCTCAGTGTTCTGCATAGATCAACATTCACAAAGTTTTAAAAAACATTTTATAGTGTTTCAAACTGCGCTATTAAATGTATGTTTTACAGTCACCAACTGATGTTTGTCTGTGCCTTATCTAGTTTGCCATTTTCCTATCTAATCTTCTCCTCTAGGTCTGCAGCAGCGTCTTTAACAGCTGGGAACAGTTCAAAGAGCATCTCATGTGCCACACTGGAGAAAAACCCAACCATTGCACCATATGTGATGTGTGGTTCACCCACTCCAAAGAGCTGAAGGTCCACATTAAAGACGAACATTCTATTGAGGACAAGCTATCCGAGCAACTTGACATCACAGACTCTGCTGCATCTGCCTCTCTTGCCATAGCCACTCAGAGCATAGAGGGAGCCGAAACGGTACTGTTGGATGATGGCATTCAGGTGGAACATGTCACAGTGGAGCCTGTGAGTGTGATGAAAATGGAGGACATTGCAACTGTTGTGGTGGGGGAAGAAGGAGTTGAGGGGATGTGTGAGGAAGATGTGGAGAGGTTAAAACAGGCTGGGCTCCATATCCAGGTGGTGCACGTGACCACAACTGAAGTTGGCGAGCAGCACGTGGTGAACTCTCAGGTGGAAGTAGAGATGGACAGTGAGATTGTAAACCTCGAGGAAGCAGAACAAGCAGTGGTTGTATGAGAATGTGTAGAAGCATTGGTTTTAACGCATCTGCAGAACACTCTTCCAATATCGAGCAGTTGTTTTATCCCACTGTAGACATTTTATTTTTCTAATGAAGCCCCGCATGTGGAGATTGTCATCTTAATATATGCAGCTGTCATGTTGAATGTCTAGATTCACACTTAATTCTGAGGTTTTCACATATGTAACATTCTTTCTAATGCTGTATTTATTTAAAAGCTGTTTCCATATATGGTGGTTTTATTTTTTTCTTGTTCATATGTTTTACAGCCATATTTTATTGCTTATTTGGTTCTGTGAACTGAAATCAATTGCCATGACTCTTGGACGAGGAATAAAATGTCGCAGCAGCTTGTTACAAACCTGTTCTATGCTCCTGATATTTCACACTTTGCAAGTATTTTTTCTTTGAAATTATTTTCGTACCATCCTTCAGTTTTTTTTAGGTAAAACTAAGAAATAAAATGTCTTTCATAACAAGCTAGTTTGTATGTCTGTAACATTAAGTAGCAAAAATGCTGCATTGTAATTTGTCATTGGTAAGAAACCAATGTACATACAGTATAGTGCAAAAGTTTTACATTTTCCAAATTTGTCTACACTTTGCTTCATGGATAATGAACCTGTTGGTTTTTTGAGTGTTTACTTCAATAGTTTTTCAGGCTTCCAATAGCTCTTTTTCTTTGGACTTTGGCTAATAATTTAAAGTTGTTAATGTGTAATGTCTAATCTAAAGTTGTAGTGTTTTGCTTAATGTGTTCACGTTAAAACCCATGCTAGGATTATTGAAATCGCATCTATGTGTGCTTTAAAACAACAGCCATTGGTGTCAGCTAGTTTTAAAGTATTAATCAGTTCCCAACGCGCCTGACCCCACGGTGAACCTCGGTTGACTGGGGAGAGCACAGGTTCTATTTCCTTCCAATATGTCCCGCCACTTGAACATCGCGATGGGTAGCTCATGTGGGACGCACCTTAACGAGCCCTAATTCCTTCTCGCCATTGGCTACGTGACGCACAGCGACCTCCTCGCGTCGCATTTGATAGGTCGATTTGTATGCTCGTCATAACAGGATTTTCTTGACAACGGTCTGAGCCGGGAGAGAGCCACTGCTGCAGCGAGCCCAATGTCACCGAGTGTCAGGGTGGATGGATTTGGGAGTGAGGTCGGTAAACACAGTTGCAACGACCCCATGAAGATAACGTTTACACCCAAGTAAGACTAAATGTAGCGTGTAGGTTAAGATTTCGGCTATTTTTGTGGATTAACGCTGTGACGTTAAACGGAGAATGGCCTGCTGCTGTGGGATGTTACCGACTGTTTCATATTGGACACAAATAGACAAGGCACATAGCAGAGGCACGTTATAATGTTTTTGCTAAAAAATGCTTTAGTTTTAAACAAACTTTGCTAACGTTTAAATATATCTTAATATATAAACACAGAATATGACGGATAAATGTACTAGTTCAGTTTGAGACTTGCTATAACTAGCTAATCTCAAACCATGGTACAGCGCATACTATAAACGAAATTAATTTAAAATTGTTCAGTTTATTATAGTGTTGTTAGACAGTACTACTACATAAAGTACAAATACACGTACACCTGAAGCAGGTATGGTGTAATCATGAAAACCAAAACTTCTTTTCCATTTTGAGCCTGGCTTTAGCGCCTGTTGCACTTTGAGTTTTATTTTGTTTTGCTCTGACAAATCGTTATACATATGCATACAGGTATATATAAATATTTGTATATAATCTCTCACATTATTCAATTTAAAACGTTCCCACTGACAACATACTCATAAGTGTGGTCTTTTTTGTAAAACAACAGCAACATGAATCTTGAACTTTAAGTGTGCATTAGGAAATGGTAAAATAAAACATTTATCACCAGCTATTTAAAGTAGGTATGCACTGTGTTTGTTCATTTCTGCAAAAGGAAAGGGTGATGTGAATAGGTCAGGTTTGCAAGTCGGGCATTTTATCAAGTGCATTTTACTGGACCAAATCATTTGATGCAACACAAAGAATAAATATGCAAAACACATAAAAATAAATGTAGTTTTTATAGAAAAAGAAACAAGCAGAAGTGAACATTAAATAAGATTAAAACATAGATTTTATTTGCAGTTATACAAACAAACAAAATAAAACTTATTATTACACTGCTAGGCTGCTGAATATTTTATCATACATTTTAAAGCAGAAGTAAACCTTTTACATCTCTTTTTATGTCCACCTGCAGGAAAATCGGTTCCTAATTTTATTCTTTTGATGATCAATCAGTCACATTGCATGAAACATTGCGCTTCATGTGATTTATCTTTGATGCAAGCCTCTTTGATATGTTGATAGAAAAAAAGCTCACACAGCCCTTTAAAGAAAGGAAGAAATAGATTTAGACCGAAACCATCAAACACATACTTTATAATATCTGCAGCCCTGTTATGTTGTGGTGCTTTCTTGTGTACAGTGTCTTAGTTTGTTAACTTCTCAGAAATATATAACAGTTTTTGTGCTACATTACCACTTGCACTGCAGTTCTGTATTGGCAGGCAGATACCTTATATGAAAAACTGTTATTACTGTTTATTAATATACAATATATTATTTATTATTAATAAACAGTCAATCTACAGAAAAGGATCATAGCGTAATCTCTAATAGTTGTAAAGACATTTTTAAAAGTGCGCTTTTGCTTAACCGCTGAGTTTTAGAAGTTTTCAATTACTGGATTTTGCTCATTTTTGGTAATAGTTTAAAAAAAATAAAATTCTGTAAGCCTGCTCACATTTTGAATAAACCATATGCTACTTATTGTTTTGGTCAGTTTCCCCAGTGCTTTTAGTATAAAGACGTTTGGGCAGTGTTTCTGTTTGAATGTCATTTGGATGTCAGGGTTCAAAGTGATTCAGAGGTCACTATCTTTTTCTTTTCTCTTGAAAAAGTGAAATATTTGCTCCATAGGTTCCAGAGAGGTCCGTCGCTCTGCTCCTAGGTTTCGTAGGTACTACTGCTGTGGGCCTTTCACTGTTGAGCTTTTTGCATTCTTATCAGCTGTGCATCTCAATTAAATCACTGGGGAGCTTTGTGCAGAGAGAGCTTACTATCTCCACTTACACGAGTATGCTTGTGTGCAAGAAAAGATTTTTATAAATGTGTGCAATGAGACTAAGAGAGAAAAAGGGATAGAAACAGAGGCAGACTGATCCAAAAAAATGGAACAAAAACACAGGCAAAGTATTGTTACTGAGAACAAACATGCCTAGAAAGATGCATTTTGCAGCTGTTGATCCTTTTCT
>JAVKLF010000001.1:15299793-15313848 GCA_034783495.1 Millerichthys robustus
AAAAACACAGGCAAAGTATTGTTACTGAGAACAAACATGCCTAGAAAGATGCATTTTGCAGCTGTTGATCCTTTTCTCTTTCTTTCTTTTTTTAAACACACTACATGTATTCTTGTGAACATAGCAAGTGGAAAGTACAAATAATTGACCCGCAGCTGCTGTGGATGGGCTCTTGAGTTTTCACTTGTTGGAAGGCGCGAAGAGGCTGCTGATGCCAGCAGTGCAATCAGCAGCAGAGCACCAAGCGAGCGCTGCTTCTCGTCTTTAGGGATCCTTACACAAGTGATTGAGTGTGCAGTGAGGAAGGAGGGGATGCACTTGACAAAGCTGATTGTGTCTGTTGATGAAGGACTGGTTGTCAGCAAAGTTCTTGTTTCAGACAAACATCGTATTCAAGTGGGGTTGCTATAGTTGTAGACTGTGATTTAAATGTCAAGTAACAACAGTAAACAAAACTAGAGCTTCACCATTTAAAAACTATCTTTGTATTCATGTATAAAACCTTTCAAATGGTCCTAAAAGACAATGGAATTTGTCGGTTTAGTAGAAAACTTTGAAAATTAGGTTGACTTGCAAACAAAATAGAAATTATTATAATTAATAAATAAATAATAATAAAAGAAAGAAAGAATAAAACAGTGTTTGTATTTATGCTTTTGTCAATATATTTCTGTTTCCCACTAAGTGTCCACACAGGGTTCAGGTAGTCTCACCGCTTTGTGTGGTTCTGTATGTAACAAAATATGTGTCTCTAATGTTTTATCCTCAGGCTGCCATAAAATTAAACTCATTTAGTTTTCCTCTCCAAGCAACCAAGCCAAACAAAAGACATATCGTTTCAGTAAAAACACTCATTCTGTTTGCTCTCGCTAGAATGAGTCTCATTTTAAAACCATTATCAATGGGTTCTTTTGGATTTCCTTTGTGCAGGTGAATAGTTTTTCCTACCACTTAAAGAAATACCAGGTTGATGAAAATTTCAAGAATAGATTTTCCTGAAAGGGACTGTGACAGGAGTTCTTTTAGTTTTTTTCTGATTAATGATATGCAACATTTGTCTCATGCTTGGTTATCTTTTAGTCTTTTAATTTACACACATAAAAGGCAACACACACTGCTTTGTGCTGGAAAATGGTGATTTCTTGTCTCCTAGCTGGTTCTTTTAGGCCACATGAGATCAATGCGTAGATATTCATGGTGTGTTGGCAGGAAGGTGTTTGAAGGCTGGAAGACTGAAGGCCCCACAAAAAAGAATTGCTTTGATTTCCAAGCATGGATTCAAGATAGATGGGGTTTTTTAAATAAATAAGTGTAGCCTTTTGGTAGTGTAACTAGGTTTATTTCTGCTTTGTAAGTGGATTGTGTAATAAGAGTGTCTTCTTGGAAAGAAACATTAAAACTGAAATAGTTTCTTCTGAACATTAGATTAGTTGACTTGACAGAGTTTCACACATACATATTTTCACTTGTCAACTTTAACATCTGTAATTGTTCTGTAATAGTTTATGTTTAGACTTTCCAAATCTGACCTCTTGTATTTGTTTAAAGCAACTACACTGATTTAACAAGTTCGGTTAGTGGTGATAAGACTAAAATATGTATATACAAAAAGATTCAGCGGAATCTATTTTGCGCCAGACAAGCCATTAAGAAAAACTATATTCATGTATTTGTCACTGACATCGTGACTTTGAGTTCTCTGTCACGCTCAGTACGTGTTATGATATGTGTTCTTGTGTTTCTGTATGTTTTCACCTCTTCCTCAGTCTGATCCTCTCCTTGCTCCTTCCTCCATCATCACTTCCACCTTTCAGCAGTTGGTAATTAGTCTCCCTCTCAGGTGTTGCTCATTCCCTCCTTCCTTCAGTTTGTATTTAACCAGTCTCTCTTCACCACTTCATTGCTGTTTCATTGTATGGTTTTCACCATCAGTCTTGGTTCTCCCTGATGTACCTGTGGCTCTCCACATGAGTTCTGCCACACTGTCGGCTTTTTTTTTTTGCTTAAAGTATTTGCCTGCATTTTGGGTTCTAAGCATCTGAGAGCCTTAACAGTATGAAGCTCAACTTTTCTTAGTAGACCTGTAAAATCTTCATACATTTAAGTTTAAGTATGTTTGAGCTTCGAAATATTTCCTAGTTAAAACAAACACAAATCCTAGTTAATAAAATTTAATTATTGTATATTCTCTATTACATTATTTTAACTCATTTGTGCTTATGTCACACTGGGGCAGATTATGTTATTAAATTTAGGCCTGTTTACAAATTTCAGAACTATAAAGCTTAAACTAAACTATAAACATTAAAACACTCAGCTCAAGAATTTTAATGTAAATAACTTATTTTAATTGGAACATATAAATTAGTTTGCATAATAATTAGTCGTTGTCACTGCTGATTTTTTACATTTTTATTCACATGGGACGTTGTTAGAGATTTCCTTTCAGAGCACCTTGCAGTTATCACCTGCATGCACGCTTATACAACCACAAACATTACACAAACATACAAATACAAAGGAGGGACCAGCAGTAATCCATCATATGATGCATTTGAAATGATAATAGTTAATCATGGAAGTATCGTCTTTGTGCTATAAACACATCTTAGATTTGATTATGGTGGCTTCCAAAGCAATGCCCAGCTGAATCCCTCTATGAGCACTAAATTAATCAAAATTTATAAATTTCTACCTACACCAGAGACTGAAGTGCATATTGAGCATTCAAACTTTTTGAGTTGTCCAGACAAACTCTTCCTGTGTAACATATACAATTTTTTTAATTCATTTTAATTTCCTTAAGGTTGCCTTGCCAGTTACCCCATGGCTGCCCCTCCTCACTATCATCTGTTCAGCCTTTCTTTTAACCTCCCGCATCCTTCTCCTCTTCCCTCCTCCTCACCCTGTGGCCTATTAATACCCAGCAGAGTCAAAACAGTCGGTTAAAGCTCCCACCACCAAGGGTGAGCATGAATCAGATAATACATGCTTCATTGGATCTCTACACTTGTCATCTCTTTATTCAGCAGCTAAATGAAAGGGAAGGTAGAAATTTAAAAAATGCAACAACAAAAAATGCAGCAAGTGGAAATTTGAAAAATGCAATAGGAGGACTTCACGCCTCTGACGACAAACTGCTCAGACAATTCAGTTATGGCCAGCTTCAGCTGGAGCGTACTGGAAATGTTTTGGATAAAGCCTCTACTTGACCCTTAGATGTGAATAGATATTGAGATTTTAACTTAAAATATAGGTTAAGTTATACCTGTAATAGCTCACATTTGAAGGTAAGTCCAGGTTATGAGTCAGTTTGATAACAAATATTACACAGGATTATTCATTTGTCTTCATTTACCATAATTTAGTATTTTTTTTGTACATTTTGTATACTGGCTGTGACTTTTTTAGAATTTTTTATCTAAAATTGTTTGAAAAACTTTTGTTATCTGTTTATGTAAGCTAATGTTATAGTTGTGTGTTGTGAGTTAGGTAACAATTTTTTTATCTTTTAAAAGACTGACAGCAAAGACAAGTCTATGTATTATTATCATTGATTCAATTATTAGAACACTTTTACTATTAAGGTTTGCACAGTTTAAAATGTAAAATGAAAGATGGCTGAAGGACTGCTGGGTTTTTGTTTTTCATCCAGTTCTGCATATGTCCTGGCTATGACCTAAGACCAGCTCCATCCACCCAGAGCGTTTCTTGAAGGATGACCGCCGTCTGCCCTTCTGAGAGCAACCCTGATGGAACTGAAGCCCAGGCGGGGACAGCAGGAGCCACCGACACCAGCTCCGTTTCAGGGGCAGATGCCAGGGAGTCTAACAGAGACTCTGTCGGAAGTACTAATGGTGGCACGGTTGCAGTTACTGGTGGCCAGAGATTTAGTCGCTGGAGTCGCCAAGACAGCTCAGACATCAACACAGATGATGAGGGAGCCACTGTCCGCCGCCTCACTCCACTGGAAAGGCTCAATCTGGATATGTGCCAAGATGAGAGGTAGGTTTAAAAAGATATACTGTAAAAAGGATGTGAGATTTTTTTTTCTTAAATTTTGTAGTAAGAAATGATTTAGTACTTGCATTATAATCTCTCTTTCTCTCTCTCTGAGGTGATTATACTAAATCATGTCAATATTATTGTCACAACTGCTGTTTTGCAATTTGGTCACAGGGTGGTTCGTGAACTGACAGTGGGTCGAAGAATTGCCTTCTACAAGATTCGTGGGGAGATCGGTTGTGGAAATTTCTCCCATGTCAAACTAGGGATTCATGCTCTCACCAAAGGTAAAACCATCTGTGATGTCAATGCCACGTGACTGCACATTAGAGCTTTTGAAAACAGCAGCAAACTGCCATAGTGTAACAACTTGGTCAAATTTAGAGCTGTTGGAATCAGATGTATTTTTAAATAATATTATTGTGTTAGATTAAGCACTTATTTGCTGATATGACTTTCTCATCAATGAACTAGACACAAAAAGTGCATTGTTTTATAGAAATTCAATAACAAGGTGCTGTGGACCTAGCCTGGGGGCTGATGTAGCCACAAAAGAAGCAAGCTGTCTGATACCCTTGAGCAGAAGGATTGATTAGAGTTCTCAAGTTTTCTTAGACACGGATAAAATTGCTGCAAGCCTCATCAAAAACAGATGATGTAAGGAACAATTGTCTAGCTCTGTTAGTTTGTGTGCACTCTATGTTTAAATGTTTATTTTTGACTTATTCACTGTATGAATTTGTTTTATATATACGTTAAAACAGTATAGCATATACAAAAAAAATACGAGTTGCAACACACTTTGAATGTTCCTATTGACAGCTATGCAGCAGCTGAAACGGAGCCTAATACCAGCCTTAATAATGCATATTCAAGCACCATTAGATATCTCAACACCATTTTGCTACTTAAGAACTTTTTCTCTTTCTGTAATCCGTCACCTGAGAACTGTTTTGTACTTGTCCATAAATGATTTAAAGGCATACAGTTAAGGTCTCATTTGGTCAATTTTAATATTTATTCAGTCTTTGGATCTTTTTAAAATGAAAGCAGCATTATCTTAATTGTGTCTTCATCACATTTTCACTTACCCGCAGAGAGTTAGGGACCTGTTGTGGTAAAAGTTCTATATTTAAAAGCAAAGTTAAATTTAGGATTGTGCTAAAAGTTTAGCTTCGCTCTCCCTGTAAATTTCTTCTTTGGTATCACCAGACAAAGTGGCCATTAAGATCCTTGACAAAACCAAGCTGGATCAGAAAACTCAGAGGCTGCTTTCCAGAGAGATCTCAAGCATGGAAAAACTACATCACCCCAACATCATACGCCTCTTTGAGGTTTGTCTGATTTTGACTCTGTGATCACAATGTCTAAGCAAAGTCCAGTTTTCTTAATTCTGACGCGTCATTGTCCTGTTTAGGTGGTGGAGACGTTGTCACGGTTACATTTAGTGATGGAGTATGCATGTGGAGGAGAGCTCTACACAAAGATTACTACAGAAGGAAAACTTTCTGACACTGAAAGCAAGCTCATTTTTGCTCAGATTCTCTCTGCTGTCAAACACATGGTCAGTGCATATCAGTTTATAATAGAGACGTAGATTTGAATAGACCTGTTCATGACTACATCTTGTTTTTGTTTTTGAACGATTTAAAATACAATCATAACATTGACGCTAGGCCTGAATGTAACAATTTGTACTGTAACAAAAGTATAAAATGAGACATCAATTTCCACAAAGCTGGTATAAGACAAGTCTTTTATTTTGATCCCTCACAGCATGAGAACAACATCATCCACCGTGACTTGAAGGCAGAAAATGTCTTCTACACCAGTAACACCTGTGTCAAAGTGGGAGACTTTGGATTTAGCACACTGAGCTGCCGCGACGAGACACTCAACACCTTCTGTGGCTCTCCACCTTATGCTGCACCAGAACTCTTTCGGGATGAGCATTACGTCGGCATTTTTGTAGACATCTGGGCCCTGGGGGTGATGCTGTTTTTCATGGTGACATGCACCATGCCATTCAGGGCTGATACTGTGGCCAAATTGAAGCGATGCATCATGGAGGGGGCCTACGTACTGCCCAGTTGGGTGCCAGAGGCGTGCCAGAGGCTCATCAGAGGGATCCTTCAGCCCATACCATCTGATCGCTACACGGTGGAGCAGATGATGGGCTGTGAGTGGCTGCTCCCTGTGGAATTCCCATGTGCCATGAAGCCCTTTAAACTAGACCCTTCCTATCTAGCTGAGAGTGATCCGTCTGAACTGCTGGAGGAGGAGCTGGAGGTAAAGGCAGCTCTAGAAACACTAGGAATCACTTCAGAGCACATCCTCAACAACCAAGGGAAAGACTGCAGGAGCTCCATCACTGGAGTATATCGAATCCTGCTGCATCGGGCTCAGAAGAGACAAGTAGTTGAGAAAATCCCTGCTGTCACACAGAAAGCTGAAACGACGACGACAAACAAAAAGGAACGACTAAAAGGGTACAGAACTCTACGGCACACATCCAAACTCTGCGTGATTCTGTAACAGGAAAGGTTGGCCTCACTCTGGAAGTCAAATGCTTTTATTGTCTGGGATGAAATTGCATGGATTCCATTAAAATGCTTTTCAATCCAGTAGTAGAAATAAATGAATGGCACTTCAACCTCATTCAGCTCTTGAAACTTGAGATTTCTTACTTTAGTATCTCTCTTCTTGTAAGGAAATGTAGTCTCTGTGAGAATGCTGCTATATGTCATCGTTATTGTCTGTTTTTTCTAACAGAATTTTGAAAAAATGAAGTGTAATTTATTTAGATAAATGTAATAATTAGATGACAAACAAAATTAGTTTGCAACATATACTTGCTCAAATCTGTTCTATGCTCTGGGAAGAAATAACAGACCCTAAAATAATAATGAAGCAGAAATAAGCTAAAAATGTTAGAAACTAGCAGCATGATAAGTTGAAAAACTGGTGAAATATAGACACTAAACATGAAATGTTTTGTCTAATCTTTAATTGCACCTTACTCAAATGCCTTAGTTTTTATTGTAATATGGAATCAAATATACTGATTTCATTGATGTTTTTAATCATACAAATGGAGATTTTACATCTTATAGGATGTATCTCTGTGAGATGGTATGACTTTACCTTATTGTTTTTCATTTTGGCTTGAAAAAGCTAGTAAATGAGATACCAGCTACTAAACTATTGGTTCATGTGACAAAAAAAAATTATATATATATTTTCAGGTATGGCTGAAACAAATTAACAATGTATTTTAATTTTTTATGCCATGTCTATACTAATGCACAGTCTGAAATAAATTGTAATGTAAAACACAGTCTTGGCTCATTACATAAGTTTTATAATGATTCTACTTCTAGTACATTTTAGGGTTGCATTCATATTTCAATAACTGTTTATACTTTATGATTACACAACTGTTGATTACTTCTAATTAGTAAATACATTCAATATAAGCTGTATTCACTGGCATGTAAAAATAGCTAAATTTATTTTGTGCAACTGTTAACTTTTGTACAGCAAAATATGACTATATAATGCAGACAGAATTAAGTCTATTTTAAACACTAAACATTTTCAAAGGAACCAACATAATACTAGCATATTCTTTTTTCTTATTCCTTTTTTATGATGATTACTACTTCAATAAAGTTGTTTTATACACTTCACCTCGGACGGTCTTCATATGATTCCAGAAATTAGGGTAATGATGAAATGTGACGTTGTTTAGTCTTGATACTACATTTCCCAGAATTCCATGCGAAGGTCACGTTCTGAACTCGTTTCCGCCTGTACGTGATGACGCGTTTTTTGCCTCGTTGGAAGGTGGTTTCACGAGGAAGTGCTCGAGCTTCAGACGTCCTCAGAAGGAAATAGCTGAGTTGAGAATTCGAAAGACACCTGGACGCTCTCCAGTTGTCCAGTTTCAGAGTTGGATATTGTCTTCTGTCACCAAACGGTGAGAATACTATTTCAGAGTATTTGTCGGCAGTTGTTTAATACTACGAGGGACCACGCCCTCAGATGTGGTTAGATGATTTTAACAGGAGCACAGTCGTCGACGTTAATATAAGACGTTTCCTGATTTTCCTGTTTTATTTTCATTTTTTGATAGTACCTCCACGAATCATGCTTATTGTGCCTTCTTTAGCAAGTCGTTTTGCTTAATCGTTGAAAGACACCATTGTTCTTTGTTTAAAAAAAATAAATCTGTAAAATCACTCAGCTTTCATTATACAAACATCGCACAGCATTCTATCTGCATTTCAGTTGGATTTTACATTGTTTTCAGTTAACCATATTTAATTCCTATTCTGATCGTGCATGTTTGTTTTGATACTCGATATTGTGAAGATCACATGACAAAGAAGGCTGTTGGGGGCGGGGCACACTATAGGATGAGGTCATGATGTAATTTATCAGCGTTGCAATATGGCACATTTCAAGGGAGGCATGATGATTTTTTTTTATGGTTACACAAAAAAAAACTACTTACAGGAAATAAAATCATTATTCAAGATGCACCTCATGAAGCCACGTGCATCCCAAGGCCTCATCATAAAAGCACAAGGAAACCCATTGTTCTTTCTGCGTAACAATGGCTGTGAAATCAGTCTGATACCTTATAAAGAGAATTCATTGAAACTGTCAATCAATGATAAAGGATTGTCTGCTTTAAATTTCCAAACTGCAGATCGTCTGTGAAACAAGAATCATATGTCCCAAAATTCAAATCAACAATAATATTGTCTTAGTTGAGCTGTGCAAACATATAGCCATATAATTCAAGATGCCACTTTAATCAAACATGTAACATGTTTTTGTGTCCTGTTTGCTGTTGTTTGGTCTCAGATGTCCGTCATTGAGGACCTTCCAGACATGGATGGAGCAGATCTGTTGGGGCTGCTGTTCAGCAATGGAGAGGATGGATCCACCGAGCCCTTTTTTCCTGATGAGAACAACCTCATTGATTCATGGCTTTCTGAGCAAGATGTAAGACTCCTCAAGATAGAAAAATGAACTCCTAATGATTGTGCTTGTAGCATTTTTCAGACTTCAACTAACCCTTTTTGTCTTTCAGATGCTGACGGGTTTGGACACTGAAGATTTTCTGTCCAGCTTGTTAGATGTAGAGGATAAGATGGAGGCCTTCTGTCCTTCTCACTCTCCACTGGGGAGCGATAGTGGCATTTCTGACGACAGCAGCACAGGGGCTGGAAACAACAATGTCCTGGGATGCCCGAGTCCACATGGCAGTGAAAGTGATGTTGTGCCCAGCCCGTCCTATTCTCACCCTAGCCCGGTGCATTCAGATCCTGCTTCGACCTCCGCAGAGCTGCAAACCGAGAGCTTTGAGGCCTTAACGGTCCATGCGGATCACAGCTACTCCCTTCTTCAGACTGGAGCCAGGGACATGGATGTGCTGGAGAGCGTGCGCGCCGAGAAGCCAGATATGGACGTCTTCATTGATTTGGGTATGTCTTGTTAATTATGTGGAGTTCATGAAGTGACAACATATTGTATTATGTAACCTAAAGGATCAAAAATGTGATTAAGTTTGTTTCAAAAGAGCTATTTGATGTGGCAGATGATCTGGTGAGTGAAGCAATGGAGGAGGACATTGACAGCGAGCTGTCCTGCACTTTGTCTATA
Source organism: Millerichthys robustus (assembly GCA_034783495.1). Taxonomy (NCBI): domain Eukaryota; kingdom Metazoa; phylum Chordata; class Actinopteri; order Cyprinodontiformes; family Rivulidae; genus Millerichthys; species Millerichthys robustus. The sequence goes on from JAVKLF010000001.1 coordinate 15,309,472, forward strand.
GAAAACTCTGCACATGATTCAACAGAGCTTGACAAAGAAGACCAAGTCAGTTTCTCATGCTAACATAACAAAAATAAACTGAAGCAAACATGATATGTTAAAATAGCCGACCGTAAGATTGTGATTGATGCATCATGCAGAATGTTTCAATGTTTTGTCTTGTTTTTTCATCTAGTTCCAGTTTAAAGAAATTGTTCTCACTGAGGAGGAGAAGCGGCTTTTGGCAAAAGAAGGTGCTACCATTCCCACACACATGCCTCTGACAAAGGTAATTTGGAATTTGTTTCTTTATTTATTTTAATGTTTTTGAAAATGTGTCCCTTTGTGTATTTCATCTCTGTAATAGTTCTTTATTTCATTTTTAAAAATGTATTTCCCCCTTTTTTTGTTTCTTTGATTTTCCTGCTGTAGCTGTTCAAGGTTGTTTCATGCACATCTTCACCTGTCATATCAACATTGTGGTGAAAGCCTAGTTTACTTTGTGTAACAGGCCGAGGAAAGGACTTTGAAGAGGGTCAGGAGGAAGATCCGCAACAAGCAATCTGCTCAGGAGAGCCGCAAGAAGAAGAAAGTATATGTCGATGGATTGGAAAACAGGTGCGGATTAAGTATTCACGTCTGTATAGTTTTAGTATGGATTTAAGGTATTTAAATGTGTTGTTTTAATTGTGTTCATGTGTTTGCAAACGAATGACCAATGATTAAATCATTTTACAAAACAGGGTTGCCATTTGCACTGCACACAACCTTGAACTTCAGAAAAAGGTCCAGATGCTTCAGAAACAAAACATGTAAGAAATGTTGTATATCTATTCTTTACTTATACGTTTTAAAAGAAAGGTTTAGGGATCTGAGTGTGTCCTGTTTGTTCTTAAAGATCATTGATAGAACAGCTGAGGAAACTTCAGGCCATGGTGAAGATATCAACTATGAAGGCCAGCACAACCAGCACTTGCATTATGGTACGTTTGTTGGTTATCTTGGCTTATTTGTTTTAATTGTTTGGTCTCTAGACAAACTATTGACTTTTTTGTTGCTGTCTTTCTCACATTTTCTTTTGTTTGCCTTCTAGGTGTTCCTGCTCTCTTTCTGCCTCATCATCTTCCCATCAGTTAATCCATTTGGTGGAAACACTGAACAGAATGATCTCTACACACCTTCTTCATCCAGTAAGTTATGTTAAAAGAAAGTTTTTTTGATGCATGCCCAGAGCAGTTTTATTGCATTCATTGCAATTATTTTCCAATCACGCAGCTAACGTTAGCGAACTATATTTCTCATCATTGCAGTCTCTTCCCGGAGCCTGCGCTCACTGCCAGCAGAAAGCCCGGATGCTGCACTTCACCACAAGTCTGAGGACGAACAGCTGATCTTAATGTCCCAGGCAGTGGAAAACCCCAAAGCCATTTTTGCAGGAGGTCAGAATAATCACACGCCTGACTACCAGATGGTGGAACAGTCTGACTCTGAGACAAGTGTCAACAGCAACTCCTCGGCAGACTTCCCCAGTCCCTCTCAGGCAGCTGAGATGAAGTCAGGTCCCCCTGGCGGTGTAGGGCCCTTACAGGAGGGATCTATGGATCCTGTAGTGGCATACGAGGTCCCAGGATCCAAGGAAAACTGGATAGATAGAAGCCCTCCATCTGTCATTTTACAGCAGCATCGATCTGATGAGATGTAATCCAGGTGTTCTCAGAAACATGACCAGCAGAGGGAGCCATATTTCTAATTATACAAGAGGGAAACTTTAACATAGAAAAAAGGTTGAAGGTTGAAAAACATTATCAATCCTGATTCAGAATTTATCAGTTTCCCCTCTAACAACCTTCTTGTATACTGCAGTTATTTTATTTGCACATATTTTATTTTATTGCTCCAGAGAGATAAAAGCTGGAATGAGATTGCTGTATTTCTGCAGTGGAAACTACTGTACGTACAAAGAAAGTCAATACAGTTTTAATATATGCAGGCTGCATGCTACTGAAGGTTCTAAATTTGTTTTATAATGTGGTGCAAACAACCAAACTTAATAAGGAAACTTGATTTTTGTCAACTGGGGAACATTCACTTGGCTGGAACTGTTCCAGATAAGAACAACTTGATGCTATTATTATTTTAACATGAGATTTTGAGCAGAGATTATTTTGAATTCTTTTTGTAAACGGGTGTTGACACACTTCCAAAAATCTCAATTTGCAACGTTGTGATAAATTATATATATATATAAACTGGTCAGTACTTCTTTTACTGCAACATAGCCTCCATCATCTGTTGTATTGTAGAAATTAGGCTGCTTGATTCTCATGAAGCTTAAACAAAGTGGTTGTTTGACCACTGTATGTAACGCTTTAGCCATTGCAGGACATTTGGCCATTTAGAAGACTTGTAAAGTTTATTAGTATTTCCCTTGTAACAAGGGTATCCATGCTCCTTTTAATTTGTGGAATGCTTTGTGTTTATGCTGTGCAGTCAGTCAAGACAAAGTAAAGAAATACACACAGAACCGTTGACTTTAAAGTTGTCACTTAAGCCCAGTCTGAAGTATCCTCTCCTTTTTTAAATGTCTGGAACACCTTATCACCTGTGTGTTAGGAAGAAGGGAATTAATGTATTTGCTTGATAAACTGTTTAAAGTAAAGTATGCTAAAAAAAATGTAATGACCTGTTTTGTCAGTGAATCATTCTGTTATTTTGTGTATTTTTTTTTGTTACTGTCAGAAATTGGTGGAAAAACTAAACAGAATCTAAACTGTATTGAAACAATTTTGTAATAGTTACAAGTCTGTGGGATTTTAAATGTTAATTGAGTCCAAGCAAATGCACTGACATTTGAAATAGTCCAAGAATCGTATGTAAATATATTGATTACTTTTTTTTTATATACATAGAAACTTTATGTATAAGACATGTCTGGACATCTATAATAAACTTTTTTTTATAATTAATAATGAATTATGGTCTGTCTTTTGGTAAAGAAAACGCTGCATGTTTTTGTTTTGTTTGACATAATTATTTGTTTTTAATCCAGTAGGCTTATACCATAAACAATAATTCAGCTCACTGTAGAAAGTTAGAAAAATGCCCCCAGCTTTCACTTCCTGTTTACCTACTTGTGCAGAAGCTTTTTCTACCATTTTCAAAAACATGACACTAAGAACTAGCTTTCCCCTCTTTTACTATTCGTCTTTCTCTTTCTGAAATTCATGAAAATAGTTTCAGTTTCAAATTTCAGCTGAACTCCACTGGGCTTTTCACAATTAGTGTGGGATTTCCCCAAGGCCAAACTTTATTCTGCTGCCAGGCTCTTGTTTTGTTTATTAAATAGCAAATTAAATAGGACAAAGTATTAAATATGCATTTCCACACACAGACTTTTGGAAACCACATTGTTGTGTAAAAGTGTAGGCGTAATTATTATTTTTTTGTTAAATTAAATAGGCTAGTTAACTTGTTATTGAATGTCTATGAGAGATTGGGAGGGGGCGGAAAGATTGTTCACATTTCACCTCAGTGAGTGGAGAACAAACAGACTTATTTGTTTGACCTTAGTTGGGGGGAAAACACCGAATAGAGGCCGGCAGATGAATCACAACAACTGTTAGAGGTTGGAATCATGAGTCACGAGTTTAAACAAGACAACATGCTCAGACTTGTTGCGCAGTAGGTGAAAGTTCACTCTGAGTGGCCGGCAGAGGGCGCTGTTAGCCCGTGTTTTCACCATGAAAACAAGGCAGAAGGCGACCCTTGTGACGCAGCCCGGGTGTAGTTCAGATGAAATGTCATCCCGTTATTATGTGGGCAAGCTTATTTGCGTTTTAATAAATATCACTTTGTTTTTTTTACTTATTTAGAAAGAAAACACACTTTAATGGAGTTAGATGTGTCTGCTATTTAGCTCTTTTTAGTTATTAGTGTAAAAAAGGAGGAAAAAAACACAGGCTATTCCTAATAAATTTTTGTTTGAATTACTCACACATACTTTAGATTTTTGTTCATTTTGCAACAGAAATAATTGTCAAGCTGCGACAGGACCAGTCAATCTCTGAGCATAAAAGCAGCCTGAAGCGACCACCTGCAAGAGAGAATAATGCTGTTGAATGTAAACATGCTGCTTATGGCACACATTAGATAATAGATGGAAAAAAGAAACACTTCAAGCCGCGGCACGTGGCGTCGCGCACATCTGCTGCGGATCAGTAGCCTAAATGAAGTAGCCTATGGCCACAAAGAGCGCGTGCACGCACTCACACAAGACATAGCATCTCTGAGCTCGAGGCAGGTGGAGGACTGGGTGCTGGGAGTCTTGTGTGTGTGTGTGTGTGTGTGTGTGTGTGTGTGTGTGTGTGTGTGTGTGTGTGTGTGTGTGTGTGTGTGTGT
>JAVKLF010000001.1:15358405-15371532 GCA_034783495.1 Millerichthys robustus
CCTAACCAGCCAGTGAAAACCAAAACAAGTAGAATTTCATCACCGCAAAGGGACCTTTCACAACAAAGGTGCACTTTAAGTCATGCAAGCATGGTTGTCCAGCGTGCATGCAAACACAACAACCACAATTACCACTTGAAACACGACTAGTAAATACAGGCCGTGCATGTGTTAAAGCAAATCAAAAACAGGCCAAATTAAAATTCCCACCAGAAACACCTGCATACAGAGACAACACACAAACAACATCTCCCCTGGGTCTGACAAGTTACATATAAGGGAAAGAAGTGTATTTTTAAATTTGTTTTATTTTATACTATTTTATACTGAATTACTTTGGAAAATGGAGATTCTCAAAGTAAAACTTGGTTTGTTGCTTTATAGAATAAAAGGAATGCCCATACAAATAAGCCTGACTATTTAATCGCACGATGAATTCTACTTTGTGTGTGAAATCCTTTCTTGAACCTGAACGATTAAAAGCAAACCCCTCAACAAATGCTGACAGTGTCCATCATTAATATTTACGACACCGATCAGCTATCTGCTACTCAGTGAGTTCCTAAGCACAAAAACAAAACAAGATCTCATTATTCTGGGAAAACCTAATGCATCATATTGGATTTGCTGCGAGAGCAATCTTCAGGAAGCTAACACGAATTACACACAATGCCAGCGAAACGGCCTTTCTGTCCTCTGGTGCTCACGTCATCTCATCTGCAGGCTGTCAGATAACCCTGAACACAAAAGGGCTTCCTGTCAGTTAGATAATCATCAGACACTATGTTCACTTCCTACACCCTGCCAGCCACAGTGACTGCAGGGCAGAGAGGCTAACATGGTGCAGAACACTGATCCAGGACCAGCTTTTACTTTTTCTTCAGTCCGTGATGCAATTAAGCGCAAGCTAACTCTGACTGGTGTTGGACATGCAGGTCAGAGTTCATCATACTGCATTAGAGGAGTCAAGCCACTGAAAGACCTTCGTCTTGTTTGGCCCTCTGCCTTGGTGTAGACACAAACATGTAGAAATCTACTGACAAATGAATGGGTTAAGATCAGTTTTGATACTTTTTTGAAGTAAAACAGAAATTTCATAATTGTGATTATCAGGTTTATCTGCAAATTTTAAGATAAATATACAGGGATATTATAAAGAAGGAAGGAAGGAATAAAGGACGAAAGGAAAGGAGATAAAATAAAAATATAGGATTATAATGTAGTTGGGCATCTTGTTATTACTGAGGCCTAAAGGGGTCTTTTCATTTTGACATTTTTGCTTTCTCTAACTCTAACACATTTCAAATAATGAAACAATTATTACAATAAAAGCAGGTCTTCATTCACTAATTTACTTTTAATTCTTAACTAAATGAAATCTCTTCATATTATTTTGATCAAGGCTGTCATGTATTCACCACTGCATCAATAATTTCCAATGATGAATGGTGCATTCACAACATTTAGTTAGAATGTCCTTTTGAACATTCAAACAGAAAAGTTTGTAAATAAAAATGAACTGATCTTTTAACCCTGAAGCACATATGTAGTTTGATTTAGCATAAAATGTTTGGTTTGAAGTCAGTCCAACTCTCTTTAAACACTTATTGTTGAGCAAACTCTTTGAAACCAGTCTTTTATGTTGTCTTTGTACTGGCAAATCTTAATAAAGTTTCAAAGCCTGCAGCTGTTTTACTAAGTTAAGCAAATAAAAAAAAACGTAGCTACTTAGGACAAAGGATAAAAGACGAACAAATTTATGATCAATGTAACCAAATGTAACCAAACATTTGCTGAAAATCAGTAAGAACATTCAGCATTTCACAGCATTTAAATTTGAAATATTGACAATTTTGTAGTTAGAACAAAGTTTCTATATCTCACCAGCTGCTAATAAAATGGATTTATCATACTACATGCAGCATTATATGTAAACAGTCAGCTGCACTGTATGTGTGTGTGCGTGGCTGTGTGTGTGTGTGTGTGTAAGTGTGGTAAATGTGAGAGAGACAGAAACCAGGTCACAGCTCTGGGCGGGGGGATTCCTCTGCTGAAGGAAACTCCACTTAGCTCAACATTATCTTCACGGCAAAACATCATGGGCACTGCAGCTACAGCTGTTATTTTTTTTAATCTTCTGTGAAAGACTTTCACATCTCATACAATATATCAATAAAACTGGAAACTTCCACAGGCAAACAATCGTTCAAAGAGTGACAACTAGTTCAGGTTTTCTAAATTGTCTTTGTATTTTGTGCCTATGACAGCTTATGGAATTGTGAAATGAAATGGTACAGAACCTCACACCAAAAGGCTTGCCACACGCTACCCCACACAATGACAAGCCCACATATGCACACCTACGTCCCACCCGCGCAGACAACAACTGAAAGCGTCCCAAAGAGAAAGAGCCATGAGTCATACTCCTCAGTGCTGTGAGGTTCTCTCCCTCTCTCACAACTCTGAGCTGTGTGGTCTGGCCATGCTTTAAGATGCTACACTTCACCTGCTCTGACTCACTCTCCTTTTTTTTTGTCTGAAAAGGTCCCACTGTAAGCTCAGAACAGTGCCAATCAGGCCACTTGGCCAAGAATCCTGTTCTTGATGAAGGTGCAAAATGCAAGAATGACACAGGGACAGAAGTATAACGATCATTTTGAAAAAAAGTTTTGAAAGGTTGGTGTTTTGATTGTGCATACACAAAAATGATAAATATCGGGAAGCATGTTAGCAAGTACTCTTAGAACACTTAAGTCTAAAATTTTGCTGCTGCTTTTGCTTCACTGAGATCATTTTTCCAGTGATGTATGGTCTGTTGTCACCTGCGTACAGCTTTATTGTTGAACATTTTGTGACTCCAAAGTGAAATTCCAAAGTATTTTATTAGGATGTTGCTAAAGCCCTCTTGCATGTCACAGTATTTTGATAAAGGACTTTTATGTTAATGCATTTTTCAATATTAGAGTTAAAATATGCTTTACATTATGCATTTGTGTTGCACATTATGCAAAGTGCAAAATCCACCCATTTACAAAAATAAATGAGTTGTTTGGGTGGTCTTGAGTATAACCCTAAAGTTAGATGTCTGGATTCAGTCTAGTAGTTGTTATCCCTGGAAAAATTTTCAACTGTCAATATGGGGCACATCAAGGGAGAGCAGCGTGTTGAAACAATGATGAATGTCTGTCGTTGTGAATGTTTTTCTCCTGAGCACCACTGAGCAGTTGCTGTGGTGACTAAGACGGGCATTGTGCATCATGAAGCTCATGTTCAGCAGAAGTTCTGTAGCACAGAGCGTCTGCTGCCTCCTCAAAGCACCGAAGGCCAAACTGCTCATCGTTACTCTCTCTTCACTCCTCTGTTGTTCTGTCCTTTGTTTCTGCTTTTTTTTTTTTCTCCTCTCACCCTGAGTCACTGCTCCCGGGGGGAAATGAGGGGGGTAACTGTGAGTCATTCCTGAGGGTATGATCAAATGTGTGCGTTTGTGCGCAAATACGCAGTCGTGTGTGTTTCATGGGCATTTGTGTGATTCAGTCGAGTGGGCTGTGAAACCTGAGGAGTGGGTAGTGAAAGAGAGGAGCAGCGGAGGCACGATACAGAGAGTAAAAGGCAGTCATCTTCTTTTCTGTCCCTTTTCTTCTCCGCCTGCCCTCAGGGAGACACAACAGCTGCACCGGAGAGAGCAACACCCCTTTAACTGCTTCACCATACACTATAATGCATCAAGAAGATAATTGGCTATCAATACAAAGCAACTTTGTGCATTTTACTGTAATTTTAAGATTGAATCTGTGAGATTCTTATAGATAATGCAGCATTCTGATCAGCTGTTACTCAGCTGTTTCCAGAGAATATATCTAGATTGCACTAAACTTTAGCAGCATTTATGTCTCTTTACGAGGCAGGACAGCTGTCTGCAGCATCTCACACAACCCAGGGGACCACGCATTAACAATACAGAGACCTACCTTCGACCTTATGACCTCTCACATTGCTTCTTGTTGACCTTTCACCACAGGCTGACAGTCTAGCGTGTGCCTCCTGAACAATAAGCTAAAGGCCTTTTGTTGGCTAATACTCAAAATGGATTGACAAATTTTGATCCTGCAACGAATGCAGACATTTATGATTTTACTGACCAGGAAATGTTTAATTTTTAAAAATTTAATCTTATAGTCAATAGTTTGTCTTTTTATTTATCTCTGTTTTGTTTTAGTACTTAAATGGCAGTGCATGGAATCTTCTTGCTAATGAAATGTGCATTAAACTCCTAACAGGACACACCATCTCTCACTCACAGTGACTGATCCTGGATACTTGCTGGGTACTCCAGTTTTCTTCCCCAAACCAAAAGCATGCATGTTTTTTTTTTTTTCAGCGGTAACTTTAAATTAGGTTGTAAATTAAATTAGGTCTAGATTGTGCCTGCCTCTTGCACAGTGACTACTCATAGAATTAGGCTCCAGCTTACCATGACCCAGAAAATGAAGCAGGTAAAAATGGTTTGTCATTTTTCTTTTCTCTTTTTTATGTGGACAACCTGAAGCTGTGTGAACAAGGACTATGTTAATATTCATCTTTATTACATTTATGTGGTGTAAACTGTTACTGGTGGTATAAAAAGTGAATTTATATTAAGGTTCAAATGAACACTATTTAATTGACTTTTTATTTTGTCTAACTTGTTCATCAAATATGCTTGGTCATGTTTACCATTTTGCAACATGTATTTCTTATGGACTGGTACTGGTTATAGACTGCAGGTCAACATGATATTTTGTGTACATACCAATCAAATACTATCTAAAAAACCTTCTTATGCATAAAGCAAATGTGGTGTAAAGAGTCTTTTAATCATATGTGTGGGGTTGTTTGAGGACGGCAGAACTAGCTCTAGTCTGGTCAGCTGTTCATTTGACTTCCTCGGGAGAACTTTTGTTTCTCTAAAACTACTTTGTTCAAACTGCAGAACTGCTGGTCAACAATGCAACAGAACTCATTTCCATCCATTATTTTTACCTGTTTATTCCTTTCTGGGTCATGGGGTCACTGGTGCCCCTGTCACTGAAGGGTATAGATGGACAGGTCCATTAGAGGACTCAGAACCTATTAAAAAAATCTAAAACGTTCAGGGCTGAACATCTTTGAGATCTCCAGCTCGTTCAAAGTTTGGTTCAAACCTTGGTTGCAGAGCTGTGTCAGGGACATCTGAGTTCTAGGGTTTTATAATTGATCATTTCTTATCTGATAAATAAGAATAAGAGATTGTCAGCACAGGCTTCGAAAAAGGGAGCGGAGGAGTAGAGTGAGAAACTACTCATCCCTCCACCACTACCTCCCCACTCCACCCCCTAAAACAGTCTGCTCTGCAGAATGCTGTTCAATATGAGTAAAAAGGCAGCTGCTGTGCAAAAGCCATGTGATCGTTTGACCAAAGCATATCACAGATATGTCACTAAGGCTTTAAGAAACTGTTTGAGCTTGTCAAAAATATGTTTCCAGCTTTTTTCAGTCTTTTTTTCAGGCCAGACTGCCTAAACAAATAAAACTGCAATGAGTCTTTAAAATAGTGACCCAACTTGAAAGCGAGCAACACTTTAGTGTTCTCTGACTTGAAATTAAATTGATTATACCTTTTTGTTCTTCCAAGCTACATGACGGGTACTTTAATAAAGTCCTTATAGAACATATGTTTCAGGCACATGCCTTACTGAGACAGCTTGTTCCAAAGGCTATTTTAAGAGTCCTCTTCTGTAAATCAGTTATTAAGTCAGGCATGTGGGGTCACAGGGACAAGTTCTTCTTCTTCTACAGGGAAATTTTAGTTGTCTGTTTTATATTCCCTCTTGCTTTATGTCAAAATGTTATTTTCTGTGCATTATTGCTGTTCTTTTGGCTAAATATAGCATTAGGTCATTCCCGCATTTAGTTAGTTATTTGAAACTGATGTTTTGTGGTAGAAATTGTGGAATAACACATGCATTGCTGGTAATATTAAGTTGTTCCAACATCAGCAAGTGAATGGAAGTAAATGACAGTGCACTTTTACTGAAACCAGCCCTGGCCTGTGCACATTGGAAAGAGGCTGGAGTAATACAACCTCTGAGTTCTTTCTAATAGCTATTGATCTTCTTTCCTGGTTTCTTATGGAGGACATCATTAGCAGTCTGCATACGTGTGGGTTTATGTGCATGTGGCTGCAGAACACATGTGTGTTTGCATTAAAATCCAAAGGTGTGCATACATGAGTGAAATTACTTGTACTCCTATAAATCTTTTGACAATCTTGGCTGAAAGCACATTTACCAGGAGCCAAATGAAACACTCGTTATTCTAGCCTCGTGTTCGATTTGCTTCCCTCTGGGTCAGGATGTCCTGCACTCTTTTCTTTGTTCCTTTATTTGCCTCATCTGCTCCCTTCAACTTTGCTTACCTCACACTCTGTTTAAACGACTCCACCTGTGCTTTCACCGTGCCACATAGAAACTAAATATCACAAAGCTTGCTTACTCAGATTGCTTCCTTGTAATTGCTGTGCACATATATGTACTGGTGTTTAAGGAGTCTCCTGTTTCACCACGGATTCAAGTAAGTCCTATGCAAGTAAACAACGAATAAAAATGAAAGCCCACCAGTATCATTTCTGAGTCAGTAAACACCGCCCACTCTCTTTGAGGGGGAGGTGAAAGTAGGTGGTAAATGACATGGGGTTTTTTTTGAAAATCAAATGACAGTGATTGGGTGCACTGCATCTAGTGGGATACAAAAGATATATGAACGAAATGCGACAGTTAAATGACATCTAGATAATGGAGTTGTTTGACTGTACAGAAGCACCAAGTTGCACCTGAAAAAGGTCACCAGTAAAAAGAGTCAAAGCAAAAACGTTTTTAAAAGGTCTTTTGTTTTTCGAAGAAAGTAACTTAAAGTTCTCTTCTCAGCAGCTGATTAATCTTTGCAATGTATGAATCTTATTTGAAAGGGGGGATTCTGCAAGAATCACTAAACTATAACTGTTGTGAGACAAACACAGCTTAGTCAATACAATAGAGGGCATGTGAACTTAGGTTTGACACAATGGCTTGTCCTTATTGTAAGGCTACATTCTCTCCCTGGAACAGCTTGTTTCTGCATTCCAGGAATACAAGCACACGCTGCACTCAGCTGAAACAATCACCTATTCCAACACCATTCTTAGAGCAGGGGCTCAGATCTTTTGAAGCATGTCAGAAACTATGAGAAGATTTTCAAAGGATAGTTCAGATTTTTCAAACTGTGGTTCTGCATAAATATAATAATAATACAAATATCTATCTCAATTTTGGTTTCCCTCTCACCACCTGGACAAGTTGTTAGCTGAGAAATTTGGACAAACTTAAACACCTTTTCTGCAACTGACCTTGTTCAAAAAGATACAACAGGTAAGATATTACATGTGCATAACTTTTACACATCATCCCATGATGTGTAACTATCTCCTCCATGTATGACTAAATAGAATTAGATTGCTGTTATTTGGTGACTTCCATTGGTACCAGAGTTTTGCTCCTGTTTAGGAACAACGAAATGCATAAGCATCAAGCCATACCTGCAGTCTGCACACCGCCTTTAATTAAATAAAAGCAGGTGCCTTTGTTTCAGATACAGGAGATGTCTAATAATCTGTTGGCCTCAGAGGTTCAGGGCTGATTATGGAAATCAGAAGAAAAAGGAAACTGGGAAACAGTGCAGGTGAGAGAAAGGGATGACCCATTCCAGTTTTGCATAAGACGTTGCCCTTTAGGAGATTATGTGCCATATGTCAATGGCAAAACACGGAGGTCAGAATTATTTTGTAATTAGTCAGGAATCACGAGTTCCTTACTCATGTTTCTACAGATTACCGGTATTCCAAATCTAATTATCATGTCGATTTTCTTTTCACACAACCTTATTAGGTTTCACGCAACTAAGGTCAGTAGTTCCAAACATAGGCAAGAAAGCATTGAATGATGTCACAGAAAGGCATCCCGTAGACAGCTCCAGAGTTGCAATGTGTTGCATGCCAGCACCACATGACCCTCTTCACAATGCAGAAAGGCTCTATCTGTAAATAACCAAGGTAGAGATTAAAGTCGAACAGCACCTCATGTTCCCTCCCGCATCCTTCATGGTCAGGAGGCAACATGTGACGAGACAGTTCTGTTTTCTGCTCCGATCATGTGCTGCACAGAATTCAATCAAAGCAGAGGAGATTTACATATTGTTGGCAAGACATGTTTGAGACATGACACAGCATGCTGTCAGTCATGTAACGTGACTCTTTCACAGGCTGTAATAGATGATGTTATAATCCTCTCAGGAGCTATTTGTATCACCTTCAGATAAACAGACACAGAAAATAGGTGTGTTTATTTTTAGCCAGAATAGTAATTTGAACTTTAAGATAAGAAGGTAGAAGGTGATACAGAGAATCCATTAGATGTGGACTCAGTCACTGGTGGACTTTGCATAAAAAAAACAAAAACAAAAAAAACACTTTTACCTTTGACATGATTATCTGTAACATCCAGTGAAATTTGGTTGCATAATCCATTTTGTAACACTTCAGCCTCCATCTGGAAGCTTCTTGAGCCGATCTGTATCTATCAATCTTGTAGTTGTTCTTGTAATATTTGCTAAACTCTTTTTTTTAATGGCAAGTTTCAACTCTGCCTTTCATTTCTTCTAACTACTTGTACCTAAATTAACTAATTGGCCAGTGTCAGGTTTGCAGATTGCAGCTTGATTTGTTAATTAAGCTTCGGCTTTGATTTTTGTTGGCTGCAATAATGTTTTTACACATCTCTGTGTGTAAGCATTTTCTATACTCTTAGCAAAAGATTCCATTAATTACCGAACACTTTTTATTTAACTTTCTGAAAGTAATCACTGGGTGTACATTAACAACTTATTCACTTTTGGGTGTTGCTTTTTTGTAAAAGTAAAGTTTTTAAATATGTTCTGCATATGAGATAATTAGTTTTTATTTTATTTAGGTCTTTGTTGCAATTTATTAAAATCATGTGATTGACATTTAAATTACCAATTATTCTGCATTGCAAATCTCTAAAATGCATTTCAGTTTGTGTCGTTTTGCATTTATGAACAAAGGTGAAAATTGAGATGATCCAGAGAGCGCTGCAGTGTGAGACCTTCATCAAGCGTTTGCTGACCTCTGCTGGTCAAAAATATAAAACACACCAGGAACTCATGGGGACCAGACTTAAACAGCTGCAGCATCACACTTGGTCAGCTGTGATGGGAATCATCCATCCATTATCTATTAGCCATTTCTTCCTTTCAGGGTCACTCGTGCCCATATCCAGCTGTCACAGTGCGAGGGGCGGGGGACACCCTGGACAGGTTGTAAGTCCATCACAGGGACACAAACTAACAACCATTCACTCATTTACTCACACCTAGGGACAATTTAGAGTTAACAAGTAACAGTTGTGTTTTTGGTCTGTGGGAGGAAACTGGAGTACCCGGAGAAAACCCACACAAGCACAGAGAGAACATGCAAACTCTACCCAGAAATGTCCCCGGTCAGGATTCGATCCAGCGACCTTTGTGCTGGGAGGCAACAGCTCTACCAACTGATCCACCGTGCCGCCCTGACGGGAATTAACATAAAAAAACCCCCAAAAAACAAACAAAAAACGCCCATAGGAACAGATGATCATTCCTGAAAGTCTGTGGCCTCGAGCAAGAATTTTAATCTGTCGTAGCTAAATAACTTCAGAGCAAATAGACTCAAAAGGTTCAAACTGAATTAAAAACTGATGCAAATGAGAAACTGGTTTAGTTACAGCCAGAAGTGATACGCTCAGCCCTCTTCCTGGAAATGTGAACTTGCATTTTGTCGTAATGCAGACCAGAGAGCAGTTCTAGTAAAAATATCTGCATCAAAACAGAGGAGCGTTTTGGCTGTTCTGCTGTCATCTCACACTTTCCCAGAATCCTCCAGCCTCCTAATCATTAAGTGTTGATTTATGGCAGGGTGCCAACTTTCAAGCAGCCAATTGTCAAAGAGAAAAGCATCTTCCTCTGCATCGGCTGATGTTTCCTGCTCTCCCTCCTCCTTGTTGAATTATTGGAAAGGAGTGTGGCTTTTATCAGGAAATGGAGGCTCTGCTGATAAGCTGCTCCGGCAAGAAGAAAAACACAAGTTTCATAACTGCATTATACGCAACATCTTTATGGAACTCTACACTCTCAATAGATCTGAGAACCCCAGATACTGTCATTGTTTATTGTTTACTTGAGGGCAACATGCCTTCTAGTAAAATGAAAACTTTGTAGTCATTTCCCCTCAAGCATCATTTGTAAGAATCTGATAACCACAGAAAATGATGCACTTTCCTCTGCTTCAGCTGAGGTTTTCCTTTATTCTCGTTCCTAAACGAACAAACATGACAACAGACAGGAAGTGGCTGTTTGAATTAAGGAATAATTCACATATTGTACCGGGTGGTTAAAAGTTAATTATCTCTAAGTTTATGTTGCACTTTTGCCTTATGATTTATTTCACTCAAAAGTATACAAGAACGTTTTATCATTGCTTTCAGTTGATATTGTTTAAAGCTTACTTCCCTCACTACACGTAGCTCTTGTGGTTGCAGTAGATCGGTCAGTGCGGCTGTAGGTTTGAACCCATGCAGGTTGCCAAATCTTTCATCTAAGGTTGCTCACTGTGGCGGCCCCCTAAAGAAGAGAGCAGCTGAAAGAAAAACAATTACATGTAATTTTAGATGGGGTTTTTTTGTTTGTTTCTCTGCCAGAGCTTTATCATTGTGCATTGTTTACAGTTTGTACATCTGTTGTTACCATAGGAACTTTCTGCTTGTGTCAATGTGAATACAGGCTTGAAAACCACCAACCTGAGTGTTTGCACTTCCAATTTCCGAGAACTCTCCGATATTTTGTCAACTATCTGCTGCTTTTTATTTTTTCCTTTCTATTTTATTTTTTGGGCAGCCTTTGTGTTTTGCCTGAGATGCATTTATGGAAAGTTCAGGGACCCTGTACACACAATCACCACTTTTTGGTAACTTTCATCTGCATGCTCAGTTGCGCTTGTCTCTATTCTTTACAATTTTCTTTCACATATATCTAAATTTTGGACATGTAAATGGAGGTTAATGTTCTGAACTATGATCCAGACACGAATTAAAACTACAAAAAAAAAACATGTAAAAATGATGTTATGAGCCCATTAAAATGTCTTAATTATGTTTGTCTCTGGTTTAGTTTGGGCTAAGGTGAGTGAAAAAATGAGTGGCATTTAAAACTACTGATCTGCATTTAAACCTAACACCTTTTGAAGCTGTATTATTTTGAAAGATGGGTGATGTCACTTCATTTCTTGCAATGGAAACTTCAGCAGACTGTGAGATGGGCAAACACTGTTGCTGTGAAACATAGTCTTTCCCCTCCAAAATTTCCGTTTATTTTCAAAGAACAGACAGGAGACAGTATGGGGGAACGTTTTGACTAAAAGCATTAGCTGGAAATATTTTTGGTCAGTGGAAGAAAGTGCAAAGAAAGACAGACAAGTTAAAATAACTCTGGCGTAATTGTAAAAAAGTGAAAAAAAAAAGCAGATATAATTAAGAAATTTTATTGGTTAAATACTTTACTTGTCTTCTAATTTTAAAGCTGAAATTTGTACAATAAGGACTTTTTTATCCATAAAACAGAGGCTCATAATGTGCATCACTACCATCTACTGGTGCTACATTTTTATAACTTTTGCTCAGTAGTAAAATATTTGTCTTGTCAAAACAAATAAAATGTGTTTTAAATTTCTCATGTGACGGTAGGATTCGATTTTTGTGAAGCTGCGAGGTTTTCTCACATGCCTTCCGTGCTTTTTTTACTCTGTGTTTTTCATCCCCTGCTTGACAACTATATATTATGTTGAAAAATCATCTCTTGCTGCTGAACTTATTACCATGGGGAATTCACAGGAAATGTTGTCCGCCAAAGCCAAGGTGGGAAGCTCATTTGGGGGGCTCATGCACTTGGTAAAACAGTTTGGGTTCCAAAGCCATTTAAATGCATGACAGTCTGCAGAGTGAAACTAAAAAGAAAACAAAAAAAAAGAAAACCTGAGCCATTTACTGACCATTAATCAGAGAAACCATTTATTAACTTGTCTACTGACTCATCATATTCCACTGATATATGACTTTTGATAAAGAAATAGGATAGGAAAAAGCAGAAAAACAGGAATGAAAGATTTATTTTGCTTGTTTTAATGTTGTTTTCTGAAGGGACAGCACATTTCTTTTTGGTTGTGTCAGCAACAGGTGCTGTGCAGAAACAGGTTCCACTGAAGTGTGAATGTCCTCACAGTAAATGTCAACAGCACGTCAATAAGACAAACCACACAGGCAGGGAATGCTTCCTCTCCCACCAAACCTCAACGCAGAACTAGACCACCCAGTGAGAGTCACTGCAAACAAACTTCACTTCATGCACCACGTACCATACACTCAGGCTTTTCATCAATACAGTCTGCCTTGCAGTTTCATCAAGCATCTCAGTGTCTATTAGAGTCAAAAGTTTCAGTCTGAAAATGTCTGTTTCTTTAACATAATGTTATATTTTTAGATAATTGTTTTTTTTCATGTAAAGTGTAAAAAAAGTACACTTACCTTACAAATCTTGTTCAGTTTTGTTTCTGTTATTACTGTGTCTTACCAAAAAAAGGAGAATATAATTAGTTTATTTTTATTTATTATTTTTTTTTACAATACTTGTGTGTCTGGCTTTTATATTAACCCGTCAGCTTTTCTCTGTTTGAAAAGAACACATGGTTCTACTTGAATATACAGGTGATGGCCACACGAGGGCAGTAGATACCAAGGAATAATAATTTAGAAAGCCTGGACCAACAGCAATTTTTTAGAAGAAAAGTCCTGGGTTCTAAAGAAACAAAATGCAATAAATAAAAATAAATTAATATATATGCAGTTAAGATTTGCGGTAGTCTATGACAACAATACGCTTCTGTACATAGTGGTCTGTTAAAGGCTGGAAAAGAAATGAATAAAAACAGATTTATTTGTAATAGGATCTATCTATCTATCTATCTATCTATC
>JAVKLF010000001.1:15375901-15391623 GCA_034783495.1 Millerichthys robustus
ATTTAATCACTCGGAGTTCATTTTTAATCATCAGCCTGAATTTTAGACCTTCTGAGACGTGATTCTGAACGTTTTAAGACATTTTGACCTTCCCGTGAAGGATTGTTGCCAACATGTCTCCAGCCCAGTGAGATACCAACCTGATTTAAGACCCAAATACAGGAGACATGATGATGATGGCAAGAATTTACCTAGTGTGCCACTCATCATGGAAACGAAATAAGTTGGAGCACGAGGTTTACCAGCTGAACTGTGGTCACAGGCTTGGATAAACTGCAGGCAGGGGAACTTGTTCTGAGTGTGTCTGAGGTGCTGTACAGAACTGTGAGAGAGTGGCTGCTCTGCAGATTCAGATGGACAAGGTTCACACCAGCTGAACTGTGTCCCCGAGGAGAATCTTATGTAAATCAGCTGTCCTGAACTCATACTCTCTCCGTTCTCAAAGCAGACTAATTGCCCTCCTTGGCTTAATCATACAAACATGCATGAATACTAAACTTTAGACGCCCTCCTTTTCTGCCTCTTTCTTTTGACCTTACACTTACTTTCTGTTTCCCTACCCACACCATTTATTCTCAGATCCACTCGAGACTCTGCTCTTCCTCTCCAACAGATGCTTTTACTCTTCCTTCCTTACTTACTACAACTCGTTGCTTGTTTTTCAAGAGGGGAGGTGAAAAAAACTGACTGGCCACTTCAGGGACCAAAGGCATGAGGTAATCCCACCAGGGTTGCATCTCCTTTGTCCAACATCTTAAGGCTTCCCACAGCTCCATGTGGGAAAGTAAGACCACCGGTTTGCATTCAGCAGAAAACACTGGACTGAGTAATCATGTTGACAGGTGAAGGAGAACTCTTTTGTGTTTGCAGAGGAAAACATGGAATAAAAATGTTTTGTTGCTGAGTACCCTTGAAGGAGCTGCCGCTTGCCAGTCCTGCTACAGCGAGTATGTGAGTGATGAGAACTCCTTTGGGCACGTTTTTATCTTGGCCACAGAAACTCAAGACAAATGTAACAGAAAAAGGAACAATCTCTAATGAGAACCTCTAACTCTTGCCCAGTAGCTTTCCTTGTAAGTAGTGTCAAAGTCAAACAAAGCAAATTAAGTTCAGAGTTTTTAAGGGAGACGCACTAAAGCCTAAATTAATAAATTTTTAAAAAATGACATACATGCCGCAATTTTTTTCTCAAATCTGCCCGAGGAGTCAACTTCTCACTTTGTATTTCTGCACCACTTTATTAAGTTTATTGATGTGTTTTTACACAAGCTGCACATTATAACTGCCCAAAGCATCCAAATACTGAAAAATGCAATTGAGTTATATAATAATAAAAAACTCAAACCCTCGAGGAATAAAATAATTGCAAGGAGCCAACTCTCATGTCTGGTAACCCCAACAGTATCTGCTGAGGAGTTTCCTGACCTCCACGCACACAAAGAATAGGATGTCCCGCCTACTTCTTGCAGGGCTCCTGATATCTCTGAGCTGCGGCTTTTCCCTAATATGTTGTTCTGCAAAGAGCTGTTTTCACCATCTGGTCAGCAGGCTTGTGCAGACAATACCTTCATTCAGACAATGGCTGCAAATCAGACAGTTAAATTAAAACAACACAAGTAAATTGGCCGTTTCCAGACTAGCAGAGGAGAAGCAGCAGACAGGTGTCACGTTGTGAAATTTTCTGAAAAAATGATCTATGCATCAAAGGATACATTGAAATTAGGCTAATTTACTGGGAAATGTTGAACTTTTTTGTTGGTTGTATATGTCTTAGCTTAAAAACTAAAATCATATGTGCTTTATTTAGGATTATCCACGTAATTCTATTTACTTTCTTCCGAATTATACACTTTTCTCCACATGCTCGGCCAGACAAAACTCTGAGCTCCATTTTTTACTGATTGCCTTACAAGAGTCTAATCACTGCTACAGATGACGTAATATTTTCCAAAAGTGTAATTATATTGCTGATCAAGCCACAAACCCTTCGTTTAACAGCGTTGCTTTTATGTAGACATGTTACATTTATGTTTTTTCTGCTGTCAAAGCAGATAAGTCTGTTTTTATCTCCATCCTAGAGGGCTAATAGTGATCTGATCAAAGGACACTTTACAAAGGAAAACGTTAAGGAGCTCAGGAAATAAAATGGGTTTTACATGAGAGAGAGAAAAAAAAAACTTTTTGTAAGTTTATTACTCTGGTAACTGATTCACATGGTATAAGATCATGTTGTTTCCTGATACTTATAAATTAGATGAATTGTGAAAGTTTAAAAATATTTTAGGAACATCCAGGGCAGTTGCTCGCAATCTGCTTAAAAGTATTTTCTCTATTTAAAACCTTTGTTTGTCACAGCAAACATTTTAGTTTGATACATTCAGATAAAACTCAATTTGTGATATTTAAAATTTTCCTTGATATTCAGCCAAAATCAGGCGATAACAAAATTATTCATTCATTGGTTTTGTGTGCCCACATGATCCTGTTCACGATCAGGGGACTTGTTCCTGCACCAGCAGTCAAAGACAAAAAGGAGGATTTCACCCTGGACAAGGCTGCAATTTGTCACAGGATCGATACAGAAGACAAACAACCACATTCATGCGTACTCACACCTGAGGTCAATTTACAACGGCCAATTAACCTAGCATGTATGTTATTGGACTGTGAGAGGAAACGGAGTAACCAGAGAAAATTCACGCAGGCTTTGAGGACGACATGCAAACTCGACACAGAAAGGACCCAGCACAAATTTTGATCTCAGAACCCTCTGCTTTCATTCTGCCACCAGCACTGGCATCATGACAAAGTTTTATTTTAATTGTTGGGTTTAATTTATGTGCTAGAAAAAGCTCATCCTAATTAATTGTCTTTTTAAAACGGCAAAAATAGCAAGCTTTGTTTCTGTTCAGTACAGGGCACAAAGGTACATTAACAAGATTAAAATGGTGTTACTGTCAGTGGGTCGCACAATAAAATTTCAAATATTAGAGGCTTGGAGCCACTGAATGAAGTTATAGATTAGAGATATTTATCATATTTTCAATATTAAAATCCTTTATTGTCTCACTTTTCTTGATAGCATGGCAAGCGAGACAACTTCCATCCGTGATGATCTTCCATGTGTTGTTAATGAGAAAAGAATAAAGTTAAAATTCTGGCCTGAAGTGACACATTGAAGAAAGGCCTTAATAGTGTTTTTGCATTAGGCAGATTAAACCATCTTTCAAAGCGTTCTACTTTCATTCTTCACCTTGCCTAATGAGCTGCCAGTGACAAATAGAATATACTATCACCCTAAGTAAATCAAGAGATTCTGTTGATGCTGACCAGACATTTTCATCCTCACCACGCGTGTGAACATGTGCAGAGCAGCCTACACATGTGCATCCTGCATCTTTTCATCTTTAATCTCCTGTTCTGCTGGATGATTGTGTCACTCCCTCAAGTCTCAACTCTTAATCTGGAGCCTTATCATCGTGTTCCAGCAAGAGCGCTGACACACTAAGTTCCACTCAAGGTCGCTTAAATGTCAGTTTGAGGTCATTTTGCTTGATATGGTGCCTCCTGCTTGCCCAGTAGGGGCCTGGTGTTAGTCTCCTCAATCATAGCTGAATTTACAATCTAGAGGGGGCTGGTGGGGGGGTGCCTCCCATATGCTATTGAGCCTCTCCCTGTGTTTAGCCTGCTAATCCTCACAAGAGATGGGAAGCAGCAGACCATGGTAATATGGATGGAAAGGAGGGAAGGAGGAGAAGATGTGGGAGGATGGAGGGAACAAGAGGCAACTCAGAGGAGAGAGGAGGAGAGTATCAGTGTCAGCAGTGAAGGTGGCCCTAACAAATCAGTGACAGTGAGGATGAAAACTCATAGCCACAGCGCTTTCCCTGAAGTGTCTGATATCAGATAAGCTGTAAGATTTAGTTAAGTCTTCATATTTAGAGCATAGCTTAAGCTGTGAGACGACGTCTTAACTGTGGTGATGCCAATGTCACATTGTGCCCTCCATGCTCCATTTGTCAAATGGGATTTTACCTGCATTTATGGAGCCATATCACCACATGCCTTCACCAAATTATCCAAGCCAACGCACATCGCTGATCTAATAGTGAAAGGTTTTACTGTTGCCACTTTGATTTAGCATCACTTCTTCTAAAACTCTGAAAGTTTTAATACTCATAAAATCTAAAGGAAAACAAGGAAATACGTTGAGAGAAAAGTTAACAAAAACAAAACAACTGAATTACTATTCTGTGGTTGAAGACATGTTGTTTCCCATTATATCAAACAATGACTGGTGTGAGCAGAGTTGCCAAACCTTATATAACTGGAAATACATTGATCCCACAAACAAGATGCTAATCTCTACCAATAGTGGGGAGGTCGATTAAATACAGTTTCACATCATATTTAACTATATTATTACCAGAATAGTTGAAAAACATGGGTTATTTTAGAAAGAGATGTCTGAAAAAAACCCAGATTTTTCTTTACCTTCAAATTAGTAACAATGATGAATGAATGATGAATGAAGGACAACTTTTATTTTTGCTCATTTTCAAGCAGTGTGTGTGCCTTGTTGACAAATGAAAAACACCTCATAAGTTACTGGAAGTAAGAGTTAAATATTGATTCAGAATGGCTTTTCATCTTAATCATCTGAATGATTATTTAATTATTTTGTATAATGAAGGAGGTATAAAATGGTTGAATAATTGATGGGGGAAAAAATCAAAAACTTTAAATTGCTACAATTATTATTATTATTTTTTATTTAATTTTTGGATGACATCAGATTAATAAAAATGAATAAATAAAGGGAGCCAGTTGAAACAATCAAAATGAAGATACAATATTAACTGTTCTTATTCAGTGTTTAAACAACACAAAATGTTTGGTTTATTGACAGATTCAGATTTTTAACATTTGTATTATTATTTTCACACGTGTATTTTCCTGTCATACTGTCAACACAATGGCATTTGTGAACACTATAAATTTTAGATTTTTTTCTTCTTCATAAAACACTGAACCACAAACTGTTATCCTAAGTGGCATTTAAATTACTTTTAATAATTAATAACTGCAGAGAGAATCTTACTTACGTTGATTCACAGTAACCCAAGTTAAAATCTGAACGCCTAAAACTGAGAAACACAAGAAAAATCATGTTGTGTTTGTCAGGAACATGGGATAAATCAATAAACAGAATCCAAATATTAACATCTCATGAGTCTTTGCACCCTAAGGTTTCCTGCAACAATTCTCGTCTCACTTTAACCTCTTGTTAGCTGAGGTCATGCTGCTCCTCCCATCTTAAAATGCTCATTAGTTTAGAGACAAGGGTCCACGTCCTCCACAAGCTTTGGACTTTTTTTTTTCCCCAAGCTCATTTTGGCTAAAAGTGACGGATGTGCAGCATCAGTCAGAGGTAGACAAATTGATTTTTCTCAGGTGGATAGTTTTGGGACACTGGCTGCTTTGGGCAGGAGAGCAAACAAGCGATATGTCAGAAGCACTTGGCCCAGAGTGTCCAAAAAACCAAGTTGTAATGAAGGCACACTACTTCTGCATCGATCTGCTGATACTTTGCTGTTCAATAAGTAGATCAAAAAAAATCTCATTTACATTTAAAAAGGATGTGTATTTTGTGTTTGCAAACCTGTTCATGTTTCAGTTTGGTTTATCATGCAGAATTTTCAGATATTCATTAAAATAGTTGTCTTTTAATTTATTAAAAATGATGCAACAAAACAGTGAGCTTGTCATTTTTGTTTAAATCTTTTCACAGCACAAAATAAAATGAAAAGTTGGGAGAGTAGTGACAAATATTGGAAAGATAAATTTAATAAAAACAACTAATACACATCAGCACATAATGTTTGTGTAAATGTGGTTCTTAGGGATACTTTAACCTGGTTTTGGAATAATTTGCTAATAAGGAAAGAGCAATAAATGTTGAAATTTTTGTAAAAGCTGCTGGGAAGGATTCAAAAATCAATTTGTTTCTTTGTGTGGTTGGTGGATGAAACCCAAAGCCTATAGCTTTGCTGTTGTTGTGAAGTCAGTCAGCTTACCTGCTTCAAAAGCAAAAGTGGTTAACACCTTAAATCCTACAGAGTATCTTTTAAAAACATCCACCTTAAAAACATGGACTCTATGGGTATGAAACATTTCTTAAACAATTTAAGTTTTCTAATCACAGAACATATGTAAGATCTGTAAAACAATACATTCTCACATTATCATATTTAAAAGTTAATAGCTTCAGATGTCAGATAATTAATTAGCTAAATAATAATTTGTTGACAAAAATGCAGGTTTAGCTCATAGATCATTGCTTGCACCGAACTTTAAAGAATCACAAACAGGACAGAAAGATTCTAAAAATGTCTCTAAAAGTCGACCAAAACAGACACTTTTCTATGACTGACATCTTATTGATACATTTTTAGCAATAAACTATTTATTGCCTATAGAGTTAAAGATAATAAAATCTCTAAATTGTGGGACCTGAAGCGTCATAATGCCTTTCGTTCCTAAAGTGTTGACTGGACGGTTTGTACTTTATTGAAAAGTAACTGTAGAGCACAGCTACAGCCAAATCCTCTATGTTATCCATCCAACAGGATTACGACTTACTGGCAAATCTAAACGTACAGAAAGTAGAGTTTTAAAACTGTCACCGCAGTGGCGATGCTCGTATAATTAAAGCTAGCAATTAAAGCTTTTAGAATTAACACTGCAGGTGAATTAGCGTACAAAGATTAACAGTTGTACACTTTGAGGTGCTAGATGAAGGTTCTGCCAAAGACTGTTTTTTGGTTTCAGTTTGATTGTAAGCCGAGTGACTTATGGCACAGGCAACAGGGCAGGGTGATGAAGAGGGTGGACGCATAAGTGCATATGTGTTTTTGTGCGTGCCCTTGTGCCAATGTTCCTTAGTTTGCAAGTGAATGTGATTCATTTCGATGACCAAAGAGACAACAGGAGGCGTCTAAATCTGGCATATAAAAGCATAACAAATACATCACAGTCAGACTTTCACAATATGGCTGTGATGCATCATGTCATCTTGCTAACAACACTCCGGTGTGTGTCCAGGCCATGAGAGAGTGTCGCTTAATGGTTAGTGATAATACGTAATAAAGAAGCCTAAAATGAGATTCGGTTTTCTCTCTGATGCGTCCTGGATGAATGTGTTTGCAGACCTTGACCAAGGGGAGTTCTAGTTGAAAATAATGTTGTGTCTCTGTTTCCAATAAAACAAAACAGTAAATTATTTACTGCTAGACACTGAGTGTGCATCCCCCCCTACCCCCACCCTCTCATTTGTATTCATGTTGCTACAGTGATAGATGTGACATCATGGTGATGAATGAAGGTGTAGGGATTTAAAAAAACATTTTTTTTCTTCTGGAAACCAGGGACAGATGGTTATTTTTTATGACAGCGGCAGAATGATCAAGCTAAATGAGTGGGGCTATTTCGGTGGATAGGCTTGCCAGACGTAAAGCTGTTTGTTTAAATGTGAAAATTAAAATGCCAGTGATAAGTTCTTTATGAGGTTTGGATAGTCACATCAGATGAAAAGCAGCATACAGGCTGAATTTAGAAACAGTAATTCTGTTCACGTGGATTGCTCTGATTAGACATGTTGGATATTTTGTGTGTAGACAAATCTCTAAAGTTTTCTAAATCTCTCTCCACTTGTCATGTTCAACCTATACTTTGACCTGTATTTTTCCAGCCAATTACCTTTCCTGACTCAGCTCAGGAAAAATAAAAGAATTCAGCAACATGTAAAAGCTTCAACACTCAGCTAGTCCAACACACACAGGAGCAAGCCTCCAATAAGATTTCACACAAATGTGTTCTCCCACGACCAAGGTCAGCATATGGGTCTTAAAACTACATTACATCTGAAAGCTTTCCCAGCAGATGGCAGCCATCTTGGTTTATTGGTGCATACGTTTGATTTTATTTTATTTTTTTTCTGGGCCGGGCTGTACTCCATCACAGCCTCCTCTGACCGGCTGATTGAACACAGGTGTAACAGCTGAATTACAGTCTCAGTGTTGGACATTAACCCCCTCTGTCTGGACTAAAACAGTCATTACTGATGACACCCAGTGTAATTGCTAATTTTACACTTCAGCAGGCACATTTTCTACTCGTCTTTTACCTTATTCAACTGCTCTATCCTTTTCTAGACTGATCCAGTTTTAAGTTATTCACTGCACACTTCTATCTTTCATGATATCCCTGAGGTCAGAGCAATTCATACTTGTGTCTCTTACTCAGCTGTCAGCCAACAACCTTGTGGACCTAAGAAAACACCTCCTCCTTGGTCCTGATGTCATGTGTATCTGTCTACATTTGTGCGAACCCATTCATTCACTTTTTTACTTTTTTCTCCATATACTATGACAAGCAGATTCATGCAGAAACACACACTCATCAGAACAGCACGACTGCATCTTGAAGAAAAAGCAAAACAGCCATATGTATTTCCTGCAAATAAATGCCAGGGGTTACTTTGCTCTTTGTCAGTTTCCTTGTCTGTTTTGCCCCCATGTTTAGTTTGTTCAGAGAGCTCTGCTTTGTGTCATTAAGGAAAAGGTTACTGTTCTTTTCTAAATAAGGAGATGACATGAATACCATTGAATATAAAAGGGCCAATATGTCATGGAGGAAATTGCCCACAAAAGTGCTTTTCACAAAAGCTGTTGTTAATAGTGATGATACTGCTGAGGACTGCAGGAGTCTGAATGAGACTCCAGAGTTGTGTTTGAATGTCACATCATTTAATTAGGCTGAACATTTCATTTGTACTTAAAAATCAAAACGGTGGTCGAGTACTGCTCGTACACTACAGTCAAAAAGTTAGAAAACTTTATGTACATTTTGAATACATTATTCACACCTCAGAGGAACAACAATGAGACATTGGTATGCAAGTGTGTTACGGGTAGACAACCTTTTTTTTTATCAAGGTCAGTGTGACTTCTGAACTACCACATCTACCCGGTGATGGACAGAGTGCTGATAGAAGACAGACGAGAGGCCGAGGACTGTTTTAAACATATTTCCATCCTGCAAAGGAACAAAAACAACAGTAGGTACTAAAATAACCCCTCATGTTTGAACCAAACGGAGCAAAGGTCTCGATCTTGAGTTGGCGCTGGTCACATGCTCATCTGCATTTGCACTGAGGTCAGCTCCACTCACTGGGGGAATCTGTGCTGAAGGATGAAAGACAGGTGAGCATTCTGCCCTTGAATGAGATAACTATTCAGGATAAACAAGTATTACATTACAAAGCAAAAGTATTCACTTTAGGAATGTTTTGATAAAAAAAGTAGATTGATTTAGATAAAAAAAAAAACTTCATCCACTTTGAATAAATAAGGAAAAGGAAGAAAAAAGCAGCTGCAACAGCTTTTTTTATGGTTTATGGAACTAAAGTTCATGGCTCAATGGCCGTAAATAAAGGTAACATTGCAAGTCAAAAAATATGATTTGATTTGATTTGTTTTTGACTGATTAATAAATAGACAGTGAAATGGTTCCTGGTTCAAAACAAACAAAAAAAAAAACCAACAACAAGTTGCCATGAGATGAAATGGCTGGAAAAACATAAACACATTTTAAATTATCATAAGATGCTGCAAAATATTTATGTTTCAATTTAAAGGCTGGTATGATAATGATGAAAACATCAGAATGACGGAGCTGGTACATTTTCAATCCTGTCTTTTTTTTTTATTTCTCTTCAAACTAACCATCATCATTATGCGGCATATTTACAGAAAAAAAAGCATGTATTTATTCTTGTACATTAGTCTGAGCTTTTATTTAGAACAGTGCTATTAGGAATGAAGCAGAAAACAACAAGTTCATGTTAGATTGAGACTAAATGAATGGTGCTCATTAAAGTCATCTATCTACGAACTTGTTTCACCCACAGACACACACATATGTACACACAACTCCTGAGCGTTTTCTAAGAAAATCCTTTCTGAGAGATAGTTCTCACAAGCAAAAGGTGAATGCACTTCAAAAATAAAATAATTTTATCTGTTAAAGTTATGCACATCAGGCTAATAGAAAATTGTACCAACAAAACAGACAAGAGTGCAAGGTAAAAAACCTGGATTAATCAAACTAAAGATTTAAGCCAAACCTCATTATTTTGAAAAACATATTGTGCTACGGTACATTTACTCTTTTACCTTTTTTCTTTCTTATTATTTTTTGTAAACTTGTGACTTTTAATGACCCTAAAAGTGTTGGAATGAAACTTTCTCACTTTTTTCCTCTTTCAAAACCTATAATCAGAAACTATGGAGCAGACGCTGTCTGGATAAGTTTGTTCACCACTGAGACTAGTGTGACTTGACAGCGACCATGTTTACTTCATACTGTAAGTCATTACTTTGGTAAAGTGTATTCCTCTTGCTTTTGCTCTTCTTTCTGTTACCAAGCACATTCTAAAATCAATAGTTCCATTGCCACTGAGATTTTAGTAAAAGTATTGTCCTCACACCTCTGGAACAAAAGAATTGAGGCAGAGCTGCAAACCAACATCGACTTTCCAAAGAGTAAAGTAGTTTTTTTAGATTTTGGCAGGTTACAACAGTAAATACACTTTGTGTAAAAGAAAATTCTGTGCATAATTAACTTGACATTATTTAGTTATTCATTCACTGACAACAAAAAATTAGACATCCAGATGGAGTGGTCAAAATGGAATTCAAACTGATGTGTTAAAAGCAATAATTACAATGTCAAAGAAATGCTTCACTTTAACATTTTATACAGAAAGACAGCTCCTCAAATAACTCATCTTTGAAATTACAAGAAGAATTTATAAACTAACTTTTACTTATTGTTGTGAGCTCAAATGGGAGTAGCTGTGTAACAAATTTAGTAATAAGAATTCTCTTATCCACGTTTCTTTACAGTACATCACTTTTACACAAAAGCCTCTGTTTGCAGACCCAGACTTAATAAGTTCAATTTCCAAACTTTCTCCAATTAATCATTACATTTACCTGATTGCAGAGAGGTGATTGACTGAGGTGATTAACAAGGGAAGAAGAGCTGAAATGGCAGCAGCTAATGAGGCACAGTGGGACTCGAAGCGTAGATGCCGTTGTTGCTTCAGCGACAACTTCAGTAAACAACATGCTGACTCATTCGAAAAATACAATGACACAGATAGAGCTCTCACCACCTCTTTGTTTACTTGCATCCCATCATGCACAGAATAACAAACAGTATGCACACACACGCATTGAACTGTAATGAACAAGTACAATTATACTGTGAATAACAACAACATAAACTATGCAAAATGCTTTTTAAAAAATCAACAGTTTTTTTCTCCCTCATGGTCAACCTTTTATATTTCAAACTTTCAGACTTTTCTTTCACCCCTGGACTGAGGAGAGAAATGCAGGACTGCATGGACAAGCTTTTATTTTGCCTGAGGTGTGATGAGTCTCTGAACAACTCTGGCAGATGTGTCCTCAGGTGGCCACTTTGTAGCTTTAACTCTTTTCTTTCTTTGGTTTAAAAAAATGAAACTCAAAAAACCACTCCATTGATGGAACTAAGTCCCTCTTCACCTCGTCTTTTGCATTGCTGAGTGACAGCAAGAGGTAAGTCAGGGAGAAGACAAACACGAGTCCCAAAATCTGTGCACAGGCCAGCGACAAAGAAGTCAGAAAAACTAGGTTTTGCTCAAAGATAAAAGTTGCAAAGTTTCTGTATCCAATGCAACATGATTGCTGACAGACTTCTGAAGGTATCTGAAGCAAGGTATTGATTTGTACACGGGCTGGGAACAGATTTATACTTTGATTTCCTGAGTAAACACAGTGTGTTTGGATAGGGATGTAAACCAAAAGCTAGTCTGTTGACTCCATTTGTCATATATATTCTCTGTTCGATAATTCAATAAAGTGTTTGAGACAGCAGCTGCTGAGGGAGGAACTTCAAGGCGAGCGTGTCTCGGTTAATGTATTTCTGTCAGCAAGATGGAGAGACAGAGGGATGGAGGAGAAGGACGAGTGGACGGAGGTGAGAGGTGAATAACTGTTTCATCAGTTTCTGCATCATACTTTTTTTTCTTACAATTACATGTTTTCCCCTCAAGTTTGTATTTATCTTCATATTTATTCTAAATTCTAATACAAATACTAGCATATCTGTAGTAAAAATTGTATAATATAAATAATAATGAAATGCATTTTTAAAAGAATGTATATTTGCATCAGTATTGCTTGTTTAAATATTACCAGTCAGGTATTGACTGCCTTGAAATCTGTAAGAAACAAGCATTCTGAATTGGTTTTGTTTTACTCAGCTTGTTCATTTTGTCATTCAAGTAAAAATTTAAATTGTGTGGTAAAAGATACAAAATGTGTGTGAGAGGTGGCGTCTGCGTTGGAAGCTCCATCTAATGACAAATTTGGCAATACAACCAGTTCAGTGTCACTGAGACATTTTTATATATTGCTGTAATTTAAAAATATTTAAGAGCTGCCTTGTGTGCTTCTTTAAAATAAATTGGAGGAAACAGTGTGTCATTGGTGGGCCAGACGAAGGTCACCACGCCACCAGTTGCCCATCTCTGTTTCTACAGTATTGACTAGTAAATAAAAGTATGAAAGATCAAACATCAGTGTTTACAATTTTAGAACATTCTATTACAAACATACTACTGGTCAATATATTTCTGATGGCAGTAAACTTGTCACAAAGTAAAACCACAAATTGCATTCTTTTGTTAAGGTTCCTTTTCTACTAAAGGAAACAGAAAGTTGCTCAGTTTTTTTTGTGTGTTCATTCCACAGCAGGTAGTGTTTGGGCTGTGCTCTTTCAAAACTGTCTTCTGTAAAGAAATAAAAAGTCTCCCTCCAGGTTTGACTGATAAATGACTAGGTGGAGCTGATGCTGGTAAAACTTGTTCCAAGTGTGTGTTTTGAACAAAAATCGACCCTTTTTAGAGGCAAGAAAACAGTAGACTACCATCAGAAACCATGGAAGACGTCACCAAAAACATTCCTTGAATAAAAAGTTTCAATTCGTTGCATTCTCTGATTTAATGGATTTTAGACCTCAAATATTGTTCAAATGTTTGCACTCTAAGCCTGCAATCTCAGTTTCTCTTGGATTTCTTTAGCTTTATTGTTTTTATGCACGCCATACATCTTTACAATTGTTTCCAGAGACAGCGAAAAAGATTATACAGATATGACAGCCATCACAGCTGTTCATCACTTCACCTTCAATCTGATCCATTTACAAGTGAGTAGGAGAAAGAAGTATCCAAGATTAATACACTGACAACCTATCAAGCCTGAGACTCTCCCATCCTCATGAATATTGATGGCAAAATAAAACCACAAGGAGCGCACACACAGCTATCTTTAATGCTTTAATGCGCATTAAGGCTATAATGGGAAAGAAGCTACTTAGATCACATAATTCTCCAGAGTCTCATCATAAATAACAGCTTACATGTAGCTTGCTTAGATAAATAGACGAATGGATGTGAGGGACAGGGCACCTGCGTTCACTCAAGCTTACAGAAATATATTTTTTAAATGCAGATGTACACAACCTCTCACAAATCTGTGCAAGGATAACACTGGTGGAAAGTCACTGAGTGTGGTTACTCTGCCTTTGTAATTAAATAGACATTTATTGCCTTCTCTTTATAACTAAAAATGTAGCACTTTACTATACTATATAGTTGTGTGATGACTCTTTACAATAATGCAATTACAATGTTTGTTCTTGTTTAATTTACTATTAATTTGGCCCACAGACCACCTGCTGATGATTATTGTTTTACATTCCTTCTTTGTCTCTGAAAATGCTACACAAAGTAGTTCAGATCAGCTCCAACAGCACTTACATTTGTATTATATGTTGGATATCGTCACAAATAATGTGCGTACATGTGTAATTTATTGTTTCATGGAGGGGCTTCTACTTCTTTGTAATTTTCTTTTTTCACATTGCCGCATTGATACTTTTATATCAGTAATGCATCTCTTTGCAATATTACAGCTGGTTCGTGCCATGTGCATTTGTATTTGTGTGTGGGGACAAAATGAAAAGCTAGGTCATTCACATCCCCCGAAAATATCATTGACTCCTATTACATCCACTAAGCCCTCGGTGCCATTGCACCACAGGGCAAACTAGTCACTATGAAGACAAATGGCTCCATGAAAACACAATAACTTACCACTCGGCATATAGAGGTCCCTATGAATTATTAACAGAGCTACTCATCTGAACAATGTAAGAGGAGATGCACGCAGGTCTGCAATAAAAGCCGAAAGAAATGTTGGATGTTTGACAAATCTGTTTATCATTCATCCCTATTTGACCACCATTGTGTTATCATGCCAACGACATACGTGCTAGTACAAAAGATGGTACATCACCTTCACACACAGCATATCACTCACCAATGTGCACATACACCCACACATATCTTATTTATCCAAGTAAATGTGAGGCCATTCATTATCCACAGCTTGACAAGAGACCATTAGTTACAGTCTCTCATCCAGATATCAGGCGTTGACTCCCTCCTGGATATTTTCAACCTCACACAGCTCTGACAGAAGTGATGCCACAGTAAAACTATATTTTTTAACCCTACACAAAGCATCACATTTGGAAGCCCAGTCATCAAGTCAAAAACATTCTAGATGAGGCAACGCAGCAAATGCAGAGATTTACAGGATTTCTGCAGCGCTGCTATTGGCGTTCAGTGACGCGAAGCCTGAACTGGTTCCATTTTTCTCCCCTGAAAGAACACAGAACCTGTTCACAGGTGAGTATTGTGTTAAGACCATTTGTGTGCACACTGTAAGGAAGAAAGATTGTTTTGTTGGTCTTATCCATGTGCTGCACCAAGTGTATCAGGTTCATGTGAGCTAGGTTTGCAGGGTGTGACCATTCAATGACGTTTCTCTGCTGTCTGACAGTGAGGGATGTGTTCGTAACGAGGTGGCGATGGACAAACTATGTAATGGTATTCCAACCTGTGAGACAAGCCATTAATCTTTGTGAGCCAGAGATGACCAGTAGACCATGTCTGTACACTGTAACAGGAACAGAAACATTAGAATTTCATGCCTCTCGGAACCGATTCAGCCATGTCTTATGTACTTGGATTCTAAACACAAAAAACTTCAGTTCTCCATTTCACTATTGAGCTACGTTATAAGCTCATGGCTGGTTTTATTTACAAGCAGACTCTAAAAATAGACGTTTGGATTAAGGTCAGGGCACAAGATCATTAAACAATCTTCTGTAAAAAAAATAAATGCAGCAAACTCACGTCAAACCAAAGTTTATGAGGAGCACATTGTGGAAACCTTGTTCACTGGTGGTTCTCTGGATGCTCTGGTTTCCTCTAGTGAAAATATGTAAATCTGGAGAATTTGTGACGTTAAAGCAGACTGAAATTATTAGAAACCATGTACCCTGCCTTATAATTGAATAGGGGCAGATATTATAAGATTTGTTTCTTCTTCTGCTACCTTTCATTTTTTATTTAATTTGTATATATTTTTCTTTGTGCAAATTTGTTTTTTATTTTTTTAAATGAAATGAATTGTTTTCTTTTTTAAATGAAATAAATAAATAAATAAATAAATAAATAAATAAATAAATAAATAAATAAATAA
>JAVKLF010000001.1:15405187-15415632 GCA_034783495.1 Millerichthys robustus
GGGGTACCGGTGCTGCCTTCTTCTGCCATACTTCTGAACACATACAGATGGCTGTCTCCGTTTTCAGTTCTCATTCTCAGTAAATACAGAGTGAAACAGATGGAGATATGACTGGATAAATTAGACTTGGCTGTCCAAATATTATTTGACCTCTCGCAGGCCTTTAGGGGTCATTCCAACTTCCGCTAAATGTTGTCATTGGCAATTTTGCACCCGTGTCCCACGAAAAGCCCAACACGTGCCTGCAAACGCACAAGGACACACTGCTCTCTCCAGTAAGCTCCCTGAATCTTGTTTCTTTATCTGCGTCGAACACACAGCTGTTTCTTTAGCTGCGGAGAAATAGCTTTCAGCTGATTTCCAGCCTCACATTTATTTTACTCTCGGATGTCTGTTTAATATAAATTGCCAACTATAGGAAAGGGTCAGGAGAGTCAGATATCACAGCACAGCATCTTGGACCAACAAAATGCTGATGACAAAAGTTCTGGTTACACTGCAGAAAATAGTAGAATTATATTTTAGTTCCATTACCTGTTTTTCAACAATAGTTTACTTGGATCAAGAACAAAGACAACAAACTGCTTTCCTAAATGCTCTGTCTCAAAAAATTACCTATAGTTCATCTAAAAACCCTGCATTACTGTCTTTAGCAATGCTCTTATTTAGAAATCAGTTATTTATAAGCACAAAGCAGCAGTAGCTTCTAACTGTAGCACTTCTGGTGCAACTTGGGGCACTTTCAAAAGAAATATTTATAGTTTTGCTAGATTAACAAAGTAATGTAAATCTGATGATACAAAAGAGTTATAAAAATTTTAGACTTACTGCTGTGAAAGTTTGGAGTTTAGATTTATCAGAAGAAGGCAGCAATCCGCTTAGTTTATGGCACCACTATAACTAATTGTTAGCTTGTCAGTTTGGTCAGCATTAAATTTTATTCTTCCAAACTGAAGTTGCTCAATAATCTATCCAGAACAGATTAGATGAATTGTTCATGAGGTGTCCACAGAACTCTGAGTCTGTAAAAGTCTAAATTCTCTTTTAAGTTTAAAAGAAATTCAGAGCAAAAAGGATGGAAGTCATTTTTCTTGTCAGAAGACTTTGAACAAGGCATTTACACTTCCTACTACAGCACAGAGTCTCTCTTGCTGCAAGCTGTTGAACTGCTGTTATATGAGCAAGTGCTCTGTGTGAAAATCTGACACAACATGCAAGGTGAGCCTTCATGCTGAGCTGGCTTTCTTAAACAGATAAAAGCACACCCATTCAACAAGAGGATTTGAGCTTCTCTGCATCAATAAAAGAAGATTCTGTGCAAAACAGGAAGGCAGACAATGATAATAATGATGACCATTTGACATTTTTTTTCCCCCAGAATGTTTCCAGAGGAAAACAGGCTATTGTTGGTGACTTATTACTCCAAGATGTATTTCTAAACCTTTATCATGAAAACCTGCAGGAACTGAGCACATCCTCCCATGTTTATTTGTTCCAGAAGCCTTAAATTGAAACAGGAAGCCGTTGAGGGGTGTTTTGAGGAAGTGGGCACAGCTTTTGAAGACGAAACTGAAGCTTTGCTTTTCTCTCCATGTTTGTCTCCATCCCCTGCAGCTGTTTGTCTTCCTTATTGTTCCTCCACCTGCTTGCGCTGTTCACATTCTGCCAGCCTGTTGCTTCCTTTCTTTCCTTCTTTAACTTTTCATTACTTGTATCTATTGCTCTGAACGAAAAAAAAAAGAGCAAGACATACCCATAAATAAAGCACGATTTAAAGGAGAGAAAATCAATAGCGTGACATTAAGCTTTTCATTTGGAGTCTTACAAGGCCACCCTCTCTGCAATGTCCTGAGAAATTAGACATACTGCTGATTCATGGAGTGCCATGCTCTCTCTTCCTCCCTCTCTGCCTTTTGGTGTGCATTTGTGAAGCTGTACTTTTCTTCCTTTTTTTGTGTAGGTGTATCTGTGAGTGGCAGCAAACAGGCTTAAATCGTAGGCAACCGGATTTAGATCTGTCAGTGTTTGCTTGATAAAGTGTGTGTCGAATGTCAGGACTTAAAACATAAAAACTGTCTAAGCTATGTTGCAGCATCGCCAACCTTATTCAACTCTAAAAACACAGCTCCCCAGCAGAAGCTTGCAAAGCTGAGGCAGAGGTATTATATCAGAGAAGTGTCTGCTTTGACCTGCAAACGCCATTTACTGAAATTCCGTTTTGCCTTACATGGTATTTCCTGCAACCCTGCATGGAAAAGTGAGGAATGAAAATGGATGGATAGATGGTTGGATGTTCATTCATGCAAAAAGGTAACATTCATGCAGAAAGTGCCTCAGACTGTACCACAACTTGCTGCTGCTGATAATAATGTAGCAAACAACAATTTTTTGTGTGCAAATAAAAATGCAGAGACATAGCATTTGCATAAACTTTGACAGTTAAAAAAAAAAGATGCCAGCAATGGACCTTGTTTTTGCCCATCTCACGGCAGCCATTAGCTCAGGTCCAAATTAAACCTATTTCTCCAAAATGCAGTTATTAAAAGAAGTGACTACAACAGGTGAAGTATTAATTCTTTATATCCTTTCTACAAAATCAAACACTTAACAGCAATAATTGTGTTGTAGTGATTATTTTGATTACATCTACGAAAAGGCCCATTTCTTGAGTGGAAATTTGTTTTGTAATACAAGAATAATGTCTTCGTGGGACAATTGACCTGCCTTGTAAAGGTGTAATTTATAAGCAAAGATTCAAAAGTCACACCCAAAAATGTCTGCTTTTAGACATGGATCATCGGCTGTGCTTTCAATTTTGTCAAGGGCATTACAAAAGGATGCAATCACACAGGCAGGAAATTCAGTCTGAAATGAGTTATAACCTGCAGAGCACCATAAATCATACCCTCTTAACTCCGCACTCCCTCTGTTTCCTCTCACACATTCTAAACTCTGCAGCAGACATCGGCATCGTGACTGCGTGTATGGGTGGGCACGTGCACGCACCCCTAAATGATGCTGTGTTCCCACTCGTACGCGAGCTCCTTTAATATGTTTGAATGTGCAAAACTTGGAAAATTATAGTTAAATTATCTGCAGAATAAAGTAATAATTACCATACCATTGCTCCTGTAGTTTACATGGTTTCTAGTTGCAAATTGTTTCAAACTGTGAGAGGGGGAAAAAAAGTCAATTTCAGGGAAACCACTAAAAGACTGATCAGTGATTAGAGTCAATAACACATCTGCATGGCCACTCATCTGAAGTGGCTATTGAACGGCTAGTTGGGGAAAAGTTGGCAAACAGTGCTTTCATTAAAAAAAAGAAATAGCATCTCACTATTTCCTTCTGTCTGCTCAGTGTCAGCAGTATGGCAAGTGTTCTGTGGTGTGTCTTTGTAATGATAGCAGATTTTGCAATATCTATTTATGACTGTGGTGACTGTAATTGTTTTTCTCTGCTCATTTCATGATCATTATCATCAGTCCTCTTTCATTCATACTGCCTATGAATATATATTCAACTTCTCCTCTCTGGGTCTAATTGGAAAAACATCTTTGGGGCCCAGGCTGAAGATACAATGAAGAAATGAAGATGGAACATAAATATAAATATTACCAAAAAAATAATAATACAAATGATAGTGATGGTTATGTTTCAGCTTTCAATTTTTTCTTTTTTTTCATGCAACGATGGATGGTGTTCCCATTATGGTAATCTAATAAAGGCAAATTTGTAAAACTTGTGCAAAATATGTTATGTGATAATAATGCATATTATGTAAAAGAATGCCTGCACACAGGAGCTGTTTTTTTATTTTAGCTTTTTAGCTCTACAACAGTTTAGTTTAACAGATTTCAACACAACAATGTGAACTATAACACAGCTGTATTGCATTATCCAAAAACTGCACTTAGAAAATGTTCTTTACTGTTGTTTTTTTTATTGCAAAACAGGACTTTAATTCTAGAATTACTTAACTAAATATTTAAGATGTGTCATATGATTAAACTGTGACAAGAACTGATTTGTTGTTGCCCACCTGGTCATGATTAATGGCCAACCAATGACAAGTTCTGTACAAGTCAGATTTATTTACAAGAGCAGAATTATGCACATCATATCCACTATGACACTTACATGACACACTGCAAAACTCAAAAATAATTCTGATACTGTGTTTTTTTTTTTACCACAAAATACATTTTACGTAAAGCATGTAACTTTTAAACCTAAATGACAATTCAAATCTAGTGTCTCCATTGATTTTATTTAGGAAAAGGGTCTATTTTGCATGTTTAAATAAAGATCAACAACGTTGATAAAAAAAGAACAACACCTAATAGGCTGTTTGCCATATTTCAGATCTAATTCTTTCAAAAGCTTCCCTGTAATAACAATTTGTCATTTTTTAAAGAAATAACTGACAGGTTTAGAATAGCCTTGGCACTGTTATTATTTAAGTTGACCATTTATGCATTTATTACATTTTGTGGAGAAAATTATTCGCTAGGACAACACAGTAACCAACAAAGGTGCACTGCATCTGCTTTACAGATCCCAATATCACAGGTCAGTAACTTAAATGCAATAAAATACAGTAATACTTATTTGCTGAGGATGAGTGCTCAGCAATCAACAAGAACGACTCGCTAAGCAGCAACCTTTTTGTTTTCATTGATGAACTGAGATATACATTTATATATTTGTCTTTTATCCTGTTCCGTTTTGGTCCACTTGTGTTGATATAAATGGATTCTCCACAAAGAAATCAAACTGTTTACAAAAAAAAGGAATCACTGAATTTCTGTCAATAATTACAGTATGTAGCTAACAAATTTTGAGATGTAATTAGGTCAAATATGTTCTGTATGATAATTGCTTCAATCTTTTTTATTATCTCTAATTGTCTCTAATGGATTGGTTTCTATGAATGATCTAAAATGTAGCTTGTTGTATTGCAATTTTTAAGCAGTATATGTAAATATTCAAACCCATAAGCAGTATTTAACCCACCAAAATGCTTATATTACATCACTGCTGAATATTTAAATGTTAGCATAGTGTGAATTTCCATGCCTCATAAAACTCACTTTGCAGAGGCAATACATCACAATAATTCCTTCTATATGTCAGTGTTGACGTAAACCAGTTGGTATGCTTTGAGAAATAGCTGAGAAAAGGGTGTATGCATGTGTAATTTTCTACAAATTGGCATGTGGATACAAAACCACTAATGTGGTTCTCATACTGCTTAGGTTTGATGTAACAATTCAACAATGTTAGGGTTTGAACTCAGATCTTGGTTTGACTCATGGGACCCAATCCCCTGCTTGAAGCCCAATATAAATCCCTGAATGGAAGTGGGTGTTGGTTATTAGTGGTTACAAAAGTTATTAAAAAGTCGGAATTTTTATTTGTTCTTTGCTTGGAGGGATATAAAATGTGTTCAAGGGCAAATGCGCACACACACACCTTCACACTTGCTTGTGTTTGTGCTAGTAAAGTAAAGATACTTGTGCATACAGAGGGTACAGTACAGTGCAATGGGTGTTTTAATGGCACCACACTTAATCAACAATACCACCATATTGGCTACAAATACATTTTTAATCACATGCACCACTGTGTTTTATAACTCCTATCCAAATCCTGCACGCTGCACAACAAGCACCTTTATTTCTCCAAGTGCAAAAATATTCTGGCTTTTATTTGGACTTTAATGAGCCACGACAACAAATTACATTTTATTATAGAAACAGAACTCAGACAACTTCGGAAATTTCAGCCTAGTGAGCCCTTTGTTTTGCCAACGGGCAGTGGATACAGGATGAATGTGGTGATCACACATGCTGTTAAAGCAAGAAAGCTAATTACTGATATTCATGGTCCTCAATTTACCCAGTTTAACAGGGTCATTGGAAAAGATGGGAGCTATGGCAGATGCGTGCTGGCACCCCTCTGAGCCTGCAGCATGTGTTATTAATATCATCATTATTTGGAGTTTAAGGAGTTTTTTTTCCCATTTTTTCCTTTTATTTTGCCGCCATAAAATGTTTTGCTTCTTAATGGAAGACTTGAACAAGAGCAGCATTATGTTTTCTTCCTTTGCATATTTCATTGGTGAATAAATGAACTGTACCAGTAAAAATCTGCTGAAATAAACTTCAGTTTTCTGAGTCAGTGTAGTTGAATGAAAACAAATGACAAGCTGTTGAAATGGCAGAGTTGATGTATATTTTATTGTTTTTATGAAAATGCATCACTCATCATTCTCTTCCCCGCTGGGTGATCCTGAATGAGGTCCAGTTTAAAGCAGCATCAACGGAAGTTAGACTAAAATAAATACTTTTTTTACAGTACACTGTAAAGCTCAACACTACATTTTAATTACACTTCACTAAATTCAAATTGTGAAAAACTTAAAGCTACTTACTAATTACATTGATCTATTTTATCCACATTTTACACCATTAGATATGCCAGAATGAATCATGTGCTCTGATTTAACAACCACTCTTTTCATTTTATTTTTACATTTTATTAACCAGCATTTATTGGCAGTACTCCATTGTATGAATTACGTGCAGTGACAATAAAGGTTTTCAAAACTTTTTCATTTAGTAACAACTTGTACTTATTGCTAAATTTAATAAGCCCAAAATACACCCCAATTTATTTAGTTTTCAGCACAATAACATTTAAAAGTAGTTAGATTTAATGAATTAAAGCTATCAGATTTTTTTACAAAACTGTTTGAGTTTTGCACTTTATTATCTTTTAAAAAACTTAGTGTTTCTTAAAGACACTTTTGAAACAAATAATTCTATGAAAGTTAAAAGCCCCAATCGAGTATGTTAGGTAACTTGTGTGGCTTGTAAAACAAAAGAACAGTTTGCCTAGTACAGCTAGTGTGAACTTTTGATTTA
Organism: Millerichthys robustus; assembly: GCA_034783495.1. NCBI lineage: Eukaryota > Metazoa > Chordata > Actinopteri > Cyprinodontiformes > Rivulidae > Millerichthys > Millerichthys robustus. Next base: position 15,412,117 of record JAVKLF010000001.1, read on the forward strand.
AAAAAAAGACTAGCACATGAAGTTCATTCTTAAGCTTAGCACTTCTCTCTCATAGTTCATGTTACACCAAACTATGACATGTCAGACAGCAGTGGCTGGTTTTTTCCCCGATGGAAACTTGTGGAGGAAGAGTGCAACGATGGTGGCTTGGCAGTTACACACCACGCAATAGTCTGGTCACGTCTTCATCCAAACCTCCATGCAAAAGCCCCTGATCTCTCTTCCAGATGTGGAGCTAAAATGCAAAGCCCGGCACCAGATAAGGGTCAGAGGGGGGCTCTCATCGATCAATTCCAGACCAGAAGGGACTTCAAGAGGTCAGAGGAGCGTCTCTGTGATTATCTGTGATGTGAAACAGCTGAAGACCCAGCTCCTCCTCACCTGCAGGGTCGGCGTGGTGGATGACAACAAATGCTTTAGAATGTAGTTAATCTGAACGCAGTGTGAGCTGATAACATTTTGTGGAAGGATAATTGTATGTTTAAATTAAAACAGTGTAATTCAAAATGAGTCAGTTCAGTGGATAAATTCAGTATGAAGCATAAAATGAAGATTAGCAGATTAGAAATAATTACAGTTAAAGTAGCAATTTTTGCTGTCAAACACCTGTTTTTAGTTATTAGCATTTATTTTAATTCAGCACACTGTCAAAATTTTAAAGAAATTTAGATAAGGTGGTCACATAAGATAAAATCTAAGTGCTGTTAAAAAGGCAAAAATGTTAACTTCTGGAATATGAAATATAACTTTAGTCTTTGTTTTTAAACTTTTTAAGTTTTTTGATTTGTTCAAAGCTTTAAAGCATTTAAAATATTGTTTTCCTGCAAACTGCTTTACCAAACAAAGAATTAAACTTGGCTCTCCAATAATGTTTGTGGAAACATTTAGGAATAATATTTGTTTCTATGTTGAGCTTTAAACAAACAACAAAAAAAAAACTAGTAGCCTAAAACATGTTATCCTGCTTCTATTTTGTGTTCTTTGAATTTATCGGCTACAATTGGGTGTTTTACAGACAAAATTATTATGTTTTGTCAAAGGTTTCCAGGGGTTACTGCTGTGTCAAAAACCAGACTAGACAAAACCCCCTCAGCATATGGATTAAATTTTAGAGTAACTATGACTGCAAGATTATTGTAGCGAGAAGTCATGCGTGAGATGCACAGTGAAATAAACAGAGTTTATTGTTGAATCAAATTAACTCTGCAGCTACAGCCAGAAACCCAAAATAGACCACAATCTGAAAAACTCAACCAAACCTCATGCAAGAAACAATGTACATTAAACACAGGAAAGGTCATTAGCACCACATGTGGTGTCTATTTTCGTTTTGAGACGAGGAATGAGACGGAGGAAGGCACACAGAGGGAGGTCCTTTTTGAGTGAATTAAACCAAAGCAGAAAGAAAACTCTCACTCCTCTTGGGGGAGACAAAACAACTCCATCAAACTCTTTTTCTGTGAAAGCCGCAGCTGAATTCACCTATCATTTAATTTTTAGGCACCAGTCGCCAAACTCTGACGTTTGAAGGAGGCCTGACTTTTAACCTAATTTGTTGTCCACAGGAGAATGTGGAGAATGTGAGAGGTCAGTACCACAGGCTGCCATCCTGCCACCTCAAATGACAATAGATGACACTAATAGCAGGAGAAACCATAAAGCTTTATCAGATCAGAGATACGATGAAACCATGACGTATTACTGCTGGCTAAATAGCATGGTGGGAGAAGTCAAAGATCTGAGTTGTCCTGATTTTTTTATTGCTTGCTCTTATTTATTTTAAGTTCTCTGTGGGCTTCAGCACCGTTGTTCCTGTTTTGTTTATTCTGCTCTTCCCCATTGCTTTGCTGTTGCATATATGACCACTTTGAAATGAACACGCTGATGTGTTTTTTTCTATTGGTTTGTGCTTTGTTTCTGACTCTGTGTGTAAGTTGCCATCTTGGGAAACATAAATGGCAACCACCCAGTGTTCATGTGTGTTTGATAAAAATCTTCCTGGTCTGTCTTTATTTGTCGGCAGCCACTAACCAGCTCCAACGCTGCCTTCAGCTGCCTTCCATTTTATCATCCAGGCTCTAATCAAAACCAGGCCTTGCCTGCCTGGACGTTAGCAAAAAACGTATTCTGCTCCCCACATGTAGACCTACAAATGAGAGTTCACTCACTCAAACAACACTTCTGCCGTCTAATGTGGTTTCAGTTGTCAATTTTAGCCTCAAAAAATGATACTCCATCGCAGCTAATAAAGCCTTTCGCCTCAGGGCCTTTTATTTTTTGTTCATAAAAGTGGGAGGATTTTAAACATTTTCCAAAAGAGCTAAGTTGTGATTGCTGCTTTTCAAACATTTTTGTAAAAACTGTCCAAAGAATTATAAAGTTAGCTACAAAAAGACTGCCCAAGTTGTTGATGTCGTTTTTCAGACTGATTGTTGGTGGTCATATATTACAAAATGAATAGAAAATTGTTGCAGTCTGTACAGGGCGTTAAAATTGGAGGACATGTGTTTTCTATTTGGAATAATGGACCTAAGGCGGTTTAGTACATTGACGTAGTGACTCGTGATTAGACGAGCTTAATTAACAAATCAAGCTTCAACTAGTCGAACCATTAGAAAAGGTTATTAAGACAAATTAAGTTCACCCATTACAACATGTGGTTCTTTGGTGTCTTGATGCTTTTTCTTCTGCCTAGGAAGTTTCAGCCATTAAATATACCTTGGTTGGTTTTGTTTCGGGGTCAAGGTCTCTTCTGTTCACAAATGCAGAGGCCTAAATAGAGAACAGTCAAGCAAACGATTTTTATCTTCACTTCTGGAGAAAAGGTTGGATTAGTGCTGCACACAGACACACACACGAAACTGAAATGAATGACAAGCCCATTCAGACCCTGAACAGTCACAAACAGAACACCGAACCGGAGAACCTATTGTGGGTTGTACTCAGACTGTACAGAAGGTGTAACGTGAGCAGCACAGTAGGTGTTCAGGGACAGCGCTAGAGAGCTACAGGTCACATGTGCTGTGGAAGCAGAGTCTAAAATTCAGCCCAACACTGAAAGAAAAACACACAACAAGCACATCTGGTTTTCTGTGTAGAAATATTTATGTATATTAGTGTGTTGCAAATATATTCTTGCATCCTAGCATGTGTACAAAAAGTCTTAAATGAGAAAAAAAAAAAATCCAATAACCACAGTGTGCGTTATAAAGGTCTGGAGTGTGTATTTCTTTCCACATTTTATGGCTGATGTTAAGTTCAGTTGAAATTTATTTTCACTTTGTTGTTCTTGTGACACTGACAATAACGGCATTCTAGTCTATTCTATTTGACAAGGACAGCACAAAAAAAAAAAATAAAACATTTTATGATAAAACAATGCCACAGTAGCTTTGTAAAGAGGTTGTCTAGCACAAGGATTTTGCAAACCTAGACCGTGGCTTTTTAAACTAAAGTTAAAAACTAAAGTTTCACCACATACAAATACACAAGTGCCCATTTTCAGCTGTTTAGGCT
>JAVKLF010000001.1:15429511-15442616 GCA_034783495.1 Millerichthys robustus
ACTGAGTAACTTAAACCCCTAATTATCATTTACATGAGCTTGTGCTGAGTTGGACCTCTGATTTATGAAGTTTGATTTTAGATTGTTTGAATAAGTTAATTGTATTGAACTTATTAAAAGGTAAAAAACCACTGACTATCAGTCTGACAAAGTATTAGAAGTAAAAATGGCACTGTAACAGAGAACATACATATTAAAACAAATCATTTATATATATTTTCTGTCTCTTCGTATTAGTTTACACTGAAATCAGACCCTGAGTTTGGAGCCCTTGAGGTCCATACTAATCATTGCATAACTCCTCTCAATAGGGAACAGTTATTTTTAAGACTTTGAATGATATGTTCTGGAATCAGGGCTATGTGCTGCAGAATGAACCTTGACTCAAACAGATGTTTTCATTACCCTATAACTTATTTTATATAAAAAAGTGTCCAAACATTGGCAGAACAAAGAACTGCACTGGTGTATTCGTAACTTTAGATTTTCTAAATGTATCTTTTTTCAATAGGCAAATGGACTGCTTTTATGTAGAGCTATTCTAGTTTTGCTGACCAATCAAATTGCTGAAAATTGTATTCCTCTTTTCAGAAGAAGAGGTTTGAAAGAGCACCAAATGTTATGTTTGTTGAAAACCTTAAAACAGAACACATCTTATTTATTTTTTTTGGTAAATATTGTGCCTATTTTAAACCACAGTTTGATCTGACAAACTTTCAACATTTGTCTTTAACTGTTTGCAGCCCACGAAGCAGATGAATAAACCATGACTTGGCGCATCGTTTAGCTGAATCCACATCAAACCTGGTCCTTGCTCAGCTTGAATAATGTAGATGGGTCCTACTGAAAAGGTCACTGGATATTTTCTTTCATTTTGAGCCTTAATGCTTTTCCCCCAAACAGGTGGTATCTGCTGCGAACAGCGTAAAGTCAGCAAGTTTAAACTGAACCGGGCATCGGTGAATAAAAAGAATTGTTAAAATCTCAGGAGACAGTTTTTGGTGACTGTTTGTTTTGAAAACCAAAGAATAAATACTGAAATAGAAATAGGATTTTTTGGCGTACCATTAAGAACAGTAGCATCACAAGCAATTATTAAATGGTCCAATTAAAAAAACAAACTTGTATTTAAAAATCATGTTTTACTCTAAACTGCCACAAGTGACAAATCTCATCAAGAACACTGCCAGCTGATGGCATCCTAAAAGGAAATCGTTACGTCTGAATGATTTCTGTCATCCTCACTGATTCCAGCTAATGGGTCTCAATTTGCTTTGTAATTGTCACGAACTTCTGCCATTGGTGCTAAGAACACTGCCTTCGTTGCACTAAATTGAACAATCATTTCTAAAATCATAACGGGCTGCAATTAGTTAATTAGACGAGCAAGAGCAATTAAGGGGTGAGACAAACAATGCGTGGTGACTGGAAACAGCAGAGGGAGTTCTTCTCTTGTCAACACTGATTAATTCAGCTGAACGTTAAACCTATTCGTCCCACTGAGAATATGGAACCTTGACAGCTCACGTGTTGCTCAGAATATGCGTCACATCGAGCCAGATGATGGGTTATACCAACATATTCTCTGGATGCCAAGAGGACTCGTGATCTGTAAGGAGTGATTACTAACCTTTATAAGGATGCTCCCTTCGTCTCCTCCTTCCAGATGTTTGTTGGTAAAAAGAGACCCTCAACATCTTCACCAGCAGGTGTGTGACAGGTAATTTGCTGCTAATTTATTTGCTGCAATATATCATGTGACAGTTGAGGTCAAGCTTAGATCTGTGGTTGTAGTTCAACCCAGACATCCTGTAAAAGTGTCACTGAAGCTGAGTGGTAAATGTTCCACACCTATATAGGGCCTTTTAATCTTGTTTGGGTTTTACGAAAGCACTTTACAGTGTGCTTTTTACTCACCAAGTCACGCCCACCTTTTTATATACATTATATATGCAGTGTCATCTCATCTAGAGCCAAGGATAAACCAGGCAATGTGGGGCTCATTGTATTGATGAAGGTCATGCCATCTAGGGGGTAATGATTTGGTCACTGGCTTTCTAGTTGGGGAAAAAAATCACTAAATACTAACTGAGTAAGAACTTCCCTAGTGGCTGACTCTTTTTTTTGTTTCCCTTGGAGACTGTCAGTATACCTGGAGGGAAATGAGAGACAGTGTTGGACAGAAGTTGATACAGTCAGTGGGACAGAAAAAAAAGGGATAAGAGCAAAAAGATGGCCCATGGCTAAATTCATGCCTGCCTGAGGCGTTCAGACAAAGCATCAATGCTCTGTGGAAAGTGTAAAATAAAATCCATATGTTTGCCAGAACTGTGGTGGAGTACTGCCAATGCTTTCTCACAGGTCTGGAATTGAACAAACACAGTACCGTTTTATTGTGTAATATAAAAAACCTTGATGTTAGTAAGTTTTTTGCAAAAATGAGGCGAAGGAAAGCGACCAAACATGCATAATTTGTACTTTTCAGTTAAAACTTTTTCCTTGTTATCATGATTATATTTATTCGAGCATGAGGTTTGCATTTTATGTTCTCATGTAAAGAATGACTTGCAATACAGCATGACAAGCTGTGTTAGGCACTAACCTATTTATAGTAAATGATAGGATAACAACTCCATCTGAGCATCAGGGACTGAGTCCATGAGAAAAGTTTGCTTCTTCAGCCATTTAACAGCCTATTGATCTTTTTTTAACTAATGCTGATTGATCCCATCTCTGGGTTTATTTTATTTTGTTCAAACGGATGGAGTCTTGTCAGTTGTCCCTTTTCCTCTTCATTGGGTTGTCTTGTCAGCTTTTAGCCAATCTCAGTCTCCAGCATTATTTTTGCCTCTCCCTTTCAATATTAATCTCTTCCTTTCACTCCCCGTAACGCTAGACAAGATGGCCTGTCTGCCAATACAGTGGCTGTCTCAACCAATAAAAGTTCAATAAATGTTCTCCTTGAGCACAGAGAGCAGTGAATTTGTCAAATCAGAGTTATATTATGAAGGTTGAGCATCTGCATGTGCAGAGTTTGTTAAATCAACACAGTGCACCACAGGAGAGTCTAAGTCAAGCTGTTTTTGTTACTGATCCTTTTTACCTCAAATTCAAACGATAAGTAAATATTTTTAATTTACCTGAAGAAAATTAACTGGGGTGAAAATATAGTAGACATACTCAAAACACGCACTTGTATCTAATAATGTTTTGAATCAACATTATTGATATTCTCACTAAATTTTATGATAAGTATTCTTTATTGGCATTTGATTTATGTCTTATTTCTTAATTGAATAACAGTGATTTTATAATGACCTCACATTGACTCCCAGATAAATAAACAGCCACATGCACACATGATGATGGTCAATACCTGTAAAACCACCCATTTAAACATATGAATGACAGCTTGTAAAGCGCTGTACTCTGACTTCCATCTGCAGTCGCTCACATTCAAAGCTGCGAGGTAAATAACCATCTGGCTTCTGTTTCACTCAGCTGTGTGATTTAAAGTGATGCAAAAGGATGAAACTCGAGCTTGACATTACGTAGTGTGCTGCTCCTATCAGAACCTCCATTCTTCTTCTGTTTATGCACCCCTGCTACCAGCTGTTCAGCACTTTTAGTTGAGCTGAAACCATTTTGCGTCACTGATGAAGAAGAGCAGCTATGGAGGTTCTGACCCAGAAGAAATGCTCGTTTTTAGTTATAGTGGCGGCTTGGTAAAAGTTTTTACTCTTTCCTTTCGTCTAATCTTTTATTTTACATCTATACTTTTAAAAACAATATTTTATGTTTGCAGCTGAGCTGAATTACCTTGATTAGAAAAATTGAGATTTATAACTTATTGACTCATTATGTTTTAAATACAAGCCACATTGTTTTGGTTTTATCCTGAATTTGTATTGTTAAAAATTTTAAGCAACTCACAAACCTAACTAAAAACCACTGATTTTAAAAAGCTCTAATCAGACAGGATGATTTGGCTTTCTAGCTGGAAACTCAGTTAGGGCTATTTATTTCTCCCCCTTTATCTCTGTACTTCAGCCTGGAATTTGCACATCAGTTGAAGAGCCATCACACATTTGATGTTGATTAACATGTAAGTAGCACCAGGACAACTAAACTCTCTGAAATTGAAACCTTCTGCTGTACTTTCCCCGTACTGGAGTCCTGTGTTTTAAACACGATTGCTACAGTCCACCAAAAGCTACAGTTAAAGAAGCAGCTGCACTAATTCTAAAGGCATTAATTTAAAAAAAGTATGGGCCCATTGGGAGATAGAAATAAGGATTCTGTGATAGATTTGTAAACTAATCAGACTGAAACTTCGCAAAACTAAAAGAAACTAATCAGGATGTTTTGCATCAGTCCATCGCATGCGTTGAACAGGGTTTCAGCTGGGTTTTTATGGGAAACACACATTACAAAAGCATGGGAATCATGAACACAAGTAAGGAAATGAGTTGGAGGGAGAAAAATGGTCAATGAAGAGATGAATAACAAGAGGGAGAATAAAGATTTAAAAGGGAGCATGAGAAAATAAATGACAGCGTACATTTTTTCTGCTGAGTTTTTATTCCTTTTCCATAAAACGAAGACAAACTGGGATTCTTAGAATGTATTGTCTGCATTCTTATCATTACAATATGAGGTATCATGTTTCTGAGGATAATAGATGGAAGATAATGAAGATAATGGATGGACGGAATTAAAATTAAATTAGAAAAATTATGATTAGACTCTTCCTCTTAGAGCTGCTTTTTAGTCTGTTATATTTGAACAGCTAATACAGTAATGCTAGCAACATCAAAAAGCACACAAGTTTTAACTGCAAGCATATGGATGCATAGAACAATATGATCACAACTGAATTCCAACAGATGGTCTCAGACACAGAGCAGAAAGATGAGGAGACAGATGAAAAAATAAAGAACCAGGAAAATAAAAGCTAGAGTTAGTAACATAAGGAATTCATTGATTCCTATTCCAAACTAAATTAAATAAATTCAAACTGTATAGTTGTTAATTTGTCACGGAATAAAAAAACCCAGCAAAAAATGAACTGAAAGAGGAATGAACATTTTACGCAAGCAAGCTTGTAAAACAATTACTAGACATTGAAGTACTTTAAAATTCATTGTTACAGCATTTTTAAAAATTATTCCTTGAAAAGAAAAGTATGCTGAGACCTTGTTATAGGAACAGATCTATGTCCTGAAAAGAATTGGATTTGTTTCAACCCCTAGGACAAAAACAGGATTAAACTCATGCCTGAGCAACTGTGAAATAGTTGGGATCAAAGATATTTCATCACAATAGACAATGAAAATTTAATTGTTGCAGAATAACAGACTCTTTTTTTATTTTGTTTAAAAACAGTTTAGTTTGGAAAATCTATTGACATTAAACACAACTGTATTTAAAAAACTTATTTGAAAAAACAATTAAGTCTTAAATTCACATTCATGAACTCTGATGCTTATATTAGCTTATACCAGATACGAGTGAACAAAAAAAAAGGAGAACGTCGTGACTATGTAAGCTTCTACACGTTTTGAAATATTAAGGGTAATTGCAGTGCAGCATCATTAGGGTTATAAGCATTTGCATATTTCATTAAAGCCATTCAGTTGTACACTGCAACTTACATGACAGCTTCAAAAAGCTGCCTATTAAACTGATGGGAATTCCTAGTCGCTGGATATTTAGAACAATTCATACCAGCATGACTGGCATTTAATTGAGCAGTAATTGTTTCCACAAAGTTCAGTGAAGGTCAAGGTTAGACTGCTGTTGTTGTTTTTCTTTTGACTACTCCCTTGTGCGGCGGTTGCCACCATTGAAATATTGGATCGGACGTCAAGTGGTTTGAGACATACAGACGTGCCATCATTGCTATGTGTTGATTGTGGACCAACTTGGACCTATGTATACTTGTGCAGAGGCCAAGAAAAAGAAGATGGACACATCAGGAACTGAATGTTTTGCTATAAACTGTAGCACATATATAAATTCACAGACAAAAGAAAACACAAGGGATAACATTTCACAAGGAAGTTTTTTTTTCTATATTTACTTTAATAAAGCAATCATTCAAGAGCAGCTGTTCAGCAATAATTCATGGCACAAAATGACGGCACAATGCTGTAATCTGAACATAGGATTCTTATGTCCACAATCAACACAGAGTAACGGTGGTGCACTCTGTATGGAAGTACACTATAGTCCTGAAAAGGGATGTTCTATCCTGTAATTTTAATGCCCATAATATATAAATATGCCATTCCTGACCAATCCTGAGCTCGAACCCACAGCCTCAGGGCCACAAGAACATAATACTTACCACCAAGCAACCACAGACCCCCCCAAGGTCAAACTGCGGACAAACATGATTATTTTAGGCTATAATGAGGGACAGAGATCATATTGTTTGAAAATGAAAATTTCTACTTCAATTAGCTCAATATAAAAATGAATAAAGCAGTACTTTAACTATTAAGTCTTTTTTGCCATAGTTTAATAACACTTTTTTTTCACTTCTCTCCTCCAACTTTACTTTTTGTGAACCAATAATTTGTACAGCTGCTGTGTCAGTCAGTTCTGTGCAGCACAGATCACTTTGGAAATTTAATTCAAGTTGTCTGCCACCTCTCCTATATTTAAAATAGAAATCTACTTTTCTACATCTCTTGTCTCAAGAGGCTCTTTTCTCTACACCTTGACTGCGTGTTCTTTTTGATTGCGATCTTTGCACCTTCAGTGGTGCCCTGTGTACTCCTTGCTCCCCAGTTTCTGGTGAATTTTATTATCCACCGCACACCCTGGATGAATATTCATGTTGCTGATTTATCGTTTTCCTGAGGGTGGTGTCTGTCAGATGTAAGATTGTCAACACAGCTAGGCACTCTTATGACCAACACATAGCAATGTATGAATTGGTGAGCTCTCAGTATACAAAAGCATCATTAGTTCATTTCGTCACATTGAAATGGACAGCTGAAATCAAGTATTTCACATTCACAGTGAGTTGCTTGTGTTATTTACCTCTTAAATATCAGACTTGGTTTTTATGCACGTCTCCAAAACATGTTCTAAAGAACAGTGCTCTGCTGACAGTTATGAGAAGGCAGAGATTAAAACAACTTCCAGCATTTGAGAGCTGTACTATAATAGATTTCCTTCCACTAACCTACACAACAGGAGTTGCTGAAAAAAATACTATACTGAAACATTACACTTTGGAGATTAGTTCATGGGAAAAACGAGAAACTTAACAGCTCACAGAACGCATAAGAACACAAGATCAATATTATCAAGTACTGAGGTGCCAACAGTTACTAACAAAAGCAGGTTATGTCAAATGTGGGTTTGAGGCTGCTTCGTGATGCTTCTCCATTTTTATCTTCTGGAGTGTGTTTGCTGTCATGGCGGTATGGTGTCCAAAAGCTGTGGTAGGATTCACTCACATAGTTTGGCAGTAAATTGTCTGTTTTTTGCTGTAAGGACAGACCAATATCCAAACAGCCTGCAAAGCATGCTGACACACAAACCAAACCTAGGCAGCTGTAGAGTGAAATGTATGCCAGTTTTTCTTCTGTAGCCCAGCTAGAGATGGTTTTAATACATCTAAATCAACATTTCCATGCTCGTTTTATTTTAAAAATACACTCTACGTGTTATGTGTCTTAATTCATTTCTGGCGTACACTCTTGAAATCGCCATCTAGCATAGCAGGAAATATCAAACATTAATAAATAAGATGAATAGCAACTGCCTGGGGTAAACTTGTAAGCAGTGGTTCTCAATTCCATTTAGTTTATTGGTATCTCTGTTTAAATCTAAATATGTCCCATAAACCATTTCACTTTAGAATTTAAACTGACATTGGTTTTTACGGTGAAGTCTAGCCAATCACCAACCAAATGATTTCAATGCAACAAAGAGAAACACATCTGGAGGTGTTTGTCCAGCCACTAAAGAATTAAAATGTTGTTTCCAGGTCCTGTAATGCTGGTTTTGTGCTCTCAAACAGTGATGAACACGGTATCGTTGCATTTCCTGGTTCTTGGGAAACCAATAAATGTTTAACAGTCAGTTCTAATTGTATTATATTAGCACAAAAACTATGCTGTTGGTGAAAATGTGTATGGCCTCTGAACTGATTTTATTTATACTAGGCCTCAAAGAGCTCTGTAAACATAAAAGCATCAAATGGCAGCATTGATAGAATACCTGTGTATGAGAGCCTGATATATTTACAGGCTGTTAAACTAACTGTTTCTTGGCAGCTGAACATTAAATTATGCAGAGACTAAGGTACATAAAACAAGATCCATCAGGGTCTCTGATGACTTTAAGTTTGTGCGCAACTTGGCAAAGGCCAAAGCTTCAAGATATTAAAATGTGTCAACTATTGATTTTACAGCAAGCAGTTGAAGGTGGTTGCAAACATGTTTATCTGGCTAAGTCAGGGGAAAAAGGGGTGATTGTTCATGTGTAGCTGTTAGCGTGAGTATGTGTGCGTGACTGATTCATGACCACACAGCTCACTCCATCACAGATGGTGCAAATATGGATGCCAGCGTGATGATTCCTCCAACCCCAGTGGGAGCCAGAATGATTGTCTGAGATCTTGGAAGAGCTGGAAGACAGAATGAGGCACAAATTAGACTTGTTAACGAAGGACAATGAATCTGACATGCAGCTGTCTAATCTCATATCTTTGATGCTTGCAGAGAACATTCAGAGGGAAGCTGCCTCTCAAATAAAGAGGCCAAGAACATGTTCTGTCTGTAACAAGAAGCACTTGCTGAGACATATTCAGTCTGAAGATCTGGCATGAAGTGTCGAATACTACACAAGACGGAAGGGCACTTTACTCAATCAAATCTCCGTGTTCAGACCACAAATCAGTCCCTTGTCGTTACTCCTTCTGGTCCCAAAGCTTGAACTTATTTGACTTGTGGCAGGAGGCACAAATACACCCCGTTAAGAAGACACCGATGAGCCTTCTGATACCACATCAAATTAAGATTTCATGTTTATTATTGTTATCAGTTAAAAAATTGTAGTTCTAAATCTGAATATTTGTTCTAGTAAGGTGGCATTACTCACAACTTTTATTTGTTTCTCTGTAACTGTGGAGCTGTGTGAGAGCATTTTTAAGTGTGTAATTTTGTGACTAAACCTCACCGAAATGTGGTTGGAAAATGAAAGAAAGGTGTAATTTGTTTAATAATCATTCATTGGGTATGACTCTTAGTCAGTGCTTGGTTTATTTCTTAGTTTGCTTTTTATTCTTTGTGCCTTTTTCTTTTTTTTCTGTCAGCCTTGAGATGATTTAATGTGCCTGTTCAGTTGCAACACTTGAAAACGAGCCATTGTTTCTGAAATAGGACAATCTATACAAGTCATACTATTTTACTGCATCTCTTTTCCTGATGTTAGTAAATACAGCATTGATTTTAAATATTTTGCCTGATGTTTACTTTTTTGGTCAAAGCAGTAAAAGGACCTAACCAACTCCAGAAATGTTAAGTGTTTAAAGACCAATCACAGGAAACGGTGTGAGATGTTAAAACTTTAGCACGACGCATGGAAGCCTCACTTAATGTTTTTTTTTTCTCTTCATCAAACATTACAAAAGGGCAAATTACAATTTTCTCTTAAATGACCTAACAAAATTAATGTGAATGATTTTAACACGGCTGTTCTAGTAAATTATGTTATTCCTCTCCTCCTTCTCTAGAGGGTTCACTCCCCCTTACCAAATCTTTGCTTTTGAGTTTAAGGTCATTAATTAGAAAGGTATGTTCAACAACCACGAAGGGCCACTTCTCCTCATCTGAAAGCAGAACAGAAATTACTAAAGAGTATAAATTAACCCGGCTGTAATAATGAATGAGGGTCATAATGAGATGCTACAAATTAGCCTTTCAATGTGCTCGCTCCTTCTGGTTCATTAGCTACGGTCATACATGACGCTGCGAATAGGAACTTACATGAAACCATCAAGCACGTTTTTGGGCTCATTTGCACATTGTTTGAAGAATGTGGAACTGAACTTTTGCAAGTTTCGTGATTAAAGTCTGGCTTTGTTTTTTGTTTTTTGCTTTTTTCTTTGACAAATGTGATTACTTTAAAATAACTCAATTTACAGGGTCATAAATACTTGAACTCTTCATTTCTCTGAGTCTTGCATATAGTGTATTTTATCTAATGCACATGAGGGCTCACACATGTTGTTAAAACAATAACTACTGTTTTAGCATTTCAACTAAAAATTGGGACACTGTCTAAACCAGCCAGGTCTTTAAAAAAAATCCAAACTGAAGCATCAATGGTGTGTGACTCTGGTAAAGTGTTCAGGCCAAACTCTAATGAGCCTGATCCTACAACCTTTCTTTAGACTGGGCTGCATATCAGAGGTGACCCTGAAGTCCTAAGTCCCATTAAATTGCCACCATGACTCAGCAAGCTGGACAGCCACAGCCTGCTTTCCTGCCTGCCCTCCTGGTCCAACCTAAAAGCTGTGCAGAACAGAGCAGACCAAAACTTTGACATTTTGAGAGATAGCAGCCGTGCAGCAGTTTGGGGTTTTACACCAACTGTCTTTCTTGGCTCAGGATAGGAGAGTCTGTAATATTCAGCACATTTCCTACACAGCTAATATCTTTTGGACACTGTCTGAGCCAGTAAAAATACTCTCATTTCCAGGGCTCAGAGCTGGTTAGAGTCCAATTCTTTTTGACAATTCATGGAAAACTAGGCAAGAGGGAGAAAGAAACTTATTTTTATCACAGGATGATTGTTTTTGACTGCAAAAAAAAAAAAAACAACAAAAAAACAATACTGTACAAGATGTAGTGGGATAAATACTAAAAATGGGAAGACAAAAGACAAATCTGCCCTGGCTGTGAGTGTTTAAAACATGCAGAGATAAGAAATTATAAATATCTAAAAAAATAAACTGTTGTCTAAAATAATTATAGTGGCTGTGTTTTACAATTACACATCATAAGTACTGGAGCTTTTTAAACAGAGTCTTGATTATCATTGACACCATCCATCCATTCATTTCCTTTTGCTCACTTTTCTTTTCCTGAATGTATGGAGCCAGTGCCCAGTTTTCAGCAGACACTAGGTGAGAGGCTGTGTACACCCTGGACAGGTCGCATGTCCATCACAGAGCCAAATGGAGACAAACGAGGCACATGGAGAACATGTAAAGTCTACACAGAAAGACAGAGAGGTAAACCTGCGACCTTCTTGCTGTGAGGCGACAACTCTAGTAACTGCACTGCTGTGCCACCTGCATGCCAAGTGCATTGTTGCACAAATGTATATTGACCATTAATATTTAGTTAGATACTCTAATGTACGCACATAAAACCAAAACATGTTGGCATTACAATGTCAAGGTGTCTCACTGTCTGACGTTGCTAATCTTCTGCACTGAACCAATGTGAACTCATCTCAGCCTGTTTCCCAGCTAACAGCTAATCTTGGCCATGGTTCAAACGTCTGTGGTTTGCATATTTGTGGAAGATTTTGGACATGATAGTGGATAGTTTGAGTTGTACCAGCATAAACAGTGTTTTTCCTGAAATCTACTTGGTCATCAGAAAACACTTTGGCTGAATATGGTGCAGTTGTTTTTGGACCCATCTGATCATTCCACATGAAAAGGGAAACGTTTCAGTGATCATTATCACAACATCTGCCTGTCGCAAAGAAATGATCAATTATCAGCCTATTAATTAAAACCATTTCTTGGTGGTGTTCCCATTACATGTCTCATGATGTTTTGACATTAAATTACTTTTAAAGGAAAACCAATCTCTCGCCTGCCTCGGGTCAAGATGAATGTGTTGAGAGCCACAGCCCAGGCCATATTCCCCATAGTTACTGAAAAACCTGCCCCTTCTGGGCGCTGCTCCTTTCTTACTGGTTTTCCTTCCTCTCATCTAGCCACACCACTTTCCCTCCCAGGGACTATTTCACCTCGAGCTACTGGAAATCCCCCTGTCTGTTGAAAGGCATCCTTCAGTGGCACTCAGCAGCCATTTCAGACAGACATACTATTCGGCCCAGACAGAATACGACAAGCATCTTGATCATTCAGGCACTGTAAAATAACTTCTGACTGGTTGAGAAAGGAAATACTTTGACAGGAAAAATGTTTATGCCTTGAGGAATCAACCCGGGGAGTTATGGATTAGGGACAACATTTCAGGGGTTGAGCTGTCAATCTGAACATTATTGTATTTGTCGGTATTGAGCGGCTAAATAGCGCATTTTTCCTGTCTACATAGTATGTTTAGGTATACAACTACTTTTTTAAGGACAATAAGCCAAATAATTATTTGTGGCAGTAAAGTCTAGCATCAATTTAGGCTGGATTAGAGTCCATGTGAAATGTTAAAACCTGGAACTGTCTTAAGATGCCAAGATGTCCAGTCTGCCTCCATTTTACAAGTTTCAGTTTTATGACTCTAGAAGCTTGTCTTCAACTCATAGATTCAGGTTTATGATTGTTCTTGTTGTGCCCTGAGGTATGTTTTGTCTCACCATCTATCCTCATTTCACTTTTTAACACTCCATGTCAGAAAGGGGATATGTCATTTCCTTCTGTAAATCCGAGTGGAAAGTTAGCTCTCCCTGGAAACACATGTTTTACTTTTGCAGACCTGATGAAGGTTAGAGCTTCTCAGTCATCATCATAATATTGTACTCTGTGACATTCAAGCATGCAGGAATGTAATTTCACATGCACAGGCCCTCACAGACAGACACGCACCTCCACATTTTCACCCTTTTCAGACGGCTCACAACAAACAGCCGTCTGCTCAGCGAGAGTGATATCATGTGACAGTGGTACATGCTTTAGATGGTGCCCCATAGTGAAACTGTGAAATGTTATTATTTAGTTCCTCGCCAGTGGTCTGTGACGATTTGAAGGACGGCCAGGGCACACAGAGGAGGGGCCTTGAGTTAAACACAAGGTGATGAACACCGCACAGTTCCAGCTATAAATAGATTTCATCCTAATTCAACTGGTGTGTTGTCTTTTAAACACATTTGCATGTTTTATTCCTCC
>JAVKLF010000001.1:15453469-15466432 GCA_034783495.1 Millerichthys robustus
ATAACATAACATAACATAACATAACATAACATAACATAACATAACATAACATATGTTGGGAGAATCATCATAAACAAAAATGTGAGAGAACACAATATTTAATATAATTGAGGAACTTGCCATGACAGTTTTTGTAATAAAACTTCTAAAGAAACTTGCATTTTTTTATTGATTCTGCTTCAAACACTCTTTAAGGTACCGTAGCTTCATATGCTTGTACTTGCATGATGACTAGTTGATTTACTGACTGACTGAGTGATGTCTCAAAATGTTTTTGTTTCAGACTGACTTCTCAGTTTACGCCTGGACTAATAAAGAAAAGAATGAAACACTACATTGTGCTTTGTGGTAAATCTGATTTTGGACAAGCTGCATTCACCTTTGAAATACAATATGATGCTATCAACAGGAGTGATACATATACCTGAGGACACATTTGCAGAAATGCCTTAAAGACATTGTGAATGACAGATGTGATTTACTGTAAAGGAATGAAAGTCTGGAGTTGGGAATCAGATTAAAGTTATGGCAAGCGTTATGAATAATTCAGCTTGGGTTTATTTCCCAGGAAGTCAACTGTAAAACTTCCTCCTTGCCAAGTCTCCTTACTCTCAGTACTCTCTGAATTTCATCCACAGCCATGGTGATAAATGGCATTTTAAAGTAAACTAATTAAACCTGAAAAGGAAAATGAATTGTGACTATATTTCATTCCATCAACTTCATAGTAGCACGAGTGTCAGACTATTTCAAGCCATCAAAAAATTAAAAGCATAAATCAAAGGTTATAAAGGGGGGTGGGGGGGTAGACTGGGTCTAAAAGTTATTGTTTTAACAGAATGACAAAATCATTAGAATCTAATTTATGACCTCGAGCGAAGACTTCTATGATCTAGTGCTGACATGTCAGTGTAATATCCCCTATCACATTTGGCTCATTCATTCAATGGATTCTAGCAGGAAATATTCTCATTTCAACAGCAACACTCCCTCAGAGAGCAATGAGCTGCTAAGGAGAATGGCCTACTCCATTCTAGAAATGCATGTGAATTACAATCCTCAAATCTTACAGCATTGCCCCACAAATAGCCCCGGTGCATGTTGGAGAGGTAGATAGAAACAGCTGTGCAAGATTTCATTCCAATATCTGATAACCACATCCCACTCTTCCAGCCATTATTGAATTTTGCAGCCATAAAACCGACAGAATAACGTGATTTAAAGGATTTAACTGGACAATATTTTTGATCACAAGAAAATGAACAATGTGCTCTGAAGTTTGATCAAAACTTATATTAAATACTCTAAAACCGACTTAATAGTCATCCAACAATTTGTAAACAAGTTTTGTGTTTCAGACCAACCATTCTAATAGTGCTTATGTATTGGACTATCTTTTTTTTTTTTTTTTACAAATTTTCATCATTTCCTGGTCTATTTCAAAGCTCTCTGTGAAAATTAGCTACCATTTCAAAAAAGAAGCTCTTTATTTCTGCATGTGCTAATACTTAGTGTAACACATCACACATGGTGTGAAACACTGTGCGAAAGCCTGTTGTTGACATAACACTTTGCAGCATCTTCCTGCCTACACACAATAGTTATTAGAGATTTTTTTTCTGCTTTCTTCCACTTAGTCAGTATGTGTTGGTGAAGCAACAATAGGAGCCATTCAAACTTTATCCATAAAACATAGAGTCACTCATATGTGTGATCCTCAGTGTCAGTCCTCACCTCTACCATCACCACATCTTTCAGTCTATGTCTCACCTGCATTAAAATTGACATTTTGTAGTGGCATCACATCTTCCCGTAATCCTTCTCTGGATTGGTTGCAGCCCACCCTCATCTCTCAGGCCTGAAGGTCGCTGTGTGAAAGGCTTAAGTAAAAGAAAATGACCTGCGCGAAACACATTCCAGTGACCTGAGCCTTAGCTGAATGTAACCTGCGTTGGATGATTGAGAGAAAATTAGATAGAAAATGTTCACAACCTACTGTAAACTATGTCCCTGGGCACTTTTCTAACCAAAATGTGTAACCTTATTGCTACCAGGATAGTAATGTTTTGTTTTGTTTTTTGTACTTTATTTTACTTATTTAATTTTTTTTACAGTAGATTGTTTTGATAGAAGCAGGTTTTTTTGAATTGTTACAATATTTTTATACAATCAGTAAGGTCAAGATTTGAGAGATTTTCTTTGAAGCACTCCCTTTCCAAATATTATCAAGCAAACCCAAGAGATTACACTTAAATAGATACTGATCATGCACAGTTGATGTATGATGTAGGCACCTGCTTAGACAACAATAAACTACACTTATAGTTTTCCTACACACCTGAAGTGATTTTAAGCTTTTGTTCACAAATTGTGCTTCATTAGTTTACAATTTTTATCATCTTGAATCCAGTCTTTATCAATTTTTTTGTGTATTTTTATATTTCTGAACTTATTTCCCTAAAACATGGCAAAAATGCCAAATCCAACCTTGAATTTTGCTCTAACTTTCTAACCGAGTTGCACCGTGACATCCCACAGTGTGCCCGAGACTGTAAAATGTATTCAGCTTATCAGTTATTTCTGCCACAAGCAGCCACCCAGCAGCTCCCTCTCAATAAATATGGAGTTGACTATAGTTGATATGCCTAGAAGGCATTTTAAATATTCCCCCCAAAAATATCTATTCATAAAGAGGTGGTGCAACGTAATTGGGTGATTTATGACCTTTTCACACCACTGAAGCGATTAACTGAAGACATCATTCAGAGCTGTCAGTCAAACTTATTGTTCACATGGAAACGAACCACCCAACAGCCAATAAATAAGCCAGCTGACTTGATGCTTCCTTCAGCAGCTTTTCTCTGAAGTGGCCTCTTTAGAACTATTAAATGAGCTTTTGTTGTGTTTAGATAAAACTACTTCTATTAGAAAAGACACACGGGGGGTAAAAGGCAAAGGAACAAATAAACACGTACACATCCTCTCAGTACATGTCACCAACTCTGAGGTGACATATTCAGCCAAACACCATCTCACCCCACTGCTTGTCGTTCACTCACTGCTGGTCACAGACCTTGACTGTGTTCATAGCCTAATAGTGCATCTGGGATACATCTTCACATAAAGCTATCATTATCCCAGATTTAATGATCGGGTGCAGTGATTTGTCTTTATTGGTCTTCATAGACGTGCACACCTGCATCTCCAGAATCTTTTTCACTAATAACACCAGGAAGAACAACTTGACGCTAATTGGCTCATAATTTCGAGTGTGTTCAGGCATAAAGAATTTTTTCTTTTTTTTTTTTACCCCTTCTGATGCTTAAAATGTGGAAGAGGATGAGATTGGATAGAATTGCCTCTTGGACGAGATTTCATGTCTCTAGCATCAAGATGTTTTATTCCAGCCAATGGAGCTTTTAGTACTTATCTTCACTGTAACCCACATTGCACCTAAAAATATTTTAGTACTGAAGACAAGCTGGCAGCTTCATAATTTTTTGGTTTCCCTAAAGCACATATTGGATTTTTTCAAGTTCATTTTTTTATTATTCATCACCACAACTGGCCAGTTTGCTTTCATGTATTTTTTTCATTTTGATTTACATGTACAAACCTCTTATTGTAGCTATGAGAAGAGCAGTGAGTGCTGTGACTGGACACAGTGTCTTTATGTTCTCAGCCAGATGCATCTCTTTCACACAGCAACAGGCTCCAAAATCCCAAAATATCAAAAAAAAAAAAAAATCTGCAAATGAACAACTTTAATATTTTTTCCCATCTTTGTGTGTTTTCATGTGCAAAAAAATGCACAAACCAAAATATAACTATGATATTAAAATAAAAACATATCTATATTGTTTTTCATTCAATAAGAATGTTGTATTTTAATGTCATATTTCTCAAATCGTGAACACTGGATTTCAATTGTCATATCAGGGGGCTTGTCTTCCCCTTTAGTCCTTAGGGCCTGCAGACTCTCATGCCTAATTACCAGAGATAATGAAAGGTGAAGCTAAATGGAGCTGATGGGGTCCAGCAGAAGGTTATTAGGTGTTCTCATTAGTGCCCCACTGAAGTGAAAAAAAGGTTTAAGGTCTTATTCTGATCCTGATGGATAATGTTCTGTTCCATCCGTATTTGTATAGTAAACTTTCACAATGTGAACAGCCACACAGAGGAACCAACAAGGATGAATCTAAATATTTTTACATGATTTTATAAGATAACTTAGCACATGAGTATACATTGTTCATTTTTATTTTCTCTATTGGATACATGAAGGATGTTAAAGACATTCAAATGATCATTATGTCTTTAAATAAAAACATTATCACCTCTTTTATTGACCTCAGTTTAAAGAAATGGACTTTAATTCTGACCAGATTGATGAGCTAACAGCTTGGTCTTCTTCAAAACGTGACCTAAAACATGAAAGTATTCAGAAATAATTTTAAAAACCCCACTTTGAAAAATCTGAATTATCCCCCTAAATTGCACTCATAACATTGTGCACACTTATAAAAAAGAAGAAACGGCAAAGCAATCATCAAAGCAATGTATTTCTGTTTTATTGTAGTACTCATAGTTGCTCAGACACGTGTGTATATACAAATACAGATCATTTTCCTCTCAAATGTTCTTGTTTATATACTGGAAAATAGCAGGTTGGAAACATTCCCCACTGATGGAAAAGTAGGAGTGGGGTTCAAAGGTGAACAAGGAAGGACAAGAAGTGAGGGTTATACAAGCACAGGGGGAGAATGAGGCAAGACAGCAAATGAACAAGTGTTTCATCAGCAACAGGAGAGTAAAGAAGCTTTGCCCATGAGCACAGAACCAGGATCGATGATAGGCTTTTCCCCTGCTAACAATCCAGTTCAGGACTTGATAGAAGGGGGTGCACTAATCCTTGAACTGTGCCTAGGTCCACTGTCTACCGTAAGAAAAAAAAGTGATTCAGGATTGTTACAAAAAGGGAGAGAAAAAGAAGAGCCCTGTTGTAGTCTCTTGGACGCCAGCAGCTGCTCCATGTAAAAGCACAATGGCAGAAAGCGTCTCAAACACAGACAGGGCTGCCAGGGCAGAGGCTGAAGGGCTAAGGCATGGGAAACACTCTTTGCTGCCAAAGAGGGTTGCTGCTTCCCATTTACTACAGCAACAGCAAATGACACACATACACCCACACACATACACGCTCAAACCTATAGGGCTCACACATTTTTTTTATCCACACTGAAAAATGTCCACATTGATGTGTCCACTCACAAACTCCTCTTCTCTGGAGCACTAAAAGAGAGTGAATAGGCTGAGGAGACATGGGGCGGATGACATAGATGGGTACAGAGACAGTCATTTTAGAAAAATAAAGAAGTTGCTTTTGAACTACAAAATGACTGAACGTACAATAACATCACAACGATGGCTTGTGTTATGTACATTTTGTCCTGTGTAAGAACACGGTTTGATGTCACTCAAATGGGGATGCAAAAAACAAAACAAAAAACAACACACATGACAGTGATCAATAAATCTAATACCTTGGAAACAAAACAGCAAAAAATCAAATTAATAAAAATTTTAGATTTTTTTTTATACATGTTATTAAGTTCATGCGCATGCCACATAATGAATCTGGTGAGACCCTTTGATTAAAACGCCAACAGTCCTCCCAAAGATGATATTTGAGCTGAATAACATGCTCTCAAACCCAAAAAAGAAAAAAAACAAATACAAATAGGTCATCAATTAAGTCCCAAGAGTTTTTTTTTTTTGCAAGGCAGGGTCCTCGTATGAAGAGATGGTGAAGGTTGCTGACTGCTTTGAAACATGTAAAAGGTGAGCCTCTCATTGGCTACTGCCCAGTTTTCTGTACACGAACGTGTACAGCTCCAACAGATTTCCCCTTTTGTGTTAACTCAGTCTCTTTAGGCATTGAGGATTAAAGCACACAATGCGTTGTTTTAGAACAGTACACACTCCGCAAAACCCAGAGATAATACGATATTCATTTTTTAGAAAAGACATAAGAACCAAATTAATACTTTAATATCAAACACTATTTACATCAAGAAGTATCTCCTAATAATAATAATAATAATAGTCATAATCATTATCATCATAACAATAATAATAATTATACAGGTTTAACAATGAATTATCATTTTTATTAATTTTTTTATTTTCATTTTTGTCCTCCAGAAAGGTACAAAACAGATACTAACCTAACACTACATGTTTCATGGTTGACTACCTCAGGATACACAGTATCCAGTATTTGTGTTGATTTCCCAGGTTAAGGTGTGTGCAGTATAAATCATGACAATGACAGCAATAATAACAAATAGCGTTGATTATTGTAAGAAAGTGTAGTTGTAGCTGGTTTCTGATAAAAGTCTAGTGCTAATCTGCTGATGGGCTTCAATTTTGAATCTTATGCAGTGCTCAATCCCTATGGTGAGACTCTACAAATTAGTACCTCATTAAATGATCTTGTCTCCTATTACCTCTCATAGCTAAGCTGCTATTCTGCTGTAAAAGCAATGTTACCACAGTACAAAAAATTGACCAAAGGCAAAGGCTGCTTTTATTAAAAAAAACAAAACAAAACCCAAAAATACGGGGGTGGGGATTACACAACAAATCGACAACAAAGACAGCTACAAGAATAAAAACAAAGCAAAAACAGAACGGTACATGCCTTTGAGACAGAATGACGCTGGATGGCATGTTTGATCCTGTTGTATTGCATGGATTTCTACTTGTTTTGTCTTGAGTTGTTTTGTTAGGCACTAATCACACTACCTTCAGGTAACCTTTATATTTAAATTTGTGTCTTTCTGTTTCCTTCACTCGCCAATTCTGTAAGGTCATTGGGGCTTTAAAACCCCCCACAGTGGAAATCTACACCCAGTCTCCTGAGACGTCCCCCTCATACAAAGCCATCCACCATCTATTTTTAATTCCAGAAATAACTCCCCTTGCTTCAACATGGGGTCCACATGCCTGTCATTTTGAACCTCATTAAAGAGTCACTTAGAGCAGTAACATTAGGAGCACAAGGTGGGTACGCAATTGCTCCTGTGTTCCTTTTCTTGCTCCACTTCTCTCATTCTGTCTGTCTTTCTAAGCCATTTGTGGACCCGCCTCCCACACCCCGACTCTGAAAGAGGTTAACTTCAGCAGTGTTAAGTTTCCTATTTGATGATACTGAAAAAGTTCATCTAAAAAGGAGCTCTCATGATGCCAACTCAGTGTGTATTTGTGGGAGTTGGAATAAGCCAAATATCACCACTGCACATCGTTACTTTGCATATAAGTGGGAACATAAAGTTGACCCCCATGAACAGAGCTGCCTTTAATTCAATAGTTTTCATGTTTACACTGTGATTTTTGACTAATTGCAGCAATGCATAGGACCTGGCTCAATAATATGAAAGTGTTGTGCATCTAACAAGCGTTTACCAGGTTTCTAAGCTATGATTATGGTAAAGGGCATGTCATTAAAAAAAGCATGGCACTGTGAAATTGACTATCCTTTCAAACACTCTCCTCTGATCGGTGTCACTGTTTTCATTAAACTGGAATTTAAAACTAAGTCCTTTATTGTCTGCATAGTTAAAGGCAATGTTTGATGATACCACTGACACAGCTTGATAGTTTAGAAAAACGAAAACAAGTCCAGTTTTAGCTGTGGAACATTTTTAAGCACTTGTTTTAAGAATCAATAGCTAGGGAAATAAATAGCTGTGGATGCAAATGTTTATGGGAGTGTTAATATTGACTAATGCTCAGCTGGAACAGAGAAAACAATTGCTGCCCAGCTCAGTAAACATTGCATAAATGCCTGTGACTGCTGCCGTGAAATTGGGTTATCAACTTTCAAAAAGATATTGATTCTCGATCTTAACAGCAGTTGAAGTGTCTGGTGGGAAAGTTTCAACTCAGTTATATGAGTGAAAGTAAATCAAATACTTTAAGGGATGTTTTATTGGGACAATTGACAGGTTCCTCACAAACAAGTCACCTACTAATTCTATAGGTTTTGCCTTTATTAGCTCACTGAAGGCCTTTACTTTTACATGACATTCAATTCCTTTATATTTAGGAGAACTGGCCACTTTCTTTTGCACCAAAAGACTGACTGGGCTACAATGCATTATACACTCTACATGTTCCTCAGTACTGTGGTTTAAAACTTTAACCTTACTTTAAAATCATTGTTCCTATGCTCTATAATGTTTTTTTTACAGTTTTAAACTAAAGTTTCTAATAAATTATAGGTGCAAAAATCTATCCTCTGCATCATTTGAATGGTGATGTCTCAGGATGACATTCTGTTTGTGTATGTTGAATGTAAAATCCTGTTTAAGACCTAGAAGTTTTGTCTTCCTACTATATACTGGTACGACTCTATAAAAATTCTACTGCTACTTTTGTGTGAGTCTGTAATGTGTAAGGTTGTGTAAAGCAGTTTGTGTAGATGTGTTATATACTTAGTTTCTAAAGATGAACATCAGTGCAGCAATGACATAAATATGATGCAAAGTGATGTCAAAACAGAGAAAATAAAAATCACTAAGTGTATAAAAAAAATCAAAAAGACAGGATTTGGCATCTTAGTTAAACATTTAAGAGAGGAGAAAAACTCTCACCTATTTGTAACATCAACTTTTTCACTCACAAAAGGAGAGACCACTTTTTTTTTTCTGGAAAAAAATAGAGGGTTTCTTGAGAAGCCTACTTTATGCCCAATCAAGCAAATGCGAGTCACCCAAATCCCCCCACCCCTACCCTGCAGCCTTTAGGGTAGATTCAGGCCACGCTAGGTGTAAATGACCTCCGGCAAAGAGGGAGGCGCTATAAAATGAATAGTGCTGCTAGGGTAAGCAGCAACAAAGCAAGCAGAGGATTTGTCTTCTGCAGGTGTGGCGCAGCATTAGTTTCACTTCGAGAAGGGGCAGCTGTTTCATGGCTAATTCCATCTAAAAGATAGAAAAAAAAAAACAAAAAAACAATGCGTTATTGAAAAAAACCAAACAAACTTTGAACTTTTGGTGTTAAAGTATAAAAAATAAAAACTGCCAATATAGCTACTCTTATAGTTTACTATAGTTTCGTAGCTATAATTTCTGGGTTTGTGTCAGAGCATCTGAGTTGCCATTTGAACCTTTGTTGCTAAATAAGAGTTCTGCTCTCACTGACAGAAACATGTTTGGATTCATCTTCCAGGTGAGCCTGTGCTTGCCTTGCAGTGTCGTCAGTATCTGTGTACAACCATGTGCCTGCTGCACCATGGAAAAGAAGCTGAACCATGCTCAGGGAACAGATAGACAGAATAGAGAATCAGACATTAACAAAACTACACAGCTGTGTTTAAGTTGATGCATTTGAATATGTTTTAAGGGCTAAAAGAACAGAAGAAGAGCTGATGAGGGATATTTGTAGTTTTTTTTCTTTTACCTTGTTATATATAAATAAATGTCATATAAATGTATGTATCTTACTTATTGTGTTGTTTCACACCTTAAAATAAACTTGTGCTGAGAATAAAACAACAGCATGTGGCTGATGGGGAATTTTAATCTCCAGCAGTTGGCTTAAGCTAGTACAAACACGGGGAAAAGATGATGTGCTTTGTGAACACAGCAAATAATCAATACTATGTTGCAGAGCCAAACACCATGTCAATTTGGGTTTGAAAATGAAATGAATGTATATGTATATGCTGCTAATACATATATTGTATTTTATTGTGAACATGGTGAGCATATTTAAGTGACAGATTTAATATATAAAAATATAATCACTGAACTGTCAACCCACAGAGAAAAATACAGTAATCTGTTTTTATACATGTAAGGATAAACAGTGGCATCACGTTGGCAATGTAGAGACAAATCTGTTAAAAAGATATATCAAACAGGGAACGTAGAATAATAGATCAGCTTCCAGACATGCAGAACAGAACCTAGCAAAGAGGTACAGAACAAAATATACATGCAAAAAGTCGTACAGAATGAAGCAGGATACTATACTAACCTCGTAATTCTTCTGAATTGTCTACTTTGTTGTCTACATCAAAAACACGGTCATGAACACCTATAGTTTTCACACAGCCGTCTAAAATAGAAAATAGGGAAAATGAGAAGTTATCACAGGTGTGTGCCAAATAGGTTAGTGACAGTTTTAACCCCTTCCTAGCCCTCAAGGTAAAACACCCAGAGCAGAAAAACTAATGGCAACATTCATAGGAAATAAAACCATGAGATAATTCAGCATCCTTTTCATGTTTACAAAAGCCTTTTTTTTTCTTTTAGCTTGTAAGGTAGTTCTATGATAAACAAAAGAAGCATTTTGGACACTAAACACAAGATAAATCAGGATAGTGGAGAAACTAAACAATTACTCCTAATTTGTTTGAGTTTTCAGTCCAAATGTATACTTCAACAAGCTCTATTACAAAGCCCTGTGTTGAAATACTTACTTGATGGTCGGACGAAAACTTTTAGCTTCAGGCATGTTTTCCTCCCATTCTCAGCGATGGTGGAGGCTGTAAAAGATGCAATAGACAAAAGTAGAAAAGATTATGTTTAAAATAATACAAGCATTGCATGTGCACTAAATGATAAACTTCCGCTGCAGTTTTCATCCGTATATACGTCCTTCATATATTGCCATAATAAAAGTCTAATTCAAATATAATTTGGTATTTGCAGACAGCAGGAAGGCATGATGTGTTTTCATTCAGGAAACATTAACATTTTAGGATAGTTAATGTTGACTTGTAAATGGATTATGTGGGGTTAGTCATGGTTCTTGCGGAATGAAATCTTGAAAGTATTTACAGATGTGCGAGGAAAATCTTTCAAAGAAAAAGTAGAGCCCTTTGCTTACAGTTTCGTTTTTCTTTTTCTACATTTGGCAGCATCTCAATGGGAAGAAATGTTTTTGGACTTGTTTTAAAATCAGTCCAAACCAAGAATGAGACCATTGTGTGAATGCTTCATACATTTATGTTGATGTATTTTCCTCCATAAAAACCTCAACACTTTTCATGCTACTCAGAGTTTGCACAAAGAGGACATACAGCGTGTGCTGCGTGTGTGGATGGTTTGTGGTCGCTGTCAAGAAATGGATCCCTTCCTGTTGTGTCCGTGGGGTGTGAATCTCTGAATGTTAGCTACCATAAAGGTTGTATCCTATCCACTAAAAATATCTCAAGTGGCATATATGTGTGTACAGTACATGCGTGTGTGAGAAAGTGGTAGACCACTAATGGTGTTGTGGTAAGGCACCAGGTGCTGTCTCCTGCAGACAAGGATAGGGGTCAAACACATGTCACAGTTGGAGCACGGTGGGTGAGAGTTACAACGTACCGTATCCTAAAATTACAGGATATACTCTCTTAGGTTAGGACCTCATTTCAAATTGAGAAAAGTGTAGGGTTTTACACTATTATTTTTGTATTTTTTTGTCTCTTTTGTTCCAGCATCCAATTCAGCTGCAGCAAAAACCATAAGTTTACTATATTTTAGATTTTCTATCGTTCAGTTCAATGTAATAGGGCCAGCCGTTTTCTGACATTTTCTTTTCAATCTTCTTTTGTGAGCCCTAACCGGATGTCTGTTTTACCTTTCTTTTGTTTCCACTTGAAGCCATTGTGAGATATATGAATTCAATAAGCCATGATTGCAGACAAAGTTATAGGAGTCAGCCTGCAGAAAGAGTGAACTACATTGTCAGCACGCTACCATCAGTAAACAACCTCTTCAAAGAGTTTGTTTAAAGCACACCACAAACTTCTTACTTTTGAATAGTTTTACACCAGCATGAAACCAGCGTGCTGAATCACACAGAAGATGTTGCACGATAATGTCTACTTCCAGCTGATCCAATATAGCGTCAGCTTGCTTTTCAGCCTCCAACAAAACAAGCAGGTGAGGATTAGATTAGTGAATTTTTCTACAAGGCTGGAAACTCTGACACAATGAGCATTAGATTTATAAAGCTGATGTATTCACATGCTCTCAGGCCCAACATTTTAATTGAAAAACAAATTTATGCTGCTGTGGCAGGGGGAAACAAGATACACATGAACAAACAAAGCAAAGCAAGAAACACAACAAGTTTTTTTTTTCTTCTCCCACTAAACCTTGAGTTGACTTGTACAAGTATTTAGTTATTGTTTTGGATTCTCAAGGTGGTAGCAAAAAAAAAAAAAGCTGTCAAAATTGCCATCTAGATTTATAACACGTGATGTACTGAAGGCAGTCACAGATATCTGATATATTTAGGGAGTTACTCAATGCTGCTTTCCATCTTCTTAAACAATTGTTTTAGTTCAGTATTTGATTTTGTGCAAAAAAAAAAGGGGGGGGGGGTGTCCAAGCTTCAGCTGATGTGATGAAAAAATTTCAATGAAAGAATTACTGTCTAGTAAAGACAGAAAAAGGTCAGAGGAGACAAAGCTCTTATTCTTATTCTGCATTAAACTGTATCTAGCTTCATATCTAACGTATACTGCTTCTGCCTTCTTTACAGCTCATCAAGCTCTCTCCGGCCCTCTTGCTCCATGACCTCACTTTTATCATTCTAATTCTGTCACTTCATCAGCTGTTATCTGTTTCTTCATGATGTGTCACTGCACAGGAGAGGTCACTTGAGATCAGATGCTATTTGTCACAGCTCAGTTCAGCAGATGCAGTAGGGGAGATGCGGGGGGGTGGGACGACAGAGAGAGAGTGGGCCTTATTATTTCATGTGGAGGCAGCTGATGACACGCTAATGAACCTTGGCCACCGTCGCTCACCCACTCAGTCACATATACACACCAGTACCCACACAATTTATGTCACTCTTCTTATTGCTCCACTTCTTTACCCTCTTATTTTCAGTGTGCGCACATACAGTGCCAAAGACACACACACACACACACACACACACACACACACACACACACAC
>JAVKLF010000001.1:15485510-15498949 GCA_034783495.1 Millerichthys robustus
AAACAAACAAACAAAGAAAAACAATAGCACTGTTTGTGATACATCATTAAAGCTTGGAATAAACTGGTAGGGGGGTTGGGTTAGGAAAATAAAACCAAACAAGCTACATAAAAACAACAGTTCTTCACTGTTCAACAAAACTTTGATTTCATTATTTATAGGGGCAATGAACAGGGGATTTTATATGAGCAGATTTTTATTTTATTTTATTTTATTTTTTGGGTGGGGGGTCGATTATTAATAATAACTCCCCCCACATCAGGGAATCAAATTTCATTCTCCTGGTGGAGACAGGTGGAGTTACTCCCCACTATACTAACAAGGAGCTGTTACAGGTGAGTGTTTAGTAAAAGCTATTTATTCATGTTATCTCCACCGCTTCAGTCCTCAGGCAACCTCTCACATATCTCTGTGTAGCAACGGACTGAACCATGAGGCTGATATTGAGGGTGGGGTGGGGGCATGTTTGGAAGGCATACACGCATTATTTTGCCTGTATAAATAGTAGATATTCTTTTTGCTTTTTATATTACTTAAAATAATTTATTTGCAAGTAATTGTGAACAAATATTTTGACAAAGACAACCAAAACGTTTGTCTTTTAGTATCAATTATTTTGTGTCTGGCTTAAAACATTTATGTAATACAGTTTTGCACGTTTAGGATAAAAAGCAAAGTAAATAATTAACTGGAAATTAGAAATCCTACATTAACGTGATGACATACCTCTAATACTGCAGGTAGAGAAACAAATACTGAGATCAGTCAAGTCGTGGAAAGAGCATGTGATACCATTTCATATTAGTTGACAGGCACATTCCTAAATGGCTAAATAGCTGATAGGCTTACAACATTGAGAGGGGTTAGGGGAAAAGACACAGTGACATCAGGGATATTGAGTATCACATTTTACTGTCTGAGACATGGTGGAGGGCTGGAGCATGTGTGAATGCTGACATTTATTCATATTTATACGAGTATCTGGTGTATTGGACCAACACACATGCATAACTGTGTAGCTGCTGGTCATGGCTTATTTTATTGTGTCCATCTGTTGTAACTTTATGGATGGTGTACCTCAAGGCTCAGAACAGGTGGTCAATCTGGAATAAAATACTATCATCAGTGACAAACACAGGGACATGCATTCCTCCAGCTCTCTAGTTTCATTCCCTCTCCTATCCAAAGCCTTTCTTCCCTTTTCCATCCTTTACTGCCTTATCCATCACTTTTTTTTCCCACCCTCTCGCCCATCGCCATCACCCTTGACTGTGATCTTACAAAATTCATTTCTGGCATTTATGTCTGTCAGTGCTCATTTTGCCCCAGGGAGACAACGAATTAAGAGCAGTGACAGACAAGTTCTTGTTCTGCTCTTGGTGCTGAATGAAATGGCAAGATGTAGGGCCCCAGTAAGTGTTTGATGCTGTCTGCATCAGCATGCTGCAGCTTATGTTCAAAACAAGGGAGAAAAAAAAAAAAAGAAAGACAGATACTTCCTCTGAGCTCATCTACTCTCTACTTCTGCCAAACAACCATTATGTGCGCGCAACACGGATGTGTGTACACGCTACGTATGTGTGTGAGTGATGTGTAAAAGGATTTCTTTATGTGTTCCCTCATCACCAAGGGAGCCGGGGAAAAAATGACACAAACTCCCAACATCCTGTCAGGCCCTGGGGCCATTCTTCTGAATCATGGCTGCCCCTTTCTCGGTTCATTCCCTTTGTAAATACTGTTCACATTGGCATGTTTAGTGGGATGAGAGTGGAAGTCTGCTCGCCTGTAGACTTGTGAGTTTTCCATGGTCAAACATTGCGCATCAATTAATAGCTATGTTATCACTGAGTGGTGAGATGTGATGGCCGTTAATCATGAGTCATTGTTTTATGGTGATGGAGTTTGACAGCTGAGACGGAAAGGCAGCCATGAAATAGTGCTAAGTGGTATAGCGTTTTCCTAAGAAAGAAAGAGAGAAGAATGCCTTACACAAACAGCACTCGAGTTAAAAACTTAGTCTGTGTTTGAAAAGCAAACCTTCAGAAACTTTGAATAGATTGCAGGAGGTTAGGTAAACACAGAATTAGCACATAGCAGCTTAAAGTCATAGTCATTAATGCTGGTGGGGTGATGTATTCGAGTAAATACATCAAACATTCCCAGGTGCTGTGAACAGCAGCCAGCGTTGCAAAAAATCCTTGGTGCAGGACTTAAATGGAACAAAAGTGGTCTCCAAAGCTGATGCAGTTGTGAGTGAATTGAAAACAATAATGTTGAAAAATAAAAGTGAAGCAACTGTGCTCACAGCCATTTGTTTTAGGGACCCCCATATTACTCACTGCACCAAAATTGATTTTCAAAATTAAAACTATATTTGATTGAAAATGTGCAAAAATCTCAAATAAAACAAGATGAACTTTTAAAACAGTAAAAATGCTACGTAATGTAAAGAAGTTTTTGTTCCTTGGAAAAAAATGTGGGTTTTTTTTCAGTCTAATCTCTCGCAGAATATATAAAATCATTGTTACATTAAGATTTTCCTTTATTTATTTATTTTTTTTACATAATTTTAATGCCGAACTTAACCTTGGTAAACACGGAGCTGGACATGGATTTCCATCATTGAAACAAAGAATTTGAATGTGTTTTAAAAAAAAAGAACATGAAGGGTTAGGATTTTAAAACATGTTCAAATGCGGCAAGTTACGGTGAGAGAGATCAGAAGGATAACATACAAGAATGGTAAATGTGTAAGAAAACAGGATAAAACCAGTGAAGAAAGAAGGACGTACAAGTTTAGGTACACAGATACTAACATATTCATTAACCCTGAAATCATTATTTTGACCCAGTCTATACTTTATATAAGAGAAGACACAGTTTGTACCCTTCAAAAGGGTTAGCACAGAGCTGTGACAGGATGTTCTGTGGTAATGCCAATACTTTTATAAAACCTCTGCCCCTTTCACAGTTCACAACCCTCTAACAGTTTACACCCTGCTAATGTAAGTGAGTGTGCACGCATAGAAAGTATGTCAGGCTTTTATGATGCAGCAAATTTAACGTGAATTAAAAAGGTAACAATTAAACAAATCATGGAAAGTTTTTTTGTTTTTTTAACTAGTGTCCTGTCTGAGAAACTGGCACCTAGAATTGATTTCTCAATGCCAATGTTATCCTAACAATTCTACTCATTGCATTTTTGCGTTATTGCATTTGCTGTAATGCTCTGCTTGATATGTAGATAAAAATACTTTATTAGATAATATTTGGGGATTATTTCTGATTTGATGGACACAGAAACAGAAATGTAAAAGAGAAAGAAAGGAATAGAAAGTTTAATGTTCATTATTTTTTATCTTGATAACAAACCTCAGCCATCACCGTTTCTGTTTTTTACACAGTTTTTAAATTGACCTTTTTTAGATAATCTAAAAAAGCCTTAGCAAATCAATCTATAATCACCAAGGCCCATCAAGCTCAACATGACGGTTGTTTTTCCAACATTTTTTTTTCATGTATTTAGTGTTAAAATCCTTCTTCGTTCACTTGTCTTTCCATTAGTTAAAGTTTTTTGTTTTCTGCTCTTGGCTGAATGCTTTTAGTTTCAGGGTCATTACTTGTTTTAGCTTTATATTCCCTCTGGATACTTTCCTAATAGCTCTGGTAGACTGCTTAGATAAAATCATGTTTAGAAATGTTTTGTTAGGCACTAAGAACCCTTTACACTGAGTTAAAAACTATTCAACAAAACATGTTGGGATTTCTATCTGAAACGTTTGCTTGAGGCAAATTTTTCCAACTTTTCATGAAGTGATCTGTTTGTTTCTCTCCCTTGCTCTCTTTTCCAACTCCTGCACACTTCAGCTCATTGTAAGCATTTCATTTAATGGATTTAGCTTGTTCCTCTAATGAGAGAATATACCAACCATTTATTTTTACACTAATTACTGTCTTAAGGCAATATAAGTGGGCTGTGAAGTGGAATGTAGTACAACATTGGAGCTGTACATTAGGAAAAAAAACAGAACATGATCGAAACACTACCCAGCTGTTGCTCAACAGACAAAGAGATGCTGGGACTCTATCCGGGTTTCTTGTTCCATTTTATCCCCAGGGATGCTCATAAGTGTATTATTCCACTTTACCAAATGATTCTTTGAGTATATTCTTGTGCCAACAGCTCACAGTCTGCAAAGTCAAGTTTAGTCAAATCATGGTATAATTTTCTCCTGCTATCATCTGCATCAGTCTAGACAGAATATAAAAATTCAATAATTTGGTCTGCACAATAAAGCTTTATTCTCTGATACCTATCAACTTACCAGTTACAGCCAAATGAAATTTTAACATTTTTAATGGTTACATACTGTTTCATTTTAGTCGTAGAAAGAATCACAGTGATTAAAATCAGATTACAAGACCCACATGGAGCAGCTTACAGATAAAACTTTGAAACTCAATCAAAAGTTTTTAGGTGACAGGAGAAGTATTTGATGTTGCAGAGAATCAGAGGAGGTATTTTCCAGAACATGCTGATTCAACAAGTTTAAGCTGCGGATGGTTGTAGAGATACATTGGAACCAAACTCAACACAAAAAAATGTCAGGAAAGGTTCCCAATATGACTGTTGAAATATTAAAAAAGTTTATTTTAATCACGCCTAACGTTTGCATCCATAAACATTCATCATGAACAAGTACGTAGACTAAAGTGTACCTGCTGGTTCCTCTTATTATCATTTAATCTCCAGGCTTCCGTTTTTCCCTCGATCAATAATCATTTAATAGTAGAAAAAAATTCATCTGAGCCGATTTTCCTTCCAGGTATTGTCTTTACATTGCTTGTAATATTGATATAACAGTTCCAAACTTTAATGATTTTACATTGCCAAAGATATAACAGAATAATGCAGCCAAATCTGAGGTAACCAAATCTTTTACTTGCCCACAAAAAGTACAACACTCGTACTTTTTTTATTGTGAGAAGGGTTTTTTTTTTCTGCTTTCCGTGGTGTTTGTGTGACAGAGAAAAACAAATAAAGGCAGAGCGATACAGCAAGGTGTTCAAAAAGACAGAGCAATAGCTGTGACTCCAGGGACACTGACAATGATTTTGCCAGCAGGAAGCTGACACATGGGTCTCTTTGCTAATTCCTCATGGCTGTTTAAAGGCCATGTGGCTCTTTAGCTCCTACACTGTGTACACATGTGTGGGCAGAATGTAAGTCTGTATTAATGCAGCAACTTGTGTGCATGAGGGTTTGGCACGAACAAAGCATTTTGCAGGACCTTCAGGGTCAGCCTCCCATGGAGAAGCTGTCAAGGTCCCAGGCAGGGGGTTAAGTGGTGTGTCGGGCACTTGGACTATGTGTCTTAAAGTAGGCAATGCTGGCGTTATATGGGCCTGCAAAGGTCACTTTGCAATATAGACATGAGCTTGCACACAAGCTAACGTGCATTTATGCTCTAGCTCAAAGATATCTACATAAATCTGTCACAAAAACTGTACAGTTCAGGGTCAGGTTGTAGGCAGTGCTCTTATTATGGGAAGCCTCTTTCACTAAAGCAGTGGTCTTGGATTATAACTTGAATTTACTATACAGAACTTATTCAAAGCTGACATATATGAAGATGACATATTTGGAAGATCTGGTAGATTAAGCTATTCAAGACATACATTTGGAAAAAAAAAAGACAAATGGTTTTCATAGCGCATGCAATTTTATTAGTCATTCGGTATGTGTTTTACAGTAGCAGATGTATAACTTTTTTTACTAAAAAGATTGGTAAAAAAAACTAAACAAAAGATATGATGGTTTGTGAAAGCAGCTGCCAATAGATGTTTTTCCTAAATGGCAGAACTTTCCCTCAGTGGGGACCAAATGCATTTCTTTTTGCAGGAAGCAGGATCAAACTATGCAAAGCAGCAGTAGTCAGTCCTGTCCTTGCCTTTGATCCCAACTCAGCTTTGTTTAAAAGACCCAGTTTGACAGAGCGGGAACTCTGTCAGTGTAACAAGCTGAAAGATGTTCAGCGTGCCTTTGTTCTGGGCTGCAGGCGATTAGTGCTACAAGCACACTGCGTATGTAGGAGGTGACCTTACTGTATGTGCACACATATGTAGGTCTGTGAATGGCAGTGGTAATGTGCTGTCGTAATGTAGAATTTTTGATTTCTTTTTTTTCTAATTATTTTTTCTGAGCTTCACAACAGGAAAAATAATCATATTTGAACCACTCATTAAAAAGATAAAAACCATCATGCGCAGTGATCCCAAAACCATTTCCTTTTGTAAATATAGACACACAGAAATGTTCCTTCTCAAATTATTTTTCTAATAATTGAGTTTATGATTGATTTTTGTTCAAGTAAAATTAGATTTCATTCAAACTAATTGGCCCAGTTTAGAATCCCCTTTCCAGGGAGGCCATATGTCTTGGCACTAAAACGGGGTCTTTAGGTCACGTCTCATTGGACACAGGCTACAATCTTTTCACATTTCCAACTGTGAGTTTGTGAACTTTTGAACTTGTCACACTAAGCAGGAAATTGGAACAATAAACTTTTGGTAAGAGACTGGAAATTTTTCAACAAAATGTTGGGATTTATTAGACTTTGCAAATATTTTTTGTTTGCCAACACTAACAGAGGGGCATAAGCAAACAGTACAAATCCCTTTCAAACATTCACATACATAAATACACAAAAGGGGGTGGTTTGGGAAACATGTGGTGACACGCCGTGGACAGGTTTTGGGAGCTTTACCGACATGTGTGGTCTAAAGTTAGCGCAGTTAGAGAATGCGTTCCATCCTCGCGTCCATCCATCCCTGAACTCCTCTCCAGCTGTCTCCATCTCATCACCTGACCTAAACTGGCTGTCAGGGCCCTCTGCTTCAGCACTGAATGCTCCACGGTCAACACATGCTTTGCCTGGGCACAGGAACAGCTCGTAAAATAAAATTACACGAGGATACGATCAGTATTTAATAATGTTGCAGTTATCCAATATGGGATATTATTTCAGTCATCTTTAACACTTCAATTATTAATTCATTTTATATTCTTAGTATATATTAACTGATTACATGTATTTTTTTTAACTTTCAGTTCATTCCATAGCCAAGGTTCAAATTTACTTTTACAATTGTCCAACGCTTTTCCTTCCACTTGTCGTCTGTTTCATGTCTGTCACATTCCACCTGCTGCTTTCTCTCCACATTCTGCCAGCAGTGTGTCAAAAGTCTAAACCGCCTGGTATTGATGTCCCCATCATGGCACAGCAGGGGCCCCTTCATCACGGACGCACAGATGCTTGGGTGAGATGTCCCAGTAGAGGCATTAGTCAAGTGCCTGTAAGCTGTTTGTGCGAAGAGGTGGTCTATATCAAATCAACAGCATGGGCTTTGCAGGGTCTGGTGAATCCTCCCACAAGTGTTGGGGATCAATTCGAACACAAATCATTTCACAAACTAATCCTTCCTTACACACTCATCTGGAGTCTCATACAGTACATAGTTGTTTGTCTTTTTTCTTTTTTTTAAAGGAAGATACAAATATAAATGTATTTGCAGATATCTGGGAAATGAATACGAATAGATGTTGCTAAAAAACAAAAAATGAAAAGATACTGAAATCCAGGACAAATATATTAGGAAAAAAAAACCCAATGAAGCTGTGAACAAAAGTATTGTAGTTTTGAAATAGGAAACATGTCAAAAAGTTAATAATAAAATATAGAGCGAGTATTAAAAAACCATGGTGTGATCTTATTGACCATCTTTGGGTTCAGCTTGTAATCTGAGCCAAACTCATGAGTGGGTTTAATATCATTTTCTAGGTTCATGCTGTTTGATGGCATTGGGGTTTGTAAGAAAGAGCGTGAGATGAGCCAAAGTAAAGAAATGTCTATTAAGGTCCAAAGAGCGCTAGCACATATCATTTAAGCAAATTTGACAGATGAAACTGAATCAAAGTAACGCCGTAATCACAAAGTGATTTTTAAAAAATGCTACAAAGATTTAGGCTACAGCTCTAACGCATGGCTAATATTACGCTCATCAACACAGACATAAATGTACCCCAATTTCGGCAGCGTTGTAATTTAGAGAGTCTGACTCCATGAATATTTTAATGAGTGCTGCAGAAATATTTGAGGTGAATGTTTCATGAATAAACAAGAGGAAGAAACAACTGAGAAATAAAGCATATTTATCAGGAATAATAAACGTTCAGCCGAGAAAAACAACTGACGGCCCTCCATCAAGAGCAAAAACCGCCATGATATGCGCACACTTATGGGACACTGTAATATAGCAGGCATACACTTCTGGAACGGAGCATGCTGTTGCATAAAACATCAGGCATGGAGCATTTTAAGTGCCTCTATTGTAATCAGGTCGAAGCCATAACAACTCCCATAAAGGCCTGGCGAGAGTTGCTGAAGGTCCATTTAGGTGTCCAGGAAAAAAAAAAAAAAGCATTACTTGATCAATAGACAACCTCGTTAGGATAATATGCTGTGGTGGGTAGATTCTGAGACACAGTGGGGATGATGAGAGCAGGCAGTGACACAGAGTCGGGTGGCTGTAGGACCATCTCAGTTGTGTTCCTCTGAGCATATGGGTTTTAGGAGAAAAGCAGCAACAGCTAAATTATTACAAAAACACAAACCAACCTGCTTGACAAACTGTTTCAAAATCAATAACAGTGTTTTGTGTTTGAAAAGGAAGAAAATATAGTAAAATCCCTAATTAGGTTTGTGTGTTTGTGTGCAGACTTTCATGTGTGTGTGATAGCGAGCCACTAAAAGCTCTTTAGGGGCACCTTTGGGAGCTATCCTTCATGACTTATCAACTAGCCAGACAGACATAAGTGTGTGTGTACACATACACACTCGGACACAAACACTTTACATGCACTTATACACACAAAGTGGATCCTTAATGAACCCTTGTCAGTTTGAAGGGAACAAAGGTTGGAAAGAAAGCAGAGCAGATGAATGGAGAGTGTAAAAAAAGAAGATTCGAGGGTTGGGTGGAAGAATGGGAGGTGGAGGTGGTGGAGGTGGAGGAGATGGGTACTCCCAGGGCTGTTTGGCCTTGAGATCGATTGCTTATCACTGTCACCTAATCTGTCCATCTCTCCAAACCCACCCCCACCCCCTTTCCCCCTCCCCTCCCCCCCAACCCCCACCCCACCCTCTCTCTCCTCCTTTTTCTGGTGCAGAAAGGTGGAGAGAAAATGAAGGGCAGGCAGAGATATAGGCAGACAGAATGATGGAGTGTGCAGCTCTCATGAATAGAATTAGAGGGGAGGAAAGGGGAGAGAGAGTCAGCGTGAAGCTGAAGCAAAAAACAAAGGCAAATAAAGACCAACAGGAAGGGAAGTGGCCTGACGGTAAGTACCAAGTGACAAAGAAACAGAGCGTTAGAGAAGCAAAACCGTGGAGCTTACCAAGAATCTATAAGTAAATCTTGTGAAGTGTCAAAACACAGCTCAGATGCTTTAGATGCTGTTGTTACAGCTTTAAGTGTGTCAAATACGCATTTTTCTTTTACTTTTTGCAGTGTACACTGATGTTTATTTGATGAACATTTGCAAATTTCTATCACACAGTCCCTCTCAGCCATGTAAAAGTGGCAGAAGGTAAACTTATAACCTTCCTAATTCAACTTGTAAAAAGAAGGGGAAAAAAGTCTGGAGTTCCTAATGTGGCTCTCTGACATTTATGAGAGCAGTAATACTGTACAGGAACGTTTCGACACTGCATGAGCAATGGTGAGCAGAAGCACTCTTACAAGACTCATAAAAAGTAGAACAGAATTTACCACATGCAATGTGTACTTGGATAAACTAAGATTTGTTTTACATATTTTTTCCCCCGATACAAATGATAAGAACATTAGAGTGCAGCAGGTGAACAACTGTCACCTGTACTCTGCTCTGCTGCAGTCATTACTCACAGCTTCCTTTTTAGTTTTTATATCACCTTTTACTCTCCCCTTCCTTCCTTTCATCCCTGTAATTACCCCATTATTACTTTGCTACCATTCCCTGCCTCTCCGCTGTCTTTTGGATGGTTGAGAGATGAGAAGAAAGAAACAAGAGAAGGAAACATCACAGAAAGAAGATCACCGTTGTTTTGTATTGTACCGAGAAATATCTTACAGCTGAAAAAGGTTTTACCAAGAATAGGTTTGAGTTGAATCCTATATACCTTTAATATTCAGTGATGATGCTGCACTTTCAAATTTTTACTGTACTATAAAGCTTGTGAAAGAATATTTTGAAATGGGAAAAGACTGAGGTGAGAAGTCCCCCACTGTATTTCCCAAAAGGTCACTTTAAAACAATAGAGAACAGATGATGGTGTGAGTGAAATAATAAAAGAAATTAAGAATGGTGTGAACATTTCCTTTTTAGCAGCATTGGGGGCACTACTTAGGGCTGCAATTAACCTGAGCACTTAACCCCCATCAGGGGATCCCAGCACAGCGATTGAGGCACAGAGAGAGAAAGACCGTCAAAAAACTGTGAGAGTTAAAATCCTCCCAGTTCGCTCAAAATGAAAGGAAACGCTTCACTGACTTGGTGCCAATCTATGGTTTCTGCGTTTCTATGTTTTAATGGGTCCAACAATTCTTCATTAGTTTTTCCTAATATGATTTTTGTTAATATGCATCAACATACAAGTATAACTCAAACCAGTCAGGAGTTTACAAATGTTCAGAAGGATACCAACAAGTTTGCTTTTATTACGTATGCAAAAAAAAGTGCTTTTGTCTCTTGTCTTCTGTTTAGACTTGAAACTGGGTCTTTTTTAAACTTTTTAACTTTTAACTACTTTTGAACCTATTTGAAGTCCAGTTTTTCTGGTTGTAATACAAGGAGCTCAACTAAAATGCTAAACTTTCTTCTTTTTTGGGTAATAAAAACACAACCCTTGAATAGCAAATGAAATTACTAAACTGTTTTTCAAAGTTGAATGATAAAAAGGTAAGCAATAATTTTCAAAATATCAGACACTTGTTTGAAGTCGGAACATTTTGTTCTGAAAGGGTTTGAGATGGGAGATTTGGCCTTGAAACTTTCAGTAACTGAATATGCAGTCTGACTGTGCAGTTTGTCCATATTAATATCACACCCAATCCTATTGCACTATTTAGCCGTTCTCATGTGAAGACAGAGTATGTCCATGGCATTGAATATATTTTAGTCTCCACATCTCTAAACTTTATGCCCACCTACATCAGCACCTTTAAGACGCTGCTGAAATGAGACAGATCTGCTGCCGTTTAATTGCCTCCCCATGCACCTGACCTCATCGGAGACACTCCAGTCATTAACAAACATGCCTGACATTTTCATCAGGAGTCTTGTTTTGTCAGCAGTGGAATGTGCTGCACAACCAGTCTTGCCTGCATCGAGACAGACATTACATTGGGTAATTGAAGTAAAACGTCTTCCAACCAAAAGTAAAGAATTTCCGAATCAAGACATTGGCACAACATCTATACCTTTTGCAACATGATCTAACAAGACTAAGCAATACAGCCGTGACTACCGGCCAACAGATAGCCCATCTGAAAGCTGAAGCACTTTCTAACTCAGATGAATTCGCCATGTATTGAGTAAAGAGTAAACTGAGAGAGCTCATCACCGTGATATATTACCAAATACCATCTGGCACGGAGGACCACGGTCAAATGTTGACAGTAATGACAATTTAGATCACCGGCCTTATTAAATAAAGAGCTCATTTGTGCAGACATATGGCCGATCAACTTATTGCCTGGCACTCCATCATGAACACAAACACAGGCAGTAGTGTGTACATATACACAAGAAGAAGGAAAAAAAATAAGGGAGGGTCATTGTGTTCACTCCAAATGGCATGACGTGCCTTCTGCCAGTGAACTTCTTTGATGACCAATTCTGATTCCTGAAAATACAATGTGGGGGTAATGACACAAGGGATTGTTTTAAAAATGTAGAGAAATATCAGATTAAAACAGTGGAGTCATATTGTTGTTTCCACACGTAAACTCTCCTGAGCCAATGTAAAAAAGAGCATGTGTGATATTAACAGTGTGGCGACGTTGAGAGAAGCCCGTCAAACAGCTGTCCATTTTTACTGGAACCCACATAAACACCCCAAGTGTTTGTGAGACTGAGCGTCTGGATGTCTGTCTTTAACATCCCTGGTTGTGGGGTGTGTGCAGGTGTTGATCTGTATAACATTCCCATGATGCAGCTCCTATTTTCCACACTTGTGACTGGCACTGAGCTCTGAGTTAATACGCGCTCGGAGGTGAGCAGACCAAAATGTGGGTGGTTGGGAGCGGAGGAAAAAAAAAGAAGGGGAAGACAAATATCCTTTGTGTGTTTTTCTAGCACAATCCGCCGCCTCATCCATCTCGTCATGAACATTTGTGCTGTTCACTATCCTTTGCCCCTCTTAGCCTTCAGCCTCAGGAATGCAGTGTGATAATCTATTAGCTTTTTTTTTCTTTTCCCCCATGACAGGAGACTAACAATGCAACAGAAAACTCTCCAGAAGTCATAAATAATTGCTGTAGATCTGACTGGAATCAGCAATATTATTTCACACTAATTTGTGTTCTGTTTTGTAGTTTCGACTGAAGCTTTGAACAACCAGGGGAATAAATCTCGCCCCCCCCAAAGAAAAAAAATTGTCCACTCACAATGGAGAGTCATTAGGATCTTTGTTTACCTGAAACACAGAATAAATGTCTTGATCACATGTATGAAGGTGTGAATTTGGGTGAAGCTCAGAAGGAACCAAAACTTTAGCTGTGTTATAGGTTTTTGAAAGTTGAAACCTGAGCACGCCTCCTTTGTTTAAAGTCAGAATGAATCTTAAATCATGACATTGTTCAAATAAAACAAATTGTTACACCAAACTGCCTTTAAAAGAAGGAAAAAATGCAGCCTTTTTTGTTAAGTCAGCATCCACTGAGTCAGTTTACTGTGAACGAGCCCAAGTAAGACCTAGAAACGCAAGACTGTAGCTTAAGTGTGACTTAAGTGCTGGCCTGTGAGGGTACTAAATCAACTCATGCTCAGTTTTTCATCTCCTATTGCCGTTTCTCATCCCTGCTAATACTTCAAACTTTGTCACCTGTAGATTTAACTCCCCCATCCAAATTAATTTAACATTTTTGTTACATGAAACTTTTTTTTTCCCTCACAATTACTACTTTCTCCATATTACCTCATGA
Organism: Millerichthys robustus; assembly: GCA_034783495.1. Lineage (NCBI taxonomy): Eukaryota > Metazoa > Chordata > Actinopteri > Cyprinodontiformes > Rivulidae > Millerichthys > Millerichthys robustus. The sequence goes on from JAVKLF010000001.1 coordinate 15,498,756, forward strand.
TACTTTTTCTCTGTTCACCGCCTTCCTTCTCTCTCCTCACCTCTCATCGTTCAAGCTTTCAGGTGTAGTTTAGATAAGACTAGAGAAGAGGATTAGTTAGAGCTCTCCCCCATGTTTGCCTTTGGCACAGAGGACAGAAAGGTCTGTGATAATTCTGCTACTCCACCATCTCCATTCATATGTGTGTGTGTGTG
>JAVKLF010000001.1:15521781-15531930 GCA_034783495.1 Millerichthys robustus
ATCGTTCCACCTCCCACTGTGTTACTTGCAAGATGGTTATGAAATCAGAAACCTTAACACTCTGAAAGTGGCTTGATTTATTTTACTTGCAAATGCAGAAAAGTATCTGGTTTGCTAAAGTTTGTTTTTGCAATACTTGATTGTAAAAAGTGAAAAAATGTGTTTTTCAGATGCATTACCTGAACTAATAAACAATTTTCAATAGGAACAGAAAAATACAGTTGGGGGTGGGGGTGGGGGGGGGGGGGGGGGGGTTAAAGAGGAAGAAAGGTAAGAGATGAGGATAAAGGATAAAAAAAATGATATAAGGAAGTGTGGGAGAGCAATAAAGAGTGGGAAGAAAAAACGGGGAATGGAGAATAAAAGTAAAAAAAGGATTGTAGAAATTAATTGTGATTTCAGGAGGAATAACAGGACAGGGGAAATAAAAGAGGGTGATGATGTGAAGGTGAATGTCGGAAAAGTGACAAGCAAAGCAAAGAAGTGAATAATGTTGAAACTATCCGTACATTAGATGTGGGAGGGTGTTTGTCTGTTTGTGTGTGTTAGAGGGCATTGTGGCTGTCGAGTGCCAGCCAACAGATGGTGTCTAATCTATGAAAGACACCCCACCACCCCTCATCGCACTGCAGGAATTAAGCAGCCCAAGTGGAGTTCACACACTTTTTTTTATTGTCGGTGGATTTGTGCTCTTAAAAGAACACATGCAAACCACATGTGAAGCATGTTCCAAAATGTGCACGGTGCAGGAAAAATGTGGACTTCTGTTCATCATGTGGTGCCACTGCAGAGGAGACTCATCAGGTCTGAATTCATCCAGTGGAGAGACATAAACCCCAGACAAACAAAGTCGTAAAGAACTGTTTTAGTGACAAAAAGAACAAGAAGTCCTGCAGCAGATGGTGTGGGCCCCCTCAGCGTTTTCATCTCAGCATCATTAAATCAGATTGGGATTATATGAAGAGACAGAAGACACTGAGGTAGTTCACTGTCACAGACGGTCCGTGGTCAGTTTCTTCAGGTTTCTAACGTTTGATCAGTGCTGAGGTGTTTTAGTATTCTACCATTGTACTTAATCAATGCTGTTATTTATGGAATTACTTTTAAAAGTTATTGTCAGTGGCAGCAATTAACAGTCACTCGTGATGGAATCATTGATCAGTGTGTAAACACAAAAACACATCAATGACAAAAAGGATTCTCCAAATTGCAAAACAGAAATGATTTTTTAGGACACTTTTTCAAACTCTCGATTTAATGAGTTCCAAGCCCTTTGTAAACCAGCCACACTGAAAAGAATTTATTCTGATGGCAGTGAGGATATTTCCTTAACTAAAACTTTTGTGCTTTTGGAAATATTCTGAAGCAGCAGGGTCAAAGCTTTTGGAAGAATATACTTTGGTACAATTTCCTGAAGGTGACTGATCAATGCTGTGCAGCAAATCAAATTTAATTCACTTTTTTGTAATATGGTAAAAATCTCAGGAGAAAAAAAAGCTGCTAATCCCTTATACTTTTTGCAAAATTAGATTAAACTCAAATTAAAAGCTGAACTGGCTTTTCAAGTTTTGAGTCTATCCAGTTCCTCTCTAAATTAAACTCAATGGTGATTTTTCTTCAGAATCATGTTATTGAAAGTAATTTTGTCATAAAATTGCCATCTCGTTTTTGTCACTAAAGGTAATACTTTCATTCAAGCCAAATTACATTGAATGCACAGCTCAGGGCAGAAAAAGAGCACTTGACTCTGAAAGCTATCTGTTGTGGCACTTTCACTTTGTAAAAAGGGAATCTTGTCTGCTTTGGTAAAAGGGTGTGTGCTATTTTATACAGTCTAATTGAACATAGCATTAAGGGGCATTATTTTAACGACTAATGCATACTTAGACAACCATTCCCGATCAAATGTCTACGTGGCTTTACATGGTATCTGCCTGTCAGAGCCCCCAGTGCTGATGCTGCTGTGACAGCAGTCTGCATCAGCAAGATCTGAATGACCAACTGGTGAAGATGAAGCCAAGCAAGAGCTAGTGTAAGAGTACAGTTGTCTGTGCTTGTAACCTTGTAAATGTGTCTTAGTTTGTAAGGATTGTGAGTGTGTGTGGATAAAATCTTTGTTGCATGTGTCTAAGATTTACACTGACTCTCCCACCCCCCCTATTTTTTTTTCATATTCAGAGAACCATATGGGACAAATTACCGTAAGTATTTTTTGTTAAAAATGGAGGTCTTGAAGGCCTGCTGAAAACCTTGTTGTGAACAAAGAGGTACAGTCAGTCACACCAACCCCCTAGGGCTGCCCCATCCTGTGATATTCTGTGATTCAGAGGCTATTTACTCAGTATTACACAGAAATAAAAGCACCTCCAATCACTGGCTATTCTAACACACCTAAATTACCTCTCAGAATTTTTTTTTTCTTTTTCTTTTTTTAACACAAATTTGACCAAAGTTACTGTAAAATATACTGTGGTACTTTTGAGCAATTTAAGTATTTTCTAAGCCCTGCAGCCTTAAATAATGTACTTCATTACACAAGCTGTTAAAAAGAAGATGCAAATAAGTGAAGTCATTTGAGGATGAAAATAAGAAATGTTCAAATATTTGGCTTTTACATTCACTCTGTCATCATTTTTTTATTTACCGTCTTTGACTCTTCTTTTTTCTTTCTAAATCTGTTCATATATTTGGGCACTTTACACTATTAAACCCTCCCTAACCCCGCCCCGACTGCAGCTCCTTGTGTCTGACCCAGAGACACAGGTCATTTGTCATCAAAGATGGGAGCTCGAGGAAACAGCAAGCCCAGCATGGGCGCACCACACTGGCCCTGACAGTCCTTAATGCTGCTCCATAGAATCGCTGAATATAGTCGGACAGCATGTCAGGGAGGAAAATGAGTAAAGAAACATGGATGGAGAAATGATGTCTGTCAAACATGCATGTTTGTTGTTTTTTTTTTTTTTTTTCAGAACAAAACATGACTGGATTGGATTAAAGAGAAAGGGTGGATAAAGCCAGCCTTGGCTTAACACTGCTGTTACATCTCACACATGCAGCAGCCTGAATGCACATTTATCTACAAACAATGTCTGCACTCCCAGGGTGTGGTGGGGAGGTTCTAATGGGAGAGCGTTGTGTTCTGTTGTTTGCGTTTTCGCTCACTGACCCCATAAGAGCCAATATGATTCATTACTCACACACACAACACATCTACGTACACACACTCAGAATCTCATTACAAACAATCCCTATGAGGAGGGGGAGGACAGAGGTGAACAGGTCAAGAGGGGCACAGAAAATGCATTCTCCATCTCTTAGTGTTCTCACCTATTTGCATTATATCCTGGCTGCAGTCAGGGAGAAGAAGCATGCAAATTAAACAAAAGCAGATGAAGAAGAAACAAAAATGAATAAGCCAGGGGGGGAAAATGGCAGCAGAATAGTTGAGTCCAATGTGACATTGTTGTAGTTCGTGCTTGTATTGTAACCCAGTGCACAAGTAGATACTTGTATTGATTTAGGCTATGAGGGGTTTGCGACGGCAGTGGGGTTTTAAGTAAAAGAAAGTGGGGGAAGGAAGGAGGGGAAAAAATCAATTCTCTTAGCTCAAATGGCAGACAGCCCTCTGAAAAGGAGGAAAGAGAAGAAACAACAGACAGGAAGAGACGACAGCAGATGGGAGGAAGTATGAGAGTTGCTCAGCAAGCCAAGCTGCTTGGAGCTGCTTTGAGGCATGCAGTTTAGGGTAGATCTACTTTTTCTGCACTGTGGCCACCTCAGCCCACACTCTTCTCTGTTTATGTCCCTGGATACTCTGGTCAGCACATTTTGCTTCTTTGTCTGCAGTAACCTCACCTTTCCTTCTGTTGTCAATAACTGTACAACTACCAAAGGTGGGTGGAAAAGGACAAAGTTGGATGCACATGCAAATGCATGCAGTCAAAAAAATTCATCACACTCAAACACAGCCTTCACGTATGCAATTTAAAGCTAAACAAGTCATTTATGGGACACCAAATGTCAATGGTGTGTTTGTGATGTACATTGGAAGTGGGTCCATAAAAATGTGTGTTTGTGTGGGTGTTTATGCAGAACTGCAAACATTTTGAGAAAAAATCATCTTATTCTGAGTTTACCGTTTGACTGAGCTGACATCAGCAGTGAGTCAGACATCAAGCACTTATCTAAGGGCCACCCACACCTCACCCTCCACCCGAGCCCCACCTAACAACACAGGACCAGGCCAGCGTGACAGAATGGCTGGCGATAGACATGAAATGTGTCACGAAATACAGAAACGGAGCCCCACAGACACAAATACACACACATAGCGTCAAGCGCACAGACGTCTCAGCCTTCCAGCCAAGCCGAGGCTGCGGTTAACTACTGGCATGCCATCCAGGATCAGAACCAAGGGCAGCTGTTCTCAAAAGGAACATCACCCGATAGAAAAATATCGTCTGGCATCTAAGCAACCATAAAAGTAGAACATCAGCACACGTTACAGTGAGATTTAAACATAAATAGTTACAAAAGTAAAATTGTTTCAAATGTGAATAGAAGTTGTAGCTGTTTTATTGGCTATGGGTGGGTTTGGATAACCTTTGAGTCTACAGTATGGTAATGTCTTGCAACTCTGAAATGCATTCTTCGGACCTTCCAATTAAAGCTCACGATTCAGCAGCCACAGCAGCACACTAAATCTTTCCCAGGCTGCTAGTTTGGACATTGGTAAAAAAAAAAAAGGGGGGGAAAAAGCCTGCTTTAAAATCATTACTGGGCTGTAAAACACTGGAAGAAATTACAATCAAAAAACCAGCAGAGAAAACAAAGCCAGAAGGCAAGGAATTATTCTGTGTCCAGAAATATGTGGAAGTAAAACATTTGCACAGCAGCCACTATAACTTACAACTTCAAAAAGAACTGAGAATGAACCACTGATTTCTCCTCAATTTTTGATGTCAAGGACCAGGGGGGAAAAAATATTTTAATTTATGGTATACAAGTCAAGTTTTATTATTCCATATAATAAATTATAAAAGCAAAACATTTAAAAAAATGCCACATCAATAAGCCAAGTGGCTTTTCTTAAATGCATGTACATCACAATGTACTGTGTGAGCAAATAAACACAGAGATATTCTGAGCTTTACTGTCACATCCCATTAATTGGCTGTAAACAAAATATGTATATTAATACCACGTGTTTATAAACCTATCAGAAAGAGAGCAGTTTATCTCCAATCTGCATGGTGCAGTTTTAACTAAACTGCCATACAAAGGCATTGGTAGATAATTTATTAATGTGACTTTCTTTTAAATAAACTAATCAAGAATTGAAAAGATATACGCTAGAGGAAGAAATTAAGAAATCATTCCACAATAATTCCATACATGCCAACATGCAAAACAAAAACAAAACATAATTGGAGGAAAATGACAGTGAAGTAGCTGCTGTACAATCTAATTAATGACAACGTAATATTCCATTACATCATAATACTGGCATTACATTACAGGTGACAGGGGCAGGGTGGGGTGAGGGTTGCCGCGGGTCTGATGAGGAGGGAGCGTGTAAAAGGTCACAGAGAAATGATTTATTGGATGTGGTCTCATTAGACTGAAGGCTGAAATCGTTAGCTCAAATTAAAAGGGAAACGCCGTGCTATGTAAACCCCGTCTGCATGCATGCATATCTGAAGCGGTCCCAGTCCACTGTGGGAAGAAGATTCCCTCAATTAACTTCACAGTGAGACATAAAGGGGTCTAATCCATACCTGCCAGGGCCAGAGGCATGCCCACACTGGCACCGCTAAGCCTGGAAACAAATAAACAGCCGAGCTCAGCCACACACAGGCCTGTTTACATAGTGGCCATCCTCCTGTTAGATGACCAGAATGTATTTAACAGCAGGCTGCAACTTTTGTTTCCACACACCAGCAACTGCAACAATATTTGCCTAACATGCAGCTAAGATTAAGAAAGTTTATCTTGATTAATTCTATTTTCCTCATTATAATACCTCAAACTGATGGATTCACAAATAAAATAAAATAGATTAAAAAACCTCCTTACAATTTCTTTCAAGAATTCAAACACCACCCCCAAAAAAGTATCCACTCTGGAGAAATACTTCCAAAAACAGCAATGTATTTAGCCAGTTGAAAGAAAACTATAAAATAAATCAATGATAAGCTTGTAAATGCTGCAATTTTTGTTTGAAAAGAAGCGTCTAAAGAAGAAATAACCGGCAAAGTCGCAGATTAACCCGACACCATCACTTATTGATCCAGGTTTATTACTTTTAAAACGTGGGTATAATTGGGAAGAGTTTGGTGCAATCTCTGCCTGCATCTTTATAGAATGGCTCCAGTAGGTGCACGGGTTGTAAGTGCACTCATAAATTGGTTTTATGAGTTTCTGAGACGTATCACTGTTAATGTTTCCACTCGACAGCTTTATAGCCACATTGTAGTGACTCCAGTGATTCTTTCAAACATATTGCAAAAATAATCAAAATGCATATGTCAAAATATATATGCGTATGCAGGGATTTGATGTAAAGTCTTAATTTTGTAGTTAATGAAATGTTTGGCACAGCGACGCTGGATCATATGTTTTTGTCTTTTTCTTAGTGATTTTTTTTTTTACTGAACTAATTGAGCAACTAATTGTCATCAGAGGCACAAAAAAGGACAATTATCTGGATGAAGAATTGATATAAAGGGAACAACACGGAACACTTATGTGACACTGTTAGCATGTGATACATGTATGTATGAATGAGTGAGCACACACCCTGTATTGTACTCCAGATGTTCTCTTTCACAGCTCTGTGAAAAGACTACCAGCATTCAGCCGCCTTTCTGTTTTCCATCATCATCATTCCTCCTAGTCGCACCATTCGATCCCTCCATCAAAGCGAGCCACTTTGCCAAACATGATCCCTGCCTGTTGTGTGTTGGTTTGGTTTCGAGAGGCGGATTAAACAGTTCCCACCAACTCTCTGATGTGGACCTTATCTCAGGTTTCTCTTGACACTGGCAGCACTGTGGTGTTATTAGAAGCTACAGGGCTTTGTTATGGAGCACAAAAGGCAGAGGTAGCCAGCAGTTAGCATGGCTTTGTTAAGGGTTACAGAGGTGTTAAAAAGACTACACCTGGGGCTTTGTTAACACCTTCACCTGAGACAAATTTCCATGAAACAGCTACAATCAACTAAAACACAGTTTAGATTATTTAAAGCCAGGTTCTGTTGAAAATGTATGAACATTCAATATCTTACCTGTTGAGGATAGTTGTTTAAACAACTTCAGTTTGGACAAAAGGAGTTTAACAGGAGCGATATTAAATGTAAGTAAGTAAGTAAGTAAACTTTATTTATATAGCACCTTTCACAGACATGGAAAATCACAAAGTGCTTTACAAAAATGGAACACAACAGTAAAAACAATATTAAAAATTGTTCATGTTTCCTACTTCAAACAATCTGAAACCTATTTTAAGGAAAGCAACACAAGGCTGAGTTCATGAGGTTCACAAGCATTTACGTCAATATAAATCTATAAAAAATAATACAACATATTTTAGAGATGTGGATAAATATGAAGGTTAATTAAAATGACATTTAGTAAATTGGTTTTTTTTCTGTTTTCTGGCTTAAAGTCTTTTAATAAAGTCACAAATTAGACAGTCTCTTTAACAGATGGCCCCTCCTTACTGTTGGACTCAAGCCAACTCCTGTTCTTCTCTGAGGGGTTGCCATTTATTGATTATAGTATCACAGAGTTGTAATGTGATGTCAGTGCCTGTCTAACCTGCCTCAACAGTCACAAAGAAAAAAATAATTCTTACTGAATTGGGTCCAAAGAAAAAATAAATAAATTCAGCTGCCTATCATTGCAGTTCAAAACTGTTTGGATTTCTTCTCCTTCATAATTTAAATATATACTTTCAGTAAAATTACACTATAAATCCATATGAGCTTCTAATGGAATTCCAGAACAACTTTGGGGGAGAAAAAAAGACCATTTTCTGGGCCAGCTCAGTGTCAGGTCTTGTTACTCTGGATCCCCATCTCTTCTCCTTCCCACATCCTTTCATCCCCCTTTTATCCCACTCCCCTCCCCACGTCAAGTCTGGCTGGCCTACACACGCGATCCTCACTCTAGCTGGACCTAAGCCCCGTAAAGGCTAACACAAACTCAGTGTAAAAACTCCGATTGGGGCCCCACCTCCAGCCCTCTTTTACCCCCTCACTACCCCCACTCTCTTCCCCTTCTTGTGCTGCCTGACTACACTTTCGCTTCGCATTACTTCTGCTATTCTAACTTTTCCACTTCTGAGCACTATCAATTATGCACTAGAATAACAGTGGGGCCAGGCTTGGCAGCAGGACATAAAGGCCGATTATGAGTGTGAATAATTCAACCATCTTCGTGCCATGTTCCTCTCAACAGTGATACGGGCAGGAAGGCTCTGATGCTAATGTACAACTGTAGACACAATCTGACCCAGACTTAATGTACAGACCGCCCTTTACATCTCAGAGAGGGGATATAAAAAGTGTGGCTACCATGCATTATTAAGGTTACTGCAAACCCCAAGTCACTCATGGACTGACTAGTCTGATACCTTTACGGGCCTCTCATCAGACACATACACACATTTATAAATAAAGGTAACAAATAAAACACATGCAGAGATGATTAAAATAACACGTACAGTCATGCCAGTAATTATGAACCTTTTTGCTTTAATCAAAAGATAAGTCATTCAGATAAGATATTTTGGATAAATTGCAAGGTTAATTAAAATGACATCAAGTAAACCCGTGTGAAAGATAAAACCAGAAAGAGAAACCTTTCATCACCATCAAGCTTTAAACATGTCTACCTTGACTTGATTAATTATGATTCGACAGTAAAAGCTGTTTTTTCCAAGTGCGGCTCTTCTTAGAGATCACAAACAGTAACAAATATTTCATCGCTCCATCTAAACAAGAGGAACGTTGTTTCCCTGCAGGGTTTGAGGTTAACTTATCAAAGTATGTCAAGGAAAAAATACAAAGTATTATGTTTTTCTAGGAAGAATAATTTGGATATAATTAACTATATTTTCAAAACTGTAAATTCAGTAACCGTTGTTCATTATGATCATGGTAAGAATTATGTAGAATATATTATTTCAAATGTGTAACAATTTTATATCAGTAAGGTTAATAATAAAGTTTAAAGTAACAGACAAAAAAGTAAAGAAAGCTCAATTTTAGCGTACAATTATTTTTGCATTGTTTTTTTTAATTTGCTTAATTGTATTTTAGTTTTTTTAAACATGAAAAATATTTCACCAGTATTTTACACATTTCAATCCTAATTGCATATAATTGACCTTGCTAACTTCATTCCAGTGTCAAAACTCTAAATTGGAAAAACAACCTTAAAAACAAAAATCTTATTTTTTACAAAAACAGCCAGACCAATTCATTGGGGGAAAAAAAGAAGAATTAAAAAATACCCCACTTTACTCCCCCCATTTGCGCTTCCGTTTGACATGCTCGCTCTAATCCTGGCTGGAATGTCTCCGGTCTTGGAGTCCTGCGGCCCCGAGGAACAGAACAGCAGGTGAAACTGAACTCTGGGGACTCGTCTCACTTCAGCGCTATTCCACTAGTTCCACTGCACAGATCAGCCAAACTTTGTGTTTCACAGTAACTCGAACATGGGTGAAAATGTTTTTTATTTCTCTAAGCCAGTTTTCAAGAAGCCAACATTAAAGTTCACATAAAAAAAAAGAATGGAGAAGAACAACAAAAACGACTCTGTTGCACTTTAATCTAAGATGTATGTTTCTTTGTTTATTTTGAAATAAGGTGGTATTAGTTTTTTTTAAATTTTATTTGAGGGGTTTATGTATAACTGATGTCCGATTGCACCCACTCTGCAAATAATGAGCGTATTACTATAAATTGGTCAATTTGCATAAAAACAACAAGATTCAGGCTATTTTTTTAAGGTTTCAAATATTTAAATTTAAACCTTGGTTTAAACACAGCCACAATATGAAAGAAAAAAAAAACAAGCATTTTTAAAAGAAAACAGAGTGGGAAGGGGTTAAAAAATGAAGGAGTAGGCAACTGTCAATCAC
>JAVKLF010000001.1:15575570-15587328 GCA_034783495.1 Millerichthys robustus
GCGTGCGTGCGTGCGTGTGTGTGTGTGTGTGTGTGTGTGTGTGTGTGTGTGTGTGTGTGTGTGTGTGTGTGTGTGTGACGGCTGTAGTGCCTGAGCGACAAATAATGAGCACACCTAAGTGTTACGGAGAAGAAAAGAAAAAGAAAAGGCAGCCTCTAAAGCAAGGACTTCAACTTGCTCTGTTAAAGAACACTGAACTCCAAGAACCCATCAAACCAGGACAGACTAACAGCCTGCTAAGTCTGTCAAGTATAACCATGATTCGAGAAGCAGGAGAAGGAAATGAAATAAGAGACGAGGACAGAGCGGCGGAGTGGAGAGAACAGGTTTTAAGAGACAAAAGTAGAGCAGATAAGTAGAAATCCTCAGAGAAACCAGAGATAGGAGAGAAGACGATGAGACGGACAATGAGGAGAGGAACAGAAGAGGAAGGAAAGAAGTGTAGGACAGAAAAGGAGCGAATCGAACAGTGATCAGAGAGGAACCTTAATGAACACGCACGGCACATCGTGGCCACCAAGGCATCTGGAGTGAGTGCAAATAAAGCGGTGCAGAACTGTTTGGCAATCTTCCCATTGCCATGCAGTAAGTGTAACAAGAGGATGATTGAGTAGTTTTTTGACTAACAACCCTCCGTCTCCAGACAAACCAAACCTTCATCCTTCATCTCCCAAAGACAGTCGGCTATTGGAGCCTTTATGAGCGATGATGTTAATTATGCATCTGACTATTTTTACCTCGCGATACAAGGGCAGATAGGATCGTTACCGAAGCTCTGGTTGCAGACAGGTTGGCAGGTAGATGGTGTGATTTGAAAGTAGAGCAGACAGATGGCCATGTGAGACCGTGATTACTGGAGGATGAGAGATGATTGCAGCAGAACCAGCCACTGTCATTAATCAAACAAATGATCAATATTTTTGCAACCCGGCAGAGGCCCTGATTCATAAGCAGTATTTTGAACTACTGCCCTGTTTCTTAGTTACCTTTTTATAGCTAAGTTCTCAGATTTCTTAAAGTCTTCAACTCACATACATGAATCCATTTCTATGTTTGATTTGGATTTGTTTTATTCAACAGTATCTGTCCGAACAAACCAGAGAGAACAAAAATTGGAAACATAACTTTTGGAAATGCCTAAACACATTATTTTGTCTATATAAATTATTATTATTTAAATCCAATTTATATCCATCTCTGTGTTAGGGAGTCCAGATCCCACCACCTCAGGATTTCCAGCGATGCTTTCAAGTTGTGCATTTGCAAATAGGACACATCGATGAATTTTTTAAAAATGGAGTTAAAGTCAAAATGCTTTCTATCACTTATCCAACACAGTTTGTAGGATGCGAGGTTGGGAAATACATCTTCTCCACAGCAAAACCCAACATACACAGTGAGTGTGGGAAGTCACAATAGTTATCAGGTTCTTTCTTAAGCCAGATACTGGTAAAAATCTATCTGAGGCGTTCACAGACACAGTGGCACTTGAATCATTCAAGCGGAATGTTTTGGTCATTGATTTCTGGGGTTTAGCTGAGATTAGAAACATTTTTAAAGGTGATGGAGTTGTCATGTGTGATTCGCCTGCTCTGTGCTGCCTGAAAAATGTCTCCCAGCCTGCTTTGTGATGAAAAAGAAAAAAAAAAGAAACCGCTCCATCTCTCGCTCACACGTAGAAGATGGGCATGCTCGAGACGTGTGTACTCTCACAAACCCACACAAACAGACTGTGGACTGTCTGCAAGGTCAAACTGGTGGATTAACAGCGTGCACAACTCCACTTGTTGTTTTTTTTCTCTCTGTCTTTACCCCAGCTCTCTCTCTTTCACTCATTCTCACTCATTCCCTCTCTCTCCGACAGAGCACATCACCTTTCTGCCCTCGGCTTCTCCTTCCTCCCGTCTCCTTCTCTCCTCCATCTCCATTTGTCAGACCTCCCGGTCCCTTTCTCCCCTATCACTTTCCTCTTCTGCTCAATTCCTCTTCCGTCTGTCCAGGTCAGCGCCTGATCTCTTGGCTTGACCTTTTCCCTGAATTACCAGCCGCCGCTCGGACTTGGCCGTCACAGTACTGCATGAGCTGTGATGTAAGTGTAAAAGAAAAGTTTGTGAGAAAAGATGACGTTAGCAGTTAGTATTTGTAGTAAGAGATTTCAAACTTGAAGACCTAACTTAGATTTGTTGGGATTTCTTATGGAACCTAATATACTGTATATTTCTTTCACAGTAAACTGATTGAATTCAACAAGTCAGTTTTGTAAAGTCTTGCTCATCTTTTCTGTCATGACACGGTTTAAGGTTCCTGATTAAAATGTTGCTGTTCTGAATTTATATTAGTTTATGTTTTTGCAATCATTTAAAACAATCAAAACTAATCAGTAGTTTGATTTGTCAGGTAAATCTGAATTACCTGTATGTGTAAACATCAACTTTGTTGGTGAAGAGTTTTCCTCCGTTTGAAGGTAACAGGGTGTTTTGACTGCTGGACTCTGAAGAAAATGAAAAGTCAGAAGGTTTCAGAAAGCATGACAGACAGCACAGCTTGTAACTAGAGTTGCTTCATTCATGTTTGTTTAGGTTCAGGTTGCACAAAGGATAAGTCACGGTACGGCAGATTTCTCAAATAAATTGTCAAATGAAGGTCAAGGCAGCAAAAGTAACATTAAGAGAACAGTAAGTGTGTATTTTTCCACCCTGAAAAACTGTAAATTGAACTGTTTTGTTCCCAAAAACCAGGAAAAAAATTGAATGGTGACTTTGTTAGAACTGAAGTTGAACATTTTTCAAAGAAAGATCAGCTGTGGAAGCTACCTGTTGGCTTCTTGTGGCTAAATTACCAATAAAATCATCTCCATGACTGAAGATGGCACCATTTGGTTCTGTTGCCACCTTCATCCTTCTTTTTTTTCTCCTTGCTACACCGTATATTTGTCTATCTTAATGTTATTTTTTTTCTAAACAGAACTCTGAAGCCTTCTTATCCTCCCAGTCCAGCTTGGGCCAAACCTGGCCAACTTATCACACGAGCCAACCCATCTTCTCTCCATTACACCACAAACAAATTGGTCTGTTACACCTCTGTCTGGACCCAGATTGCATTTCTCTTCTCATCGCTCACGGCCTAAACATTCTTTCTTCTTCACTGTGACATTTTCAGCCAGTCAGACTCCCTCTGTCTCTTTTTCTTTCTCTCTCTCTCTCTTTATGCGTGCCCTCACTGCCTAGCTGCCTTGACTTGTCAAGATTGAATCACATCTTTTTTTTTTACTCTGTTTTACACAAACACACTCAACATGTCCTGTATTTACCCAAAGACCAATGTTCTTTGTCAGATGTAATGGTTTTGTTAAAAAAAAGTTATAAAAAATAAATAAATAAACCACACAAGCTAAAGGTTTCGTGTCTAAAAGAAAAACATGAGCAGGTTTTACACTCGTTCACATGTGCAACTTCACATTTTACAGATAATAATTATTATTATTATTAACATTGAAATTATTTTAGTGACTTTTGTGGCATTTTTTTCCCCTTACAAAAAGAACACAATTGAGTTTATTTATATTCATATTTGCCATGTCTTTAGGATCAGAGCAATTTTCCAGTTATAGAACAGAATGTTCACAATTTTTCCAAACACTCAGTCAACAACATTTCTACAGTTGAACTACAGTTTATTAATTGTTTATTGAACTTTTACTCAACCCCACTGAACAAGGACTCTTATTTTTCATAAAACCCATATTAATACTGCTTAGAGCTGTGCTCTTTTTTTAAAAAACAGTAATGTTTTTGTGTGTCTGAGTGCAGCTCCTCGGGCTCTCTGCAGGCAAGATCCAATCTTCAGTTGGTCAGTTTATTATTTCTGTTCTGATATTAAACAACACCACACGTTACAGAACTTAAACGCATTCCTTGATATTTTCTGGTGTCAGTAGCTCCATCTGATCTGTGACTTCTCAGAGCTGAAAATCCGGTGTTTTTCTTTCCCATCACTTTATAGCTGAGCAGGTGTGCAGAGCTGAGTTAGAGTTAGTCCAGAATCCTCTGGTGACCCTCTTTATTTTATTCTTTACAAACCCACATCTATAACTTTTGTTGTTTGATGTTGTGACAGCCTTTCAGACAGTTTCATTTTAGTGCAGACTACTCAGATTTAGAGCCATTAGCGAGTATTACCTGTGAAGTATGGATTTCCTCCCTTAGATTTAGACCTTAGTTTTTTATGTTAAAAGGAAAATAAAACTCTTGGGGTCTGTCAGTGGAAAGAAGCTTTTAATTTACAGTGACCTGCTCTGCAGCTTCACACATAAAAAAACAAGCTCTCAACTTTTTGTTGACAGCTGACCACCTAAGGTCAGGTCACGTAGCCTAAAATCGTTTGTGCCTCTGGTGTTTGAGCGAGTCGAACCAGTGAGCTGAAGTCTCTACAGTAGCTTTAGTGGTTCTATCAAACACTTTCCACTGAGTGAAATGATTTAACCACAGGATTATATCGGCTTACACTGCAGGCAAACACATGGGATGACAGAAATACTTCACTACTTACCAGTGTAAATCAAAACGCACACCCACATAAAATCTCACGATGTACTTGTGGACTCGCAGACACATGCTTGCCCTCTCCTCTGAGTTATGAGCGCATCGTTTTAAGAAAGGCATTTTTCTTAAAGGCAAATGTATGTTTTTAGACAGACACAAGGTATGTATTGTCTTGTTTCTGATTAAAACCAAACTGTCTTCATCATGGTTTTATTCTGCATGCATATTTTTTCCAACTGAGTCTTGATGGGGATTTTAGGGAGAGTAGGACAAGCAGAAAAAGTACCGATACAGGATTAACAGACACATACAGTCAATGTCAGGAGTGAGCTGCACTGAGCACCAGATCTGTTCATGTTTTGAGGCTGTGTCAATGATGCGGTTCTGTGTGGATGAGTAGAAAGAGAAAGATGGAAACCGTCTACGCCATTTTGTTCTTTCGTTTTTCTCTATTGTGAGAAGAGGCCAATAACCTCTGCAAGCAAATATGACAGTCGTGTAATAGCAGCCCAATGTCTTTATTTACAGTCTATGGTTCATGCACACACAGCAGAAGGTCACAGGGGTTAATACAATGTGAGACTAAAAGTGGGAGGATGGTATGAGAGGAATGTAGATGTGTTATTAAAAAAAAAAACTTTAGATTTATCGGATCAAAAAAAAACCAACTCATACTGTAAGAATTTGTTGAGTCTTTACTTACGCATCAAATTAAAAGACTGAGTAAAATACCTAAAATGAAAAAAGTCGCTTGGCCATTCTTATTTATTTTTGGTTTTTTTTCCATTTCCAAAAGCAAATTGGCACAAAAAAAATCAGTCCGGGTCATGGAACTAAACAGAAAAAAAAAAAAACTATTTTAATAAATGTGATTCCCAGGAGCAAAACGTGAAAAGAACCGTGGGATTTGAAGTAATCTCCATTTTTCATCAGTGCACTATTCAAGCTGACCATAGAAAGCTCACAGTGGAAGTCAGCAGGCTGGGCCAGGATCCTGCCAGCCTCCCAGCATCACACCCAGAGGAGACACAGCCATGTTTCCGTGTGGAGCGTGGCCGCGGAGCTGCACCATAATCAGCCACATGGCTGTCTGCGCAAGCTTGTGATTTCCTTTCACACACAAGAAAGAAAAAAGTCCCCACTTATTTCCGAGTGTCCAAACTGTGAGACGCTTTTAAAGTAAAAAATTAGACGTTTGTTCCAGAGAGCTCTGCAGTAAGGTTGACACCTTCATTCTTTACTTAAATTTCAATCAGTTGAATCTTTATCTTAAGCCAAAGGTTCAATTTAATTTAGGAGATTTTTTTTTTACACATTTGCAAAAATGCAGCTCACATTTTTCTTTTTTTCTTGCCAGATTGTTTAGCTTTAGGGTAATTTTATATAATCTATATACAGACTTGGTTTATATTAAGAACCCAGTGAGGCACCCAGGTCAAGTAAAGGTCTTGGTTCTTTATTAATCGTTTTCTTGTATTTCAGTAGCTTTCTGGAGGCCCAGAGAAACTCACGCTTTATCATTGAGATGAAGGGAAACTCCTCCACAGGAGCCAGCATACATCTGCACACCCGCAGCACAGCGATGCGTGGCAAACACTACGCTGATAAAGTTCACAAAAAAACAAAACAAAACGGCAAAGACACCACAAAAGGGTACTTGGAAGGTTTAATGAAACACAACTCACACAGCTCACTGTCAAATGACAGTGCATTAAAACTAAGTCAAAGTACAGGACTGACAAATTATAAAAGAAGAAATGTGAGGATTTTAGAAGTTGCTAAAGTATTTTTTTAAAGCTGGGCTAGAAGCGACAGAACTGGCACTATGCATAACATTGTTTTTCTGATAAGAGCTAAAAGTTCAGTTTTCGAAAGAATTATTTGGCAAGTAGTGAAATATTCTAAATTCTCCTTTGAATTAGTGAGAAAAGTTTGTGTGGCAGCATGTTCCAGTCGGTGGCACAAAGAATGCAGAAACGGAGCAGCTAACTGGTTTCTAAGGAAAATCTTTACCGTGAAGAACATCTAAAGCCCCATCAGGGCAGTTTTTGTTTGAGTTCTTTATTGAGACAATATCTGGAGTTTTGAAATCCCAGAGTTGGAGCTGCAGCGGCTTCTGCCACTATAGGTAGTTTGGATCAGCGCTGCACAATTTGTTCTTAATGCACCATGGTTCTAAACAAACGAGACAAACAGGAAACATCTTGGTATAAACAAAACGCTGGAGAGGCACAAATAAACTGCTTTTATTGGTCTTTAAAAGGAGCTTCTACTGCAATAGTTTTACATACTAAAAACTGTTAAAATTTCAAGTTTCTCTCAGATTAAAAAAAACACCTTTCTTTTAAAGTCCCTAATTGTACTAAACAGATTGGTTTTAAAAGGAGTTAGAAGCTGCGTGACTTCACTAGTTGGGAAGACAATAAAACAGAATTGTTATGTAAATTAGTTTGAAATTGAACTCGTTTACTTTTTTCTGTCGTGCCCTGAGACGAGTTTTGCTGCGAGTTTGTGGAACGGAAAGGTTATTATGAGGTTATTTTTGTGTGATGTGCTCTATCTTTACAACACAAACTCAAATCAGACTGTAGCCCCTATAAACCAGCAGACCCACAGCTCATTCCTTCACTCTGACCACAACACACGCACGAAGACAAAAAGATGAGGGCTGCAGATTAATCAGGGTGTTATCAGCCTCGCCACAGGGGGAAACGTTTTCAGCAGAGTTTTACGTAACCATCCCAACTCCACCTACTACCACATCTGTCTGAATGACCTAAATATCAGGAAACCTTTCAAATTAGAAACATTCTGACTCCTACACCTGAATCTCAGGGGACCTCTAACATGAGTAATATCTCTAATAATCAGATGAGTCTGTATCCAGCGCAGTTATTTGTCTCATCATGCTGTCCCGACGAATTTAAACAGCAATATGTCATGCTTGTGTGTGACAGTGAAAAACAGAGACGTGAATAATCTACCTCCACGTAATCAGAATTTATAGAGAATCCTAAGATACCCTCCGAATTTACATCCCCCCTGTTCAAGTTGTGTGGTTGAGCTGGTATACATCTTTGAGATCGGTGTAAGCACGGCGAGTTTTACACGGAGCTTTAAACAGGGAAGATAAGGCGAGAATGCAGGAGACTGAAAACAAGGACAGGCACATCTGATACGCTCTGAGGTCAGAGTCATGTTTATTTCTTTTTGTGAGGCAAGTTTATTAATATAGCACATTTCAGTAACAAGACAATTCAACATGATGAAAACATAAAAAAACACGGAGAACATCAGGAACAGCTGTCCTTGTTTTCAGGTGTTTTGTAGGTTTTTTTCCTGTTTTTGTTCGGATATTCTGATATGAGAAAATCTGTTTGAAAGTTTTGAAACTGTTTCAGGTTGTGGATCCTTTGTGGTCCCTTGGTGGGACAAATGGAGTCAGAGACGAATATGGAGGCACGTTTTGTGCCGGTTTTCATACCTCTGTGCCTGTTCTCTGACCGAAAGTCTGACTTAAAGAAAGGATTTATCTTTAAATTGTATAAAGACAGATATAATATCGATGTGTGTGCCAGTTTACAAGCATGATCTGTTTGTTAAACTGACAAAGTTTTAAAAAGACCAAGTATGTTTCTGTGTTATAGTGTAGAACAAGACTCTGACCGTGTTGCAGCAACCTGGTGAGGGAACCCTCCTGTTTCACATCTCAACCCCTCATTCAGCCAGCAACACCTACTGTTTTCTCTATAAGATGATGGTGATGGTAAAGATAAACATGATGACAGTGAGACTGATGGTGGGCCTTTCAGAGGTGATGAGCGTGATGATGATTAGTCTTTCACAGGTAGAGAGACGCGCAGTGAGTCACTGGCCACATGAGGAACACAGAGGGGGTCTTGGCCAGCATCAGCAGGATGTGTGAGATCGCATCAAGTGGAATGAATGTGATTGGGCCTCAGGCTTATCATCAACACATAAGCCTCTGACTGTTTCTGGATTACATCGTGAAGGGCAGCAAAGAGGGATCCCGAAAAATTGCCTGCAATTTACTGGTTGGTGTTAGGAAGCTGGTGTGTATTTCGACTTGTGTATATTTTTGGGACGATGAATGAGAGTTTATGGAGTGTGAAAACAGAAGCAGATATTGCTGTTTTAAAAAAAGAGCAGAAACTTTCATAAAGCCAGAGGTTTTTTTTTTTTGCCACCGGGAAAGAAAAGTATGAGCTCAAGCTTTACCATTTCATTCTTTCTCTGAAGTATCGCCCAGTCTTGTCACAACCAAAGCACCTTGATGGATGTCGCTGTCTCTCGGTGTTACTTTGGATCAGACGGTGTCTTTTTGACTCTTATCCTGTGGATGGCACCGCTTTTTAAATCTGCCAATCCTTAAAAAAAATAGAGGAATCGAGGGGCAAAACAGGAAGAAATGTGTTTGACGGCGTTGAGTACAGACTTGTGAGACCTACACGAGAGTCTTTCTCTGATTAAAATAGCATGTTTCGGAATGACACGGCATGCTGGTTATGAGTCAGCGTGGTTACGCGAAGGCCGTGATCGATAGCACTCCACTACAGTGGAATATGAAAAATATTGATTTGCTTTTTACTTCGGACAGCTTTGAGCAAAAAGCCTGTGATGTTTCTTTAGCCAGCATTCAAAGTCAATACACTTCTCTCTACATCACTCTGGTTTGTAAAGAGAAGGAAAAGAGAGAAAAAGAGATTGCTGTCATATCAGACGGAGCTTTGGGCTTTGTGCTGCTGAGGTCAGGCTGGTTGTTGTGTTTATTACCTTATGGATCTGAGACAGCGGTTGAGTTTGGGTCAGATACAGAAAGGTCAGAAGCAGTGGGAAGCTTTTTGTTGCAGAAAGGAACACAGACTTAAGACAGAATGATGCAAGTTGTTTAGACCACAACTCCAGGCCTTTCATATGTATATGAATTAACCACACAAAATGTTGTCCTCTCTCCTTTTAAAACACGTACAAAGAAAGTAAAAAAGCAATTCTAAATAGTCTACTCTAAGCTTTTAGAGTCTCAAAAATCAATGGACCTGAGAAGAACTGACAGATGTGTTTGAGAGTGTGGACCTTGTGTAACAAAATCCCTCTCCACAAAGAGGACTACAGAGAAAAACACACCTGAGACAGCCCTGGATGCTAAATCTTACTGATCTTAGATCAGAGTAGAGGGAGTTCTGTAGGGAGAAATACAAAGAAACAGACAACTACAAAGGAGCAGAATAACAGATTGCGGAGCAGTTCCTGAGATTACAGAGGAGGTAAAAAAAAAAAAGCCAAGACAGGCACAGGAGGAAATCGAAGATGAGATGCTGTTTTTGTACCTTCTTTGCTCTCATGCGTTGTAGGAGTGTGCTTCGAGACACTGAAGGCTATGTGGCGACACTTGTATGATGATGCAATCAGTATCTTTGATCCGGTCTCTCAGTGTAATCATGTTTCTTGAACAAACTAATGGCCAAGTGTCAGAGTGAGACCGGAGAGGCTGTGATTGGAACCAAGTGAGTAAATGCGTGAAGGTGGCTGAGAATTGGACACATCTGCCATGATCAGAGAAGAGGTGTGGTTCTGCAGATATCTAAGTGTTTCTGGATTAACCACTGGCCATGGGGGCTATTGATGTTATCGAACAGAGAGGCTAATGAAGGGAGTCCTTTCAAGATGTGTGACTGCACTGGTTGGTGTGCTCACAGGACAGTCAGTGCTCAGTGGCAGAAATTACAGAAAAGCAAACGTTAGTCTTTAAAAAGGGAGACTTTCTATGTTCAAAAAGTCACTAGCTGATTAATTAGGAATGTCCTGATGCCACATACCTGAACAACTAGTTAATGAAAAATGTTTTGTTTTTTTGTTTTTTAAGGCCAAATAGATTTTTAAAAGATTCAAGAGGTATTAAATGTTAATAGACCAACACAGTCTTCGGTCTTGTAAATTTTGTAGCTGAAAAAAAAATATTGCGTAAGAAGATAAATGATGAAAAAACAAGACACTCAAGTTGAGGGGGGTCCATTTTTGTGTTGTTTTTCTTTTTAAATGCAACAAGAAAGTTGTGAAAATTACTCATGATGCTCTGCACATTCCCCCTTCAGCATCTGACACGGGGGTTAGAGTCAGTCAGCTGAACTCTTTGTGTAAACTGCAAATCACGTCCCATTCAGACAAACCGTCCTCCTGACCAGAACTGACCTGGATCCTCCCAGTGTACAGAGAACAAATCTTGATTATCTGCATGACACTGTCTTAGGAGGCCACACCTAAGACCTGTTTGATATACAGGCTGAAAGAAAAAATTAATCCAAACACACCAGGACTGGAAACACAGACCCCGAGGACGAGACAAGAAATATGTAAGACTGAGCAAAGATGGAGCATGGAGGGCAAAAAATGGATTTGGTGAATCGCAGAAGAACAAGTTCATCCTCTTATCAAAACAGTTGGATGTTGTTCATCAAGAAAAAAATGGATCAAACATTCCAGAGAAACAGGAACTTGGCTCACCAACAGAATCTTCTGGCCAGTAAAACCATTGCGATATTTCAGAGCCTTACAACTTTTTGTAATTTGAATCAGATCTTATCTGTATCGACTAAGATTGGTTTGGAAAAGTTGGACCTTTTTCTGATTTATGCTATTTATGTTACACACCTGGTAACATTTGGTGGATTAACAGTGAAATTCCAACACTCTCCACAACATGAAAGCATGAATATAGATTTTAAAAAGGCAGAACAAAGCAAAAAAGGGCAATTGTGTCATTAATCTCAGAAACTATTTCAAAGGAAATGTTTCTCATTTGTCATAATACATGTCATTATACATGTTGTCCTACTCCAAGCTGTATAGGTTCAAAAGCAAACTACCAATGAAGTAAATCAGGTGATGTGCATCTCTGTAATGAGAAGGAGTGTGGTCTAATGAGATCTACATCCTATATAAGGTCTGCTTAATTATTAGGCAACTTCCTTTCCTTTGGCAAAATGGGTCAGCAGAGAGATTTGACAGTCAAAAAATGTGAGATGTCCTGCAGAGAGATGCAGCAGTCCTGAAATTGCCAAAGTTTCAAATAAGGTGCAAAATAACTGCCCATGAATTGAGGAAAATCAAGTGTGAAGCTGTCAAGATGCCATTTGCCACCAGCTTTGCCATATTTCAGAGCTGCAACGTTACTGGAGTATCAAAAAGCACAAGGTGTG
>JAVKLF010000001.1:15596373-15610340 GCA_034783495.1 Millerichthys robustus
GTGTGTGTGTGTGTGTGTGTGTGTGTCTATAAAACTATGTGTGAGTGTGACAGTACGGCAGCTAAGAAGAGTTCGACGTGTTGGGGCTCCAGCCCATTTGATAAGCTCTCTCCAGGGTTCTCTTGCAATCCTGCATCACTGTGCTGAACACAATGTGAGGGTACTGGACCACCAGCTGCTCCACAGTCTCCTCGTTCACCTGGAAAACAGAACAGGGAGAATTCAAAACAGGAAGATTCTGCAGCTGCTAACAATATCTGTACAGAACATCATCAGAACCATCCGAGCCAGCATTTGTGACATCAGACAGGTGTCTGAGCAGAGCTAAAAGAACCATCTGAGACCAGATTCACCTCAGCCACAGCCTTTTCACTCTGGTGATGACCAAACAGGAGGATCTGCTGCTTTGCCATTAGATTTCTTTCAACAGGCTGCAGGACTACTGAAGACATAAACACTGTAATCTCCAATTTGTGAATCAAATAAAAACTTCTACAACCTCACCTTAAAATTATTAAAAGGGCTGCATCTTCAATTTGATCAAAACATTAATAATGAATGTTACTTAAAGTTTACAAAAGGCTATGTTTTCCTATTTTGAGTTCAAATCAAACACTAAAATGGTAAAACTGTACGCTGACAGTGTCTGCACTGTCTCATGCTGTCAGATTAAACAGAAATATACTGAACTTTTGGTGCCTTAAAAACATTTCGAAAATTTCTAGACTAATATGGGGGATAGACAGTTACTTAAGAGCGTGCGGCGTATGGCCACGCTCATCTGCACACACAGTTGAACTGTAGCGACGGCTTTAGTACCAGAGGACAGCTGAGCTCACCGAGCTAATGAGACCTTCATGTTCTCAGAGGAGCAGAAAGACAAGCGGCTAATAGCCACTCTGGCACATCTTAGCCAGTCTACCCCTCTGTCAGACCATCTCTGAGAGCCAAGAGTGAGAGGAGAGGCTGACGAAGAGCAGAGGCAGAATAACCCTGGAGACCTCAAGGGCTTAACTGCAACCCACCCAGAAACAGCCCCCCGCCCACCAGCCACCAAGACACTTTCCAGGGGAAATGACGTGTAAACGCTCACACAAATGTTGAGGGCATGGTCATCTGATGATGCCAAAGAAGTGACAAACTATTTTTTTTGCAGTTTTCCCCAAGCTCATTGTATGACAGCTTTTTAGTTTTGGTGGTTTTCGAAAGGGAAAGTCATGCATGGTCAGAGTTTCCTGGCTTGCTTTCGGGTTACGACCTGTTTGGTTGTAATACTTAAATGACCTCTACTTTATTTGTTAAACAAAAGAACTTTAAATTGAGAGTCCGAGAATTTCCTTCAAAACAAAAAGATGAAAAGTAAAGGTAGAAGCAGGTGAAGATCAGTGAAAAAATGTGTGGTCAGGAAGACAGACTTAATTAAATTTGGATAAAAGACAACAATATTCTTTAGGATTTATTTTGATTGTAAAGGAAGTCTGCAGTTAAGTCCAAATCTAGATGCCAACACACCTGTAGCTTCAACGGAGATCAGGTGTCAGTAATACAGGAGGAAAAAACAAATGAACACAAGCACAAAAGTTTCTAACAGAAATCTGTCCTACCTCAGTGCTCCTGTTCTAGTTTGTTTTCAAGAGACATAAGGAAATTGGCAGAGGACTGTTAAATGTAAAATGACGTCCAAACGTCTGGAAGGATGAATTAAATCAGCAGGATAAAACCAAAATGAGAAACCTCTGTGTTCAGTGATCCATTAGCTGATGCATTAATAAAACAGTGTTTCAGGATATTGCTTTAAAAATTTCACATTATTTCTACAGAAGATAATGTGGGATTTCCAACCGCTAGGCAGTTTTATGAAACAAATCATCACGGTCCACCATGCAATGAAATGATCAAACTCAACAAGTGGAGCAGTGCTGCTGATAATAGGAACAAAAAACTAAAACCTCTGAGACCTTTTAGACATTCTATCCCAAAGGTTTCTTCCTGCTAAGCAAAAAACAGAGGATGCTGCAATCACAAAAATGCCTGCAGAATCCTAAATCTCTGTGGCTGTGCCAAAAGTAACCCAGTGTCTCTTTTTCTGGGTACATTAAGCACATTTTTCTTCACCCCCCCACCACCACATTTTCAATTTAGGAAGAAAGCATCTCAAGTGGGAATCCCTATTTTCTCCTTCGCACAGTTTCAAGTTAACTGAGATCTATGCAGTCTCCATTACTTCCTGCTCCTCGTGTAATCCCAGACTGTCCAGTCTGTGATGTTATAGTCTGGTCTCTGGTGGGGACACGCCACTTTCAGTAGGACTCTGTGTTTTGTCACTGAGTGAAGTCCTTTCTGACTGTTTATGGTCCACATTCAGGCTGCAGAACAAATGTGGGAAGAGTCCTTCCTGGTATTACTCTGTGAAACCCACTAAGGCCCCATTGGCCAGGCCATAATGTTCACACAGAGACTTTCCTTCCTTCTAGGCTTCGAGGCAGGTGGCAAAATAATGTTAAAGGGATTTGTGAATTGAGAATCCTGTGCTTGCTTCTTTTATTAGTTAAGAAAAGACATAGACACTGAGGTGAGACACAGTGAAGCGCTGAAAATTTATCTAGGGAGAAAATTGTACCAAGACATCATGTAATGCGAAAACAAACAGGTTTTCAGCTAATATGCTCACAAATAAACACAAAATTTAAGTAGAAAAATATCTAAAATGATTCATCTAAATTAGAAAATGTCAGGTGCGCTGACTGAAGCAGTCTCAACGCTCCTCTTCCAGTTTTACCCAGATGTTTAACCACAGTACTGTTTCAAGACACAAATCTATTTTTCCCGCTTTAATTACTTGTGGAAGCCATTTAATCCCTTTAAGTAGAATTTACTGTAATGAGAAAATAAAAGATACAACAAAGCAGTCTGGTGAGATGGTAACCAGTGCTAAACCTTAATATTTTTTCCCGAAACAAACAAACAAACAAACAGTAAGCATTTATTGCATCCACAAAGGACCAAATGAAGAAGAGAGCTTCACAAAGGCCTCCAAACATTGCCACTTTAGAGACAATAAGTTAGGTTTGTTTTGACACATGGCTGAGCCTCATTAACAAATGAAATGACAACTCCCCGATTGCCCTCATAGTGTATTATGCCATATTCCTGTACAGAGAATGAAACATCCCCCAGGCTTGTTAATCAGGACTTAATTACAATTAAAACGGATCTAAAGAATAGACCTGTCAAACTGATGGGAGGCCATAACATTCATTAATGCTAATTTAGTGCAGCTCCACTTGCTGAGCAAACATTGCACGCACAACAAGGCTTCCAATCAAAATGCTGAATCATATGCTAATTGCTGGTTGTGAGAATGCTAAATGTTTGGGCTGAAACAAAAACGGCTTTGATGGAAATCATGACAAGAGTAACTACTGCGCTAACCTCTGATGCTTTTTTTTTTTTACCCCAAAAGGCTAAATAAAATACAATTATAGAAAGAATGAATCAAATCACACAAATTAAATCTTTGGAGCTAAGTTTCATGAACAAACACACAGCAAGGAAATGGATGACTTGAAGTCTGGCTCATTTAAAAAGTACAGTTGTGATAAAAAGTGAACTGTTTTAATATCTTTTGAATCAGATCATAATAAAATGTTGCTTATTCCTGGTCATGTCATAATATTAGATAAAGACAACTTTAACCCTCCCACTGCCCTGAGGTCAAAATGACCCACCAGGTCTCAGTCTCCAAACTGAGGCCTGGTGGGTCATGTTCTGAGGCTTCTGTTGAAAAAAAAAAAAAAACATTTTACTAAATGGTTCTTGAGTTCATGGCTCCAGTCTTCATTTGTTCAGCTTGAACAATGTATATACCCTTTACAAGACACTGAGGTATACTGAATGATATGTGATGACATCACCACACCTGCTTGGCATTTGCAGCTTCATGCTGATGTTGGATCCAAAGGTCCGGAACGCCAAGCATTTAATAGACTTTGAGCATTTTGAGTCCTCTGGTTACGGCTACGCTACTGAATTCTTTAAATCAATGTTTTCCAAGAGTAAAATTTCTGTTACTGGGCAAAATGTTTCTTAACAACATTTTGTTGCTAGGCAACTTATGCTAAAAATGGTATTGGGACTTAATGAGGATGCAATGACTTGAACAGTGCTTGAAAATGTGGCACCTGAACTTTTTCCTTTTCCTTCTTGTTCCATACAGTCCTGATCCCGTGTTCCTCTGCCAGGCCTGTGTTTAGGAGCGCCATATGATGGAGCAGATCACTGCACACTGATGATTCTAATCTTTAAGAAGCATCTGGGAGAACAGCCACAGCTAGCTGGACCAAAGCCTATACTTATGATATTTTCCTCCATTTTAACTTCAAAGATTCTGCCCTCTAGATCTAAGTGCAGCGTAATTCATCCTGATGGGTAATGTGCTGTTGTCAGAGTCTACAACAGGGTGAGATAGTAGCGAGGGTGAAACAGAAAGATCTCTGATATTTTATTTAGCAAAACCACATTTAATAAAAGCAAGATGTACAGCAAATGAGAACAGTGTATATGGTTGTGAGTAAGATTGCAATGTCAACTCTTACATTACAACAGCAAATTTCCAAGCTGACCTCCAAGTCCTCTTGGAGTGCTCTTATGTGCTCTGTACTAATCCACTGATGCATTTGTACTGCATTTCTTTGTAAAATATGCCTTCATCACAAACACTAGGCATTCTCTCAGTAGGCAGGACAATAAAACAAGTCGTAAAGATGAGTCATGCAGCATCAGCTCACATTCTCAGCAAAAAATAAAACATAAAAATAGAGGAGAGCTATTGTAAATTGATAATCAGCTATACAAATATAGAGATAGATACTAAAATAGACTGTCGTGTTGATGAAATATCCTGAGTACACCTAGCAATAAGGCAACGGAAGCACGGGAAATAGCAAAGAAGTTTAAGGAACAAAAGGCAAAAAAACTACATTAGTTACTCAAAAAACCCACTGAGTGTTGCATTGTTTGTGGCACCTTTTTTCCCCACTAAAACAGCCAAATGTCTTTTCATTTCCTCAGAGTTTTCATTATATTCAGCACATGCCTGCACAATGATGTTTCTTTTGCATTTTTTTTATTTCGCCATGTGGCAGCCATAGTTAGTCCTTAGCCCATAAAGAGAGACAAATGCCTTTGCTCTCTGTCTATTCTCATGTAAACAGTGTATCAGTCAAGCAGTAAATACATTTGGAGTAAATGTTTAAAAAGCCTGTTTAGGTACCAGAAGAACGCAGTGCATCAGGTCTTAGTAAAACACAGCTTAAACATGTCTGAATTTAAACAGGTCAGATTTATAACCTGCTTTAAACTGCTCTGGGGAAAAGCTCATGTAGTAAAGTAAAAAAAAAAAAAAAAAAAAAAGAGTAGCTGCAAAACTGAGAGACAGTTCTCCCTCTCTGATGAGAACAAACAGAAAGAAGAGGAGAGGAATGGATGGAAGCGAAGGAAAATAAAGGAGATTTAAAGAGCACAGAGGCACAAAAGAGGTCCCCTCAACTTTATCTGAAGGATTCAAGATTTCTAAATGAACGATTGATGCTTTGGCTTGGAAGCTTAAGGAATAGACTGCCTTTCACCGCAGAAAGCCAAAGCTTAGTCACTTTGATTAGGCTCAGAAAGGAAAGTCTCAGACAGCAAAGCGAGCCTAACAGAAATCTGCAGTGCACAGCTCTGAATGTGCTTTTAAAAACCAAATCAGGCACTGCTTGCGACATCTAAGGTCTGGTCCTTCTCATCTCTGCACAATATCAGACACTAGCAGAACTGAAAAGCAGAGTGTCACTGCATAAACTCACACTTGATGCACATATAAAGAGGAATGGGGGCTCTACTGAACAGGGTCAGTAAAAAAAAAGGTTCTGGAGGCCAGGTTTGTAAACCCCACACTCCATCACGCGTGACAAAGGTAACAAGAGGAATGTGAACAAGGCTCAGTTGAATCCCTCTCTCTACACCGGCTTTCTTATCTCTGTGGTGTGGAGAAAAACATACCATAATTCAAGAGGCTCTCCACAATTTATTTGTCTCAAAGAAGGAAAATGTGAAAAAAGTTACGTCGTTTCACAAAACGACGAACTTTACTTGATGTTGGAACGTAATGATGCAAATCTAAGTTCATTTATTTTAGTTTTAAAGTGTTAGACATAATATTGTTTTATGAACTACAGAATAATTAGCTCTGATATTTGTTTGGAGCTGCCAACCAGTTTTTTTTCTGCAAGTAATGGTCTTGTAATTACTTTGACTTGTTCATGTTGACCATACAAAGGTGGAAAAGTGGCATCACAACACGCTTCAAAAAGCATAAAGAATCAAAGGCATGACCACTGCCTCAGCATTGTTTCATAGTTCCAGCTCTTCTTTCACGCACTGATTGATCTTTACAACGACTTCTTCTGACACCTCAGTAGCTTCCCTTTAAAGTAACCCTACTCACAGGATGATAAGGTGCAAGTCTCACCTTGAACAGGTTGTGCTCGAACATCAGGCACTGGTGTTGGGATCAAATGTTGTTTTCACTGGAAACACACTTAATACTGTTGACAGGTTTCATTTTATGCACAATTATCCTTTTAATGGTTAAAAAAAACCAACAGGGTAGCAATGCAAGAGCACACACATATACATACTGTACCTTTCCTGAACAAATTCCAACACAGCTTACCAGAGGTCAGACAAACGCAGAATTCCTCAACGATAACCACAACAGCGCTATGGGGTTTAATTATTTGCCTCATGCAACTCCCTCACTCTTCTGAATAAATAAACGAGGAGAGCGTGACCCTGTCTTCTCAAAGAACACATTCATAGCAATTGTTTTAGTAAAATGTGAACTGGTCAAAGTGACAAACACAGCAGTAAGCAACATTTTGTGAGCTCATGGATGCAACTGCTTGCCGTAATTATCCTGAATGATGAGTTTATGCAGGATTCAAAATGAAATGAAAGCACTGCAATTACAGTCAAGTTGTTTTTCCTATTAAGAAAAACTCAACAAAAGAAAAGAAAATTGTGCACACTAGTTTGAGTATTTTATTCTGTTCAACGACATCCTGGCAGTCTGACACATTTAAAGCTTTGTTTACAGAATTTGAGTTATTAGGGCAAAATGGGTCTTTTTTTAACCACCTGATCTGTCACAAATCACAGCAAACCTGTTTCTGTCTACACTTTAGCTATAAAAAAAGAAAGAAAATAGTAATTAAAACTTTTATATTTCTTTGCTACTCAGACCAAAAATAAATAAATAAACAAATAAATAACAAGCTCAGACTTGAGGACTGGCAAGTCTGAACATCCAGGTCATAACTCAGTAAGACTGTCCTGATCTCAAATGTGGTGAATAAACAGTACTGGACTTCTTAGGGGGGCAGAGGGAGACGAGGGGGCACTTAAAAGTACTAATTGAATGAACATGATGTGAGGAGCATCCGAGATTCAAACAACCTTGGCTGTCCTCGCATAAAGGAGACAAAACGATGGAGAAACAAAACAATGAAAATCAGGAAGTGTGGTAGAAATGAGGAGAGGACAAGGTGAGCCAGGTGTTGTCAGGTTTACATGACTGCTTCTGGTGGATTTTTTTTTTGTTGAAGGGCAATTCAGAGATTCCCTTCAGATACTGAGTGAACTCTGTCAGCGTCTTACTTTATCTCACCCTCTTTTCTTTACTGTCCCTTGCTCCTGCCCTTTAAGAAGAGATGAAGGGATGATCAGGAGGCGGCTTCAGTTAAGACCGCCAATCAATACAACTTTTCTGTGTGGGATGAGGCTCCAAGATTACACTGAAATCACAAATGGCAAATGACTCTTTCAAACTACTTTCATGACTTTGAACGTTCAAGTCTGACCAAAGCCTCAGGGGGGAAAAAAAAGAAACAAAATTGGTCCTTTTCTTACATTTGATGCTGTGCATGAAGTAGCTTTCTCCTAATTCCCCTTCGCATCACGAGCCTTGAAAGTGAGGTTACCTGCTGTTACCAATAAAAACACTTGTCAAACAAAGTTTTGCCAAACTCCAAAACTCTCATTTCCTAAACGAGAGTTAAAAAGCCTTCTAACTCCTCACCATACTTCATAATTATTTTCCTCACTCCAAACCTCCAGCCCCCAAACAATTAGGTCCTTGTTTATGTCTGCAAATTGCTGTGGCGTGCCTATCTGTGTACAGTCCCTGGCAGCTGGATGCACCAGTAGAACGGCCATATTGATTGGGATGTCTGCTCTTTTAACAAGGTCTGTCTGGATGTTCTATCCAGGGATCCAGCAGCGCTCATTCCCGTTCCCTAAACGCCACTCCACCTCATTTCAGGTAATGGGAACCCACTTCAAAACTGCTTACACAGAACACTTTTTGGAGGCAATCTGTAAAAAGGATATGCAGCACTAACTCTATTGTTTCACATAATCTAATTTTCCTCTTGCATCTTCAAGGTTTCTGACATTTGTTAAGTATTTTTTCCTATTTTTCTTCCCTCAAAGCAAACC
Source organism: Millerichthys robustus (assembly GCA_034783495.1). NCBI lineage: Eukaryota > Metazoa > Chordata > Actinopteri > Cyprinodontiformes > Rivulidae > Millerichthys > Millerichthys robustus. Next base: position 15,604,912 of record JAVKLF010000001.1, read on the forward strand.
TGTTCTCCTTCCTAATCTCATCATTTCTTTGGTACCTTTTACTTTCTTCACCAGCAGTCCCCAGCGAGGCCAGTAGCAGTTGGTGTCATTATTTTCCTAGTCCAGCTTCATGCTGAGTGTGTGAGTTTGCCTCTCTGTTTCACAAGCTGAACTGCCCATTTGTTTTCACTCTAATGAAGTAGAGGAAAATCAGTAGGGGAAAACAGAGAGGGAGCGATAGGTGAAAGGAAAGGAGGGGAAAATAACGGGGCAAATAAAAAGCATGGAGGGAAAGAGAAAAGGGCAAAAGGAAATAGAGGTGAAGAGGAGAGGTGGAAAAAAGAGGTGCATTTCAACAAGCTGTGAAAACGTTTAAAGAAAACATTCCACTGAGGCTGAAGAAGATCGAAATCCCCTAAGTGATATATCAACAGAGAATGAAGGCTCTAAATGTTCACAGAGTGGCCAGGAGGGCCTATTATAGAAAACAGCATCTTAACAAATACAGTACAGGAGAGGTATGAAAACAGTGTCTCGATAAGGAGTGTAATAAGTCACAGTAAAGTGCTAAGTCGAAGGGTATGTCCCCCACAAATCAGTAAAGCTTACCGCTGCATGTCTGCTCCCTTTGTTAGGAAACTTGTTATGGTTAGCCAGTGTTACTCTATGTGCTCTTGAAGGGTTTGGCAAATTAAAGTGTATTTGAGTTTCTGTCTGTCTTGGTCAAAAGCACAATGTTATTCAGTGTTATTACACACTATTGTCGCAATGATTTCTAAAACTAAACTGATACTAGAGCACTGAATTTCACGCAAAACCACACCTTAAATTAAATCAAACATAATACCGTAAGTCATTTTTAATCCATGTTCTGTTGAACATGTCGGACACGATGAGGTCAGAATATCTTTTAGCTTATGCAAGATGGCTGCTCCTTCACTCTTTGGCAAGCATTCTGCAGGATGGAATGAAAAGGTGCTGGTGGATGAGTAGTTACTCTACTCTACTCTCTTTTTAAAAAAAGACTGCACTAACATGGCTGAACAGACCTCAGCTGTCGATGACACATCATTACATCTGTGTCAGTTTTAACCAGAGTAAAGAACAAGACAGAGCTTCCAAAGAACATGGAGATGATAAAAGGTTAAACAAGGTTTCTGTGAACAACTAGCCCTAAATGAGACTTATGAAGAAAGTGGCAGGTGTTCCTTTTCATAGCTGTAAGGTTTATATTGTTATTTCGGCACATACCACTTTACAATGAGCTTACCCATAATAATTTATAAATTCATCATAAACGGTTCATTTTCAGGGTGTATAATAATGATAAATTAAGTAATAATAAACAAAAAATGCTAAAGTTATTCAAGAGTATATATTTTTTACATTTTAAATTTGCCATCACACAGTTGGAACTGATCCATCTTTTAAGGCTCCATTTTTTTTTGCGTTTTCTAACATTAAATCAGACCAATTTGGCAACATTGTTCAACAAAAAGAAGCTGCTTTATTTCTGAGATAATTTCTGGCTCTGATACACACTAAAGCTGAGAATTTGAAATAAAGATGAATATAGTAAAGCTCAAAACAGCATTTCCACGTTAAGCTTACTCCATTTCTATATCGCACTGAATGAAAGAAAATATTCAGAGTGGACCTCAGAGGGCAACGAAGTCAAACAGTGTGTGGAGATAAAGTTGGGTAATGTATTTTTCCACTGAAAACCAGAGCAGAATGGCACATTCAAATCATGGCGAACCAAAACAAAATGCCAGGATTTCCCCCCACACCTCAGAGATTTGAGGTAGTAATAATTTTAGACACCCAAATATATGATTCAAACCACAGAAAGATTTTCAGACTATGCCCCCTTTAATGCATGACGTTCTACCATAATTGTCAAAGTGTAGAAAGATGGATTCCTCTCACAGAGATGACCTAACATTTAACAGCAACCAGGCTTTACTGAGGAGCGCTCTGACATACTGAATGCATAAAAAAACATCCATTTCTCAAGAGAAAGGACACTTTTACCCCAACTCTGAATACTTCAAAAGACTGGCACAGTTGTAGCTTAAATAAGACTGAATGAATTGATTTGATTATTTTTGGGGAGCGCCTGGATCAATCACATTCTTTCCCCTTGTCAGAATGGGGTCGTTTCAGCCTGGAGGGCAGAGGGATGTAATCATTTGAGGCAGGCGGGGCATGCCATTTGCCCAGGCCCGAGGGTTCCTATTTCAATACACCATTATGAGCTGTGTTAACAGCAAAAAACATAAATTCCTCACAGAGAACACACTGTTACACATAAACACAATGATTTGGAGTGTGTATAAAATAAACTGTAACACAAAGAAACTCCTTCCAGTACACATGTAGGAAATGAGAGGAGAAAAATATTGGGTACACATGCAGACTTTCCTTTTTATGAAGATTGTGTAGTGTTCATTCTTCGAAAATATATTCCCAATAAAAAGATGTATGTAATAGAAACATGGATTTTATTCCCATTTCATATCAATCCAAACAGCAGTGGGCACAAAATTTAGGCTGCCTGGCTTTAGACTGTGTACAGTACAGAAGCGTGTTTACATAAACTGTGACGAAGAAAATGGATCCTTCACACTGCTCTACATAAGCAGAGCCAGATGGATCCTGTTAACAGTTCTTAAATGAATTCTACACTTTCCAAGCTCTGTGACATTTTGGGAGGAGGTTACATTAAAATTCCCAGAGTTTTTGACAATTCTAAACAAATTTACATGGACCAGGGTGAACTGCTGAGGCACACAGCTAACCGGTTTGTCCGCACCATGTGTCAAGGTTATCACAAGACTGTTTGTCTGAGACTGACGCTCTGAAACTTAATTCCATCTGACTGTTTGGCAGCTTTGTGAGAGCATAAGGAAGAACTGAGTGGGAAATAAAGAAACCAAAACCGTATTTATTTCTAACAAGTCAAAGGTAGATTGTATAAGAGACATAGACATCTGTAGAAAAGCTTGTGACAACCGTGGCTGTCGGACTATGAGGAGGACGTCAGTTTATCACATCCCATGTTTATCTCCAATGTTCCTGCACTATTTGTCTTTAAGTCCTTAACAAAAACGAAGCAAAGTCCTTGTAAGGAAAATATTGCCTTGAATATTTGTTTACAACATTATTAACACAGCTCTATCAAGGACCACTTACAAACCCAAGCTGACATGCTGTACAAATGTACATAACAGTTTATTTTGGCAATGCAAACATTCATGGCAGGTATGCAGAGGTAAATTACTTCAGGTTGGAGCCACTGGGAATGACCTTTTGTGCATCAGCACAGCAGCGTACACAGAAGTTAGATGATGTGTAAATATTGGTATTTTTCCTCAAGTGCATAAATCCCTGTACTCATGTTTAGAAGAGTTAGTTAAGGACCAGGTTAAGAGTGTTGAACAAACATCTATCAAACAAAAAAAACATTAAAATATCTTTAAAACCTCCCTGAAAGTACATTTATCCGTAACATAATCTTCCTTGAAATTCTCTTAGCAACAAATAGCACGAGGTTTTAGTTACAGTCCTTGGACAACTTAAGAGCAACTGAGATGCATGTAATATATAAATGACCTTGAGTTCCTTCAACATTTTTTATATTTTTGCATTTGCATCATCAGATTTCTAAAAGTCCTTAAATCATATCAGCTGGAATGCATAAAACAAATTTAAATCAAGTTAAAATCGGAAAAGAAATCGAGAAAAACTCAACAACAAAAAAACATTTCTGCCAGTCTTCACTTTAATGACGACATGGAAAAGCCAGAAGGCTGTTGGAAAATAGTTTTACAGAGAAATTAAACAAAATGCCAAAATAAAACTTCTGTGTTTAAAAGAGGAAACCCCTGTATCTTAGCAGAACACCAGATCTGAACAATTTTGCGGATAAACTGAGTACACTCACTTTTTGTTTGTTTTGTTCATTTGGTTTCTCTTTATCTATTTCAAGGACCTGCCAGCTGTTTGGTTGTAGTCATATTCACAGAGAAATCCTGACTTTTCAGATATCTTCACAAACTTTAGTTACATTTAGTCAGTTTACATGTCCAATGGATTTGTCAACAAAGATGAGACCCTGTGGCTGAGATATATTTGAATTAAAGTATTTTGCGCAAGACTTTCCTTATGTTCCAACCTCGTGAGACTGTGAACTTTCCCGTCGCTTTCGTCAGAATATCGTTAAATTAAGAGATTAGATTACTTTGCCCTGAAGAAACCTTCAGAGTTTAACTCTAGTGATGCACAAACAGAGCTTGCTATAAAACAGTCACAGGGTGAAATGTTAACCAAAAAGTAAGACTACATAACAACAGACTTAAAACTTTTGGCACACTCTTTAGTTTAAACAAATAATATGACCTAATCTAATGTGATTTTACTCTAGGCAGAAAAAAATTTAAAAAGAAAAAAAAAAAAACCACTCAGTTTTTGTCACAGCTCTAATTTCTAATTTTCGCCACTAAATCCAACTTAACATATCATACTAGTAGTGACTTTATTTTGCCAGAGGCTATTCCTTACTTTGAACGTAATAACCTTTGTCATCCCAGAATACTTAAGAGCAAAGGTATCAAATTTTATATTTTCATTCTTTAATAATTGCTGTTACATCTTAAAAGAAACATGAGGTGATAAATTAAAATTGATATTTCTGTAAAGATAGGGTCATTCCAGTTTTTATTAGCTTGACTGTAGCAATCGATTGTTGGGTCAAAGAGTCAGTGTGGTGGCGGTAAACTAAATGAAAATGGAGTCTAAGTGATCACCTGCTGTGTAATGCAGTTACACTTTACTACTTTCAGATAAATATGATAGATACACATTTATGTCTGCTGTAATGCGAGTTGAGTACACTGCTTCATCCCTGAGACCTTAGAAATGGGGGTCACTGTCGAATCCTCGTATATTTTAATTTTATTACAGTCCAAATAGATAAATATGATGCACCGGTGTTCTTGTCACACTTAAGCATCTAAGACTATTCATTTTTTTATCAGAGAAATCCATAGGGTCAACCTCAAAGCCACGACTTGCAGATCTCACTGATTTTATAATGAAGGAATAAAAATGATGAGTTTCCAGCCTGCTGAATGGCCCTGAGTGTAAAGTGAAATTTCTACTCGACATTGTATCCCCGGCCAGCTTCTCCAGACATGATGTAAAGAACTGGGGGTTTTAGACTGGGTAAACTCAATCAAATGCAATTCATTTGCCTAAACCTAAAAAGTAAGTTTGTCTGGAAATTGTGCACTTGCCTACAACGACTTGAACAATATCGGTACAAACTAGAGTGTCTCAGTCAAACCATGTCATGTCAAACCTCGTCCCACTCATGTCATCACACCACATAAAGTGGATGCAGCTCTGCGTGGCAGAACCTCCAACGAACAAACTGGAGGGCTGGGTGG
>JAVKLF010000001.1:15613497-15625188 GCA_034783495.1 Millerichthys robustus
TGTGTGTGTGTGTGTGTGTTGTGACAATCAACAACTGTAAGAGCAGACTTACCAATTACTGGATATCATTTTTTAAAATTACAGTATATTTAATCTGTATTTTACCACACACACACAAAAACGACGTAATTTACATTTCAATTTTTTTTATTTCTGTGTTCCTTAGAGATTGCAGTAAATTCTGGTCACTCAATCACCAAATAAGATATCTATTATTAGATCTTCTATAACTAAATACCTTTTTTTCCTTTCTAAATGTTAACATAAGCTCATTGTTTCAGTAACATGCCTCTTTGAAAATTGTCATCCAGTGGTGAACAATGTAATAAAACCATAAATATTTAGTGTTTTATTAACTTCAACTTAAGCTCCAGAAAGAGATATTCACTAACTTATTACTTTCTTCTGTCAGTTACTAGCTGTTGCCATAGACCACATTAACACAAGGGTTGTTTTAGGACAATGTATCTAACAAACAATAAAAACAAAGGTACTGTTGCTTTGATAAACAACAAATTTAAGATTGTAATAATTTCTCTGAAAGAATTTTAAAAAACTGTTCTGCTGAGCTATGGACTTAAACGTAATGTTGATGTGACAAATAATGGCACATATTTCATGTGAAATAAAATGTGCCATTTCAAGGAGAGCAAAATGGTAAAACAAAAAGATGGTAAAAGTTAAAAGGGCAGCAGTTCAACAAGGCAATGCTTTTTGCCCAGACATTTGATCTACAGCAATCAAATGCTAGTGAAACTGAAATCAACCAGGCTTGGTGGAGAGAGACACAAGGGAAGAGGAACAGATTGAGTGTGACACAAGGAGGGCGAGCACTTTATGGTGAGACATGCTCGATGTGGGAAATTAATTAGCTACCGGGCATGGTGGAGGCAGTGCGCTAAGGGCACAGGCATTTTCCCAATCAGACTCTGATGTGATGCAAGCCAGCTGACACTCAATATTTTGTGGCACTGTGTGCTCATATGGTTTTATGTACTTGTGTGAGTGGGTGAGTGTATAAGAGAGGGAGAAGCAATTATCAGAGCCCGGAATATTTAAGCCGTGAGGTAGCAATAACGCAACTTTAAAAAAATGACTTTGATGTTTTGTGGTGGCCTAGAACTGGTAAAGAAAACACAAATTCGCAGTCTGTTTGAGTAGTTGATGTTTGATAACCTTGGGCAGGAGATGCAATGTTTGAAGTGGAGACAAAGATTGGAAAGGTGAGGGAATGACAAGAAGAGTGAGGGGAAAGATCGAGTGATGGGCAAGGACAGATAGACAGAATGAAGGGGTGATAAGGAGAGATGGAGCTATCACAGAGGTGACCTACAGCATGCTTTCCTTCACGAGTGAAAATAGGCCCCTCTCAACAATTCTCCCACACATTCACAGCAGGACTCTTGTTATCCAAAGAATCGTTCATCAGGACTGAGTTAGAGGCGGAACACTTGATTTCTTGGCTGACAAATTAGTCTGATTTTTGCCATCGTTATTTCTAAATAACTAGCATTGGGCACACTTGAGCTTGAGTAGATTCAAAGGTTGGTTTATTTACAGGCAGCACAATGCTGCTATACCTGACACTATGACCTGTCGTGACAGTGGGAGTTCATTCAGCAGATCACTGACAAAACCCTAAAGGAAGTTGGACAAAATATTACGCTAGCTTTAATAAAAACTATTTATTTATATACATTTATTTATTTACATACACTAGGGAAAGGGGTCAAATAAAATTTTGTCTTTCACAAATGTTTATCTTGTTGCCTAGACAGAAAAGCAAATACAAAAAGTAGCAATAACTGAGTCAGTTTTTACAGACATCTTTCATCATATGTTTATCTTGAAACATGAAAGGTAGCAGGCGGTATGTTTTCCTTCGATGAATACTAGGCCTTTAATGCTTTTTAAAACACCTAGTAGATTTTAACGTGGATGAATATTAAACTGATATAGTTATGGGTCAAAATCAAAGCTACATATGTGCTGATTATTTTTATTCCCAAAACTTAAGCATCACCTTTTATTGTGATAAGTTACATTTTGATACATACGTAGTTTGTTGCGTGATGAGAGTTCTGTCTTGCAATTCATGGATGTACAATCGAAAGTCAACAGTAGTCCGACTGATCAAATACCTCTCCAAGTTATTGAAAATGTAACATATAAATGTGATGCAATATGAGTTAGATTGCAGTGTTGTAGGAACTAAACCAGACTGATCAGATTTTAATACACCTATAAAAATACGCCTACAATCTAATATTGACATACTCACAGGCCCATGGTATTATATGTGTATAAACACAAAGAAAATTGTATGGCTTCATCTTTCTTCTACAAAGACAATATCAACAAAGTACACAGTCTAAAGGTTCCCATTGCCATATGCAGTTAATGCAGGATATTAAACCCTTTTTCAAATCTATGGCACCTTTGCTCTCATGGACCTTTCCTCTGAGGATATTAATCCTCAGCACCCTCTTTCTCATTATTCTTTCCCACTCTCTCATCCTTTCTCCAATTTGAACCATACGCAACAGGAAAAAAATGGTTTTCCAATCCTGACATCACAGCCAGAGGGAAATAAAGCTTAACAACTTCTATTTGAAAGAAGAACATGAGCGAACAGAGGATAGGAAACAAAAAGGAGGGAAGATGACGATAGGCAGCATCCGACACACTGAACGGCATGTTGCTTGTGTCTGACTGGAATTAACATAGTGTAGCACAGTTATGGCTTTGTTATGGATTATGGTTAATCCTTTAGCATAGGGAGAAGGTCTTAAAGGTAATTACACGCTACTATTGGATCCAGAGGCCAGAAATGGGCCTCTCTTACGTCACGCCCATTAAGATCCAAGAGAAAACCGACTGCTCTTACATACTGCTTATAGTACAGGTTAACGCAGCATACCATTCTTTTCTAGCCTCGTAATTTTTAAACCTTTAATGCAACTTTTTAGGCCTCGTTACTAAGATCTCACTTGTTACCTTAAGAACACAACAAAGGTTTTTATCTAATAATGTATGGATATTGCAACATGACATTTTTAATCACAAAATACTAAAACCCTAAATTAGTCATCTAGCAGGTAGCTGGTAATTAACAGAAGGACTGTATGAGTAGAAGGAACAAATAACAGCCACATCACATAGGTTCTATCTTTTTATTTAGGCAAACTGCTGTGGCCACACTTTTATACTTTTCTCCCCAGAACACACCCTTGAATACCCCCATTTGAAACCCCAAATCAGCTTTCAAAGTGCCACTAAGTCTGTTTCAATGCCTTATCTCCAGCCTTTAACAGTCCACTCTGTCTGCTTTAACCCCAGTGGGAATCATTAACCAGACACAAACTTCCACTGCCTGTTTTCCTGACATAAACCCTACAAATTGTGACAATTAGAGGACAGTTTGTTTGTCTGTGTTGTTCTTATCAGTTGGAGAATTTAGGGCCTAATTAGCCCTTGAGCCAGCCCAAAAAATACATTAACAATTACCAGTTAGTTGAACAACAACTTCTAAGTATTTCATATCATTTATATGAACTCCTAATAGATCATAAGTCTGTAACTGCATTTAGTCAGGTCTCACCAAAAGCTCTTTAGCAAAGTTTAAAGCAGTTGTGATGTTTTCTGATCAATACCTGGCAATAACTCAAATCACACGTCAAGTGCCATTACTGTATACACAGCACACTCTCAACCAAAGTGCTCGATGCACGCACGTACATTTTCATGAGCTCAGACTGTGTTTTTGATCAATACCTGGCTATAGATCAAACATCTTTTTCAGTTTATGGCTAACCTTTCCCAAGGCTCATTTCAGTCGCGCACAGAATAACTCATGTCTTACTTGAGACTGCTGCTTGACGGCATCTATGAAATTGATAAGTGCACTTAAATGCAAAATGACACTTTAAGAACCTTGTTTTTAAACTGCAGCATACTCAGAAAGTCTCATAAAACCACAAAGTACTTTTTTCCCCCCTAGAAGGTAACGTTATAGTCAGAGCGAGAAAAACACAACACATCAATGTTGCAGCCAAAGAACTGTATTTTCTATAAAGTACTATATCTAGGAAGAAAATGGCCAAAAATGTAAGATTAGCTAAAAAAATCTCTAGCCTCATCATTACAGGAACTATATGAAAGCAGAAATACTGCTGCACCGTTATAGGTTTCTCATCTAGCTGCACAGTTTTAACTTGGATTTTATCAAATCTTCTGAAAAATACAACTCATTTGGTACTTCCTAACAATTCCATGCATTGAATTGCCTTAAAAAGAACGTTCTAAATTATGTTTTCTATTTTATTTTAATTTTTTTACATAATAACCACATCTTCTGCTAGAAAGAATAAAGAGAAATCAACACCTTTGGTTCCAGTATGGGCCTTTTATTGCTGTATGCACTGTGAGCATCAAAATCACCAACATAAAACCCTACAAACTGATTTATTATTGACCCTCTCAGCCCACCTGCTCAGTCTTTTTTCATTTATTTGATTCCCTCGCCTCTTGCTTTGCTCTTTGTCTCATCTCAGACTTCACTTCTCACAGCCTCCCTCACATCCTGCTAACCCTCTTTTTCTTGACTCAGTCTTCTCTCTTCCCTCTGGTGTTTGCTTTATCCTCATCCTTAATACTTCCCCTCTCCATCTCTTCTCCCCATCTTGATCCTCTATAAAGGATGTTCCTGTGTTCTGGGTCACTGTCACAACCTCAGTAGCTGTGTTGACCTTTAACCTCTTCTTTACGACTGGGGTCACTGCCTGTCGCCATGGTGTTTAACATCCCCGTGGGAGGCCGTCCAATTACAGTGGTGCAGTGTACAATGCATAGATGCGTTGTATCTGCTGCATATTTTAAATTTTAGTCACTCTTCATTTTCAATACAAACTTGTTTTATTTTTGTATCAACATTTATATAATTGTGTAGAGCACCGTCTCTGAAAACATTAGCATACCTTGGAAAAGGATCCAGGCTGTATGCAAACAGGAAATTTGTTGCTGTTATGGTTCTTTCACTGCACTGGAGTAAGCGAGGGGTTTGCTTGAGTGTGTCATTATGAATGCTCAGTGTGTCCCCCTCCTACTTTTGACAATTTTCCTGTGTGTTTAAACTTGGCTTCAAGATTGCGTGCGTTTCCAGAGAAAGTGGGCAAGCCTGGGGAGGCCAAACGGTGAGTGGGCAAATGATACAAGCCCGGCACTCCTCCTCCATAAATTACCAGCTCATTACAGTAATGCACCCATTTAGCATAGTGGGGGGAGGAAAAGAACTATGGGGCTATAAGAAAAAGGGTTTAGAGGTAGCGAGATGCATAGGGGGGAGCAGCAGATGAAGCGTAAATGTCAACAAGGAGAAAAGTGGTCAGAACAAAGAGGTAGAAGGTGTAAGGTACAACAGGAAATTAAGGAAGGAAGAAACAGGGGAGTGAGGGACAACAACACAGGGATAAGGAGAAGGAATCGGAAGAGTTTGCGGTGAAGTGTTTTAGCAGCTTTTCAATCTATAGAGGTGCTTTTCATTAGGTAAAAAAAATCTATCATCTATGCTGCTGCAGGGGAAAAACAATGGGAAAATAATATAGATAGTGGCTACAGAGAGAGACAGAGAAATAGACCTAGACTGAATGAGGCAGTAAAGTACAGAGAGGTGGGTGTAGCACGAGATGTAACAGTTGTAATTGAATAGTGAACTAGAGAGGGCCTGAGTGCAAGCACTGATTAATACAATTCAAATTGATTGTCTCCTAGTAGCTGTGAGAACATCTTATTCTGACTTTCATATTTGAATGTTCAGCATATTCTCTGGCTGCATGACTGCATTTGTGTGTTAAAACAGAGAGCAGATAAGAGGGGTAGGGAGACAGAGAGCGCCCTCTAGTGCTTAAGGTTTCTTTTACCCCACCTTAAGTAGGTGACAAATTTCTGTCAGTTTCTCCAGTCACATAATATCCTGGCACCTGTAACCAGTTGTTACACAACATGTACACCAACATCAGAAATCATTTTTAATGTCCTATAAGATCCTTACTTAATATGTTAAAAAAACAGATGCAGATGATGTGTGTGACAATCCAAGCAGTTGGTAAATGTCTTAGTATAGTAATTTAAAAAAAAGCAGAAAAATCACTCCACAATCACGTACTGGAGAAACAAGAAGGCTGCTGGGGAAGAGTCGAGATCCATTGGCACCTCAGAAAAAGAAGAGAAGGATTTATAGTTGGGGTGTGAAACAATCATTCAAGTTAGCACGGCAGTCCTTGCGTTCAATTAGCAATAGCTTGTCTCTCACACTGATGCTCCCTGCTTGTGAGGCAGAACATCCAGTCATTACTGTGAACACAAAAAGATACGAGCTTTTCTGCTAAGACACAAACAATTCATTGATATTCCACCTCCTCAGAAACAGTTGGCATTCATCTAGAAAGTTGTAATAATTCTGCCAATTATTCCAAGTTCTCAACATTTTAAAAGGGAGATAAAAAGTTGTTTAAAACTAAGTGGTTACTTATTTGTATTTTATCAATTTCTAATGCATATTTTCATATTAGAAGACAGACTGCAGCCCCTTGAGAAAAGATAACTGTGGAGAGGATCAAATATACAGACAGAAAAATCAGAGTGCAAACCTGGTTACCTTTTCTGCGTCCTAAATACAAACTTGTGATTTTGTTTTTAGATTTAGGACTGGACTATAGCAGTGCTGCTCCAAAATGCTAATCAAATGAAAACTGAAATTTGCCATTTTTACTAAAAAATTGTGATATTACAACTAATAATCAAAAGTTTTCTGACAAAAATCCAGGAGCCAAAATTGTGTTTTCACATATTTCTTCTTTCACATTAAAGACATACTTTAACAGAGGATTAATATCAACAGAACTCACTAAATATAAAGTAAAAAGACATTTGGAGGTCAGATAACAAGTAGGAACTAACTGTAGGAGTGTGCTACAGTATTGATTGAGGCAATGATCAAAACTTTCATCTATTATGGAAAAAGAGAAGCTATGAGTGTACACGAGGTACATGAATGATTTAAGATACCACTCTTAAGTACAGCAAATGTGAGACCTGTCCATGTCCACCCAAAAAGAAAAAATAATCTTAACTCTGCATTTACAATTAGTGGAAAACCTGCAAAACTGTGTAATCCAATAGTCAACAGTATACAGTACATAAAAAACTACAGAATAGTTAGTCCAGCAGCGAAAAGTAAGAAAAGAACATTTTGAGGAAAAAAATATATATTTATTGAATTCATTTCTCTAAGTTTAAGCCTTTTTTACCCTTAACTGCTTACAAATCCCAAATATGGTATTAACTTTTTTGGAGAAAATGAAAAATATAAGGGAAAAAAACTAAATAAATAAATAAAACCTTAGCCAATGCAATTTGTACTTTCAACCAGTCAATAAAATTGGATGGACCGCTTTTCAATAGAACATAATGGCCAATTAGTCTGCATGTACACTAATGGCCCGCATTAACTGACTGAAGTACGGGGGTAGGTGGTGGGTTCCTTAGTAAAACCCTGTGTTCTACCCATTCAGAGCCGCACACATGTTGGCTGTTTATGAGAACAGTACACTGCAGCTTGCTCGTGTGAGGTTGATCATTCATCAAACCAGAGCTACAGAAAAAAAGGCCCACAGTCTGCTTACATTTTCTAACATCATGCCTCAGAGAATGCTCTGCAACATTGCTTTTTATAACATTTTACTATCTCAATAAACCAGTTTTCTGAGAATTTGGGTAACGTTTCATTCATTAAAAATTAAATTCAACTTCTACTCATTTACTTCTGTTTCTGCTTTGCATGCTTGGCTTCTACAACAGATCTATGCACACACACACACACACACACACACACACACACACACACACACACACACACACACTCCAAATGTAGAACCTGTTCACCTACTGCATCTCCCTTCACAATCACCTCCACGGCAATTAATCAAAGCTTGTTCTTTTTCCTGTGCGAGTTAAGCCTGTCACACTTACCTCTCACTCTTTCATCATCCCTCAATACTTAAAGAGCCATGTGCAGACAATATGAGTCCTGCAGGGGCGGCAATATGACACAACGCCGACAGAAAACAGCGACCTTGATTTAAATCATACTGGCATGCAGATTTATCACTGTTTAACTTGTCCAAAGTGTCTCCTCTAGTTGCTGCAGATCTGACTTGAGTAAGCTGGTTGGCTTTCCTTTGGGAAAGACCCAGAGTCCCAGCAAAGCTCGGCCCGGGTATGTTCTGTTTAGTATTGTTCAGCGGGCAGTCACTGTTACAAAATACAGACATAGACTGTGCCCACTGCACAAGATCAGGGTCTTCATCCAATTTATCAGGAGTTTCAAAACGTTTTGTTCACAAATATTTAATGGCAAATGGGAGTAAACACGGAAAATACAACACTTATTTGCTGTTTCAACAGCCAAAGCTTCTTTAGTCAAAACTTTGGAAGTTCAACTTTACAGTTATTCTTTCTTCACACGAAAAATAAAAAATAGTGAATGCATTCAGTACAGTGTCTTTCAGCACATTGAACTGATAGGAAAACACCGTAAAGGATCAACATTGTTGGATTTGTGGCAAGCTGCAAAGAATTCCAGATGTCATTATTGTTTATCCACCAGAGAGCCCTGCATAATTCATCAAGAATGTTAAGTAACTTTTACAGAAATATACATACTAAATTTACTTCACTTGCAACTTGTACACATTAGTGGTGTTTGCTATGGCCATGCAGATCGTGCTTTTTCACATGTAGGAGCCAAAAGAAAAGAAAAAATGTCATGATGTGTAAATAAATCTAATTTTGATAAAGGAAAAAGACTGGCCTGACATGTACAATAATAATAATAATAATAATAATAATACATTTCGCAATATTTTAGCTGTTAACTGGTCCTTAACCTTTCCACAAGCACTCTTCTGTCCATTCAATCATCATCTGTGAAAAGTATAAGAGGCTGGTTCTGACCTTGTGACAGATTAATAACATTTTTCACATCGTTCCTTTCAGAAATGAGCTCAGTTTATGAAACTACCAGATCAAAGTGGAGACATGCATCATCCTATCAGATTTAATCAAAATTCTGGCAGTGGTGTCTAAGATATTGCAAGTGACGGATGGATAAACAAACAACCAGATGGGGACCAATTCACAGACCAAGAAAGAAAAGGGACAAAGAGAAGTGTGCATAGGCACAGTGAACCTTAAAGCAGTGAGTGAACAATTCAGAGATGGAAAGCAGCAGTGGAGGGAGAGGAGGGAAGGTAAGTAGCCTTGTTGCACAAGGCGACAGGGGGTCTGCTTTTAGATGGATGGAACCCAGCTATTGATAAGGTCAGACCTCATTTGCGCCAGCCCTTTTACATTTTGTGAAATGTTGGCCAAGCCATTGGTCTGTCAGGAGCAATTCGTCCCTTTGAAAAATGGACTGGCTTATTGAGAACTGTGACACTATGGTACAGCTACAAGGCGCTGGCTTTGTGCTACTACTGAAGCTAGTCATTAAAATAAGACTCTGAACCCATGTTATCTGAAATCGTCATTGTTGTGCTGTCTTCATTCCAGTTAACTTTGCTTTTTGTCTGTCACTTTCTACCTTGTAGGGGCTGAAAAATATTTGTCTTGATGTCAGAAGTTGTAGCAACTTTTTTTTCCCAAAATCGCAGATTGTCAAGATGAACTGTCAAAGAGATGGTACCCGCTTACACACTATTTTACACTTGCTGAACATGACATTCAATTTTAGACCTGTTCTTGATGTAACTGCAAGTCAACAGCTAGAGAAGAATAGAATGCTCCGTACTGACTTGTATAACTGGGTTGTTAGCATGTGTAGTCCACAGAATAAGTACATGCATTTTAAAATGACAAACAACTTAACCTTCCAGGATGCTGTACTGGTGTAATGCTTCGGTTTACTGATCTAACTTGATTTATGATCGTGTGGTCAGTATTGAATTTTTGAATCAAAGGCCAGTTTATATAAACAACAGTTGCTCAAATCAAAATCAAGCACATCCTATCTGACAAGTAAATACTGTAGTTGCATCTACTTCTTTAACAGTCAATTTATATAATTTTGTCATGTAAAATACCTTACTTTAAACTTTCACATAAAAAGTATCAAAATTCATTTTTTTAGCCATTCATTGTTATAGTACATAAATAGCTAACCCTTCCTATTCAATTCTACATACAAGGACATCCAACTACAGTTCAGAGGACTATAACTTTTTACACTATGACACCAACCTGGAAATGCTCCAAAGAACAGTTACAATAGCTTTCATAAAACAACACTACCATCAGTGTTTAAAATATGCAATCCAATTGCATCTCATCAGTCTACTGGTCACTTTTATAAAAGATTGCTGTCTGCCTGACTGTATACGTTTCGATTTCATTCAACAGCATTTCTTAGGCCTTTTATAAAGAACAAATCAATTGACTTAACAGAAGTAAATCCACCGGAGATGCTGTGCACACAGCATACAGCTGCTAACAAGGTGAGTAAGGGGTCTGTGTTGTTTTGAGCCTAATCAAAATTACGAATGCACTTTCAGGCCTAATGTCCCTATTCGGAGATTCAGCATAAAGTGGTAATGATACAAGCACAGCTCAAAGTAGCAGGAGCAAACTGAAGTAAAGAGAAAGAAGCATGTTACAAACACTACAGTGAAATACATACCTCACAAAAGTGTTTAATACTATAAGGACCTCAGTACTGTCTGTAGTGATGTATGTTGCAATGCTTGCTGGGTAGAAAGAAATCCCATTTATCTTCCCACCAGACACACGCTATAGACCAAATTATAAATTAGACAAGAATTGTAAGAACAAATAACCTGGTCTCCACATATATTTACATCAAAACTTTAACCATTAGTTACTCAGAGTTCAAGCAAAACCATCAATCTCCAGCTGACTGCAAGCTAACCTGGTTGGACTGGGGGAAGAAAGTGATTTTACGTCACAGTTAAGTCACTAGTCTTGTGTTAATTATCTATCAATTCATATGTGAAACACGTGAGGATAAAATAAAAAAATCTATTTTCTAAATGATTTCAACTAAACTCTAGTTGCCTGAGGACACAAAGCAGTGGTTAGAAAAAAATATGGCTATAACGGATCGAGATCTCTCTGTGCCTTCTATTTCATTACCCGTGGCTATACCATCAAAACTGCAGTGCATGTCTCATATTCCTGATTCTGACCATGATGTTATTATTGTCTCCACCTGTACCCCCTTTCCAAGCTAATAGCCTGCTAGCTCTGTATCTTAGGTGGCTGTTCGACCCTGACTACTGCTGTATCAAGCAGAGACCTCTGAGCTGAAATCAATACCTGCTCTGTGGACAGGCCTTGCTTGTCACCCTGTCCCTGGTCTGTCAGTCACCATCATATATGTCCTTCATTTGCAGCAGTCACATAACTTCACTGAGGGAACCATCCAGGACAGAGCCCTTGAAAAACCAAACGTACAACAATTTGTTAGGAATGCTGCTACTTCACAATTAATTGGCTCAAAAGAGCGCTTTAAACAGCAATACTCTAGCTGTAATGTACAGACGTTTGTTTTTAGAACTGTCAGAGGTCTGTCAAGAAGAATAAAATGGCATTTTAGATATGTTTTTTGGATTTGATATT
>JAVKLF010000001.1:15627860-15638617 GCA_034783495.1 Millerichthys robustus
CACACACACACACACTTTTTTGCATGTTTTCATTAAGCCTCCAATTTCTTCAGCCACTAGAAACATTTCAATAAAGCCTCTTAATTAACATGCACACCGATTAGAGTGTCATGTTTTAGAATGGGCAGCAATCTGTCTTCTTGTCACTCTCTGCCGTTGACGTGCACTCACACACAAACACACACTCATGCAATCCACCTCAGCCGGTGACTTGATGGCTTTTTTTTTCACCTGCACTTAGCAATGGACTGTGGTCTGTGAATAATAAGTGGAAAGAACAAGTAAAGCAGGAGAGAGGAGATAGCGGGGGAGTAAGAGGGAAATCGAGGTGTATTTTATTGCTTTGTCTGTTAATGTAGACGCCAAATTCTATTGAGCATTTCATATTTCAACCCCTATATCCCCTCTAACTTGATTTTATTGATAAATGTACTGGGAACATTTTTCTGAACAAAGCTGGGTCTAACATTAATAGATACCATCTAAGCAGACCTGTGCCATGACTCCTTCTGAACCTATTTTGCCTGAAAAACAATAACACAAACACAACTTAATCTTAGCAGACTTCTTTTATTGAATAAAACCTGCTTCACTCCGGCATATTTGCCTTCTCTCTAACTAACCATGTAGGTTTTGGTGAACCAGAGTGTGCATGCATTTAGGAGTATGTCTATACCAGTTGTATTAGTCAGACATCAGGTCCACTTCAGTTGCATTCAGAGGACAGGAGACTTAACAGTATGCCATCAGAAAGCATTGATACTGTAATGAAGCCTTGCTTACTGTGTTCCAAAATCACAGAATTATGGGAAACACTCAGAACTAGATTCAAGGAATTAAATCTTGCATCCAACATTCTTAAAAAGCCATATACATATTCACAATTACAGTTAAGAACTGTATTTTACAGTCATAAGTATTAGAAATACTCTTTGCTTGTTTTTGCATAGCTTAAGACTCTACATGCAATACCACATCTTTTACATTTTACAGAAGAAAACATAACAGAGTTTTTATACATGTTCTACAATTTCCATCCCATAAAGCGGTGACGAGAACATTCAAAGAAAATATACAACTATGCCACACCCTATAGGAAAACAATAAAAAACACACAAACCAAGCAGTCATGTTTAACTGCCATTTTGCTGATCTTACACTTCTCTGTGCCTGCGTACGTGGATGTGTGTTTATGTACAGTCTCCAGTAAGGTTTAATACTGACTAATAGGAAGTAATAAAGGCAATGGCGATCTTGTAATAGCTGGTTTCCTGCCAACTTGATGGGTTGAAAGGCTGTCTTTGTGCAGTACAGGCAGCTGTTTAGGCAGATCACTTGAAGGGTTAACTAAACAACGACCCTAAAAGATCTTTTAGTATCAGATGTGTCACATAAGATTTTGTCAAGAAAAATAAAAACAGTATGAAATGTTTTACGGACCACTCATAGTATCAGTAACACAGATGTGCTACAATACTATAATTAATTATTAAATAAATTAAAACAACATCCAGTTTCTAGTCATTCAACATGCACAACTGTAATAACCAAAATAATTTACTTTGCAAAATAAAGTAAAAAAAATGATTTATGCACAGTTGTTTATATAAATATTAGCACTGACAAAGAAAAGGGAAAAGGTCTAAATACTTTTATTTTGTATTGTTTAAGTAGTTTCCTTCAAAAACATTGAAAAACAGCAGTTTAATGGAATCAGTATCATCAATGCAGTGAACCCTCACTATAACACGCTTCACCTTTCGCGGCCTCGCTGTTTCGCATATTTTTATGCTAGTTTGTACAGCGTATGAACACACATTGTGTTCTGCGTCTTGAACTGAAAACACATTACAATACAGTTCTCTAATATAATCGAAGGTGGCATGTCTGTTCATAAGAATATTCTTGCCCAGAAGAAAAAAGCAAACCAACAACTACCCATAAATATGTTCTTCTCTCAGAAAAGACCCCTGTACCACGGCCTTAGAAAGAAACACTACAGAGGAACGGAATCAGCGCAAAAATGCACAGTCAGAGGAACTATGAAATATGCGGAAGTCACAATGTGTCCAACTGCGTAGTTTGATTATTAAAATGATTATTTTACAGTATTTCTAAAAGTATCGTAAGAAAACGTTTCTATTTTTATTTCTTAAACAAATGTTTGGGACTGAAAACAGGTTTTGATCTTTGGTTTTGTTCTATAGTACTGTAAAAAATAGTTTTAAAAGAAGAGCTGACTACTTCACGGATTTCGCCAATCGTGGGTTCTTTTTGGAACGTAACCCCCGGCAATGAACAAGAGTTCACTGCACATCAACTAACCAAACTCTGCTCCTGGGCCCCAGGAGGCCGGGCATCTAGACCTAGACAAGCATTTTATAACTTTGACAACTTGTACAATTTCTGTCTGAATGTAAGTTAGAGAGTAGATAATTCTAAAATGGTGGATAAATTAATGGCATCCTTGATGGCTAACCATCTTCTAAGTTTACATAGGAAATGTTCTTTTATAAAGTCCATTAAAATGGTTTTCTACAGTTCACCTTTTAGACACAACATAACATTTTTTTTTTACTTTTCTCAGATTTTTAAATGAAATTGCTTGTGCTAGGTGGCATATTTAGGACGCAAAAACACAACCTTAACTCCCTAATTCTATCCAAATCACTGACCATGGTCATAGTTAATCACATTTTTCAGCTACAAATGATAGGGCGTGGTCAGAAAAAGCAATGTAATCTAATCATTGTAGCAGCATCAATTTGAAGCTTGGAGACAAACACCTACGAGTTCAGACACATGTAATAAATTCTACATGTTATTCATTTTTAATTACAAGGTAAAATAAACTTTGCAGAATGGTTGAATTCTGGAGGTCCACACAGTTGTTTCACATCAGCAGCATCAAATAAAGCTTTGCTTTTTGTAGTGCAAACTGCATATCAACAAGGCAGAAACACAAGCTTGATTTGCAAAGTGATATCTATATTTTTTTTTTTTTTTTTAAGTTTAGATTCATCTTCAAGACAATGCAGCAGATGAATATTCTATCTAAAGAGGTAGGTAGCCTTGAAGCAGTGAACCCAGAAGCAAAAATGTTCAAACACAATTTACTGTTTGCTCTCCTGAGCTCACCTTTTCATTCTTCATCTGATTCCAGGCTCGTGTCTCTGTGGGCTCGGCGCCACAAAGCTTCACCTTAAGCCTCAAAGATCCTTGAAAGAAGAATTAGTGGGGGAAAGGTGTCATCTACATAAATCTCTTCTGCTTCCCACATTGTGTTTTTGCCGAGAGCTTGTTGATGGCTGTGGTCAGCTATAACTTTATGAAGACCTGCCTACTTTGACAATTCTGACCAGTTAGGGCTTGGACAAAGGTCACGGAGATGAGGGTGTCATAGGAATTTGGGTTGTTTTTTTTTTTTGAGTCAATCTGCAACAGTTAAAAACCTTAGAATATTCAGAATGATTGACTTCTTCAGTTTTGTTAAACTGTTTTGCTAGACTTTATTCATGTCATGAAGTGCATCAGTTGAAAAGCTTCATGCAGTTCTAGATTCACCATATATACAATTAAAAAAACATTTTTGCCACTCATGATTTATCAAAGACAAATGTTCAATCGCAACAAAAGACTGATGTTTTTTTTCTTATACAACCAAACACTAGAGTAATCCTTAAAAGCCCAAAAGGAAATGCACTGACACACTAAATTGGCAGTTCTTAAACAAAACACATAAATAGGACTCCTGAGTATCCTTTTTTCTATACTTGGGAGTCAGGCCTACAATTGAGGGCTTACTATTTGCTTCCCTTTTGCTAATCCTTGCTATTGAGGCCACACACTGTTCTCACAAGCTGTTTTTTGTTGGTATATATCTGAGTAGAGCTGCTCTTTAAATGCATCTTTGTAGGACAGGTTGATAACAGAAGGAGAGAGGATATAAACAGAACAACATAAAACAAAAGAATACAATATGTAAAGAGGAAACAAGATGTGTACAGAGCTGACTACCAAATAAGAGTGCTGAGGAGACAAATGTGAAGAATGTGACGTTATGATGGGGTAGGTGTGATAAAACCAAGAAACAAAAGCAAAATAAATAAATAAATTACATGCAATGTATATATTTGAAATATCTGATTATATGTGGTGAAATCTAATGCCCACTCACTTTAAGTGCATGGCTGCTAAATGTGCATTAAATATGAGCTCCTGTCAATGACAGGAAAAATATAGTGTTTGGCCTTGTATACAAAACATTTTTGGATAATATTTTAAATTTGAAACATATAAACATCAAAAATAAGTCCCGTCAAACCGCAAATGTAATCTTTTACAAGGGCTTCCAGAATAAATGTTAAACGATTCAAGAATCTGGGAAGAGAAACACATTAGCAAAATTTGCTCCGTTTCCTACGGGACAAAGTTATGACTTCAAGGTGGAAGCAACAATTGAGTTGGCAGTCAAAAAGTCCCATGCAGATCCACAAACCAAACATGCTGAATGAAGCACATGTGCTGTTTTGGAATGAAACGAGTGTGCCGACTTAGCAACGACCCGCTGCTTTTCATGTTCAAAAGACAAATTTTGGAAATTCTTTTATGACACCATCCTGAACACACATGCATACACACACACACACAAACTACTGAGTCGCTCTGTTTTCTACGCGTCACTGATCAAGTACTAGTACCTGACCAGTACCCTGTGTAAGACTGAACCCTTGCTTGACTGAACTGCTGCTTAAAACACAATTAAAGGTCATGAAGAAATCTATTTGAACAAACCGAGTGTTTTCAGCATTATGGTGATTCTTTCAGTTGAGTAATGTACAGAGCTTTTGTCAAACAATCAAGTAACAGCATGAGAGGACGTGATATAGCCAGAGAAGTTTTTTTGTTTTTGTTAAAAAAACAAAACAATAAATAAACGAGCCAATAAAAAGTGAAGAAAATAAAAAGATAGTTAAAATCTAAACAAAAGTGACCTTTAAACACAAACAGATTTTGCATTTAGATACTCTACTAACCTTCCTGTAAGCAGGAATCCTACCGAGATAAAGACAGGGATGTTCTCTGGAAGCATGGTGGTGGAGTAAACCACGGCAACAATGGGAGGTAAATGACAGGTCAAAGGTCAGAACCAGCAGGAGGAAATGACATCAGCAGGAAGTATGAATAAACTGTGGGGGATTATCATCCAGTACAAGCACTGACCTTGCAAGGGATTAACAGTGGCGTCATCTCACAAATATACAGATGTAGAAAAATGAGCGTGAATGACCTTCAAGACAAAGTTTTATTGTCAAATAGAATTAAATCAGAGATATGATCTAAACAACAGTGTGTTATTTTTAGGTTTCAGGATTGTGCTGAAAAGTGCATCAAATTCTGCAGTTAAATTATTTTAGTTTACTAGAAGTCTTTTTGTTTAGTACAGGCAATCAAAGTATGTACAACACTGCTGAAATTCTTATTTTAGGTCGTTATATATACACATTTCTTTATAAATTAGAGAATAGGTAATTCCTGTGAAAAACTGAAGACAACATCTCAATTAAAGCGTACTTTCAAATGCTAAACAGCCTCAGGTGTTTTACGCTATTACACACTGCTTCTGCTTTGTGTCTTTTTAAATATCTAAACACTTGTGTATCTTGCAGAAACAGTAACAATAAAAAAACATTCACATGAGAGTAATATTGTTAAATTAAGTTGTAAACACAAAATTAGTCACAAATAATGTAGTGTTTTATGTACATGGTCATATTTGGGCAGTCTAGAGAGAAATAATTTGGCTTGAAAAGTCACAAATATGATTTTATTAGTTACGCACATTTTGAGCTTTGACCATGAATTGATTTAGGACCATAACAACTCATCAGTTTACTTCATAAATTACCAAACATTGATGTGAAAACTTCAAATGTGTTCATACAGCTTTGTGAATTACTAATGATCTATTTTAAACAATTTTTATTCAGGTATGATTTCTTTTTTGTAATTTTTTTTTTATAATTCTCACCTTCAAAAACTTTCCAGACCTGTGCTAAAATCTAATTAACATATAATTATCTAGAAAAGACAATTTGCAACTTATCAGAAGTTGTTGAATTTCTTAAGTAATCAAAATAATAAATTATTTTAATCCCTGCATAACCGTTTGCATAAAAAGACTGCAGTTTGATTTCTTTTGCATTTATATTTGGTTAAATTAGACAGAATATGTGTCATTTTTAACATCAATCTCTATTTTTGAAAGTCCTCCCGTGTGTTAAGTTGCTGTGGCCTATACTACATCAAATATTACATACACTTAATACACTCACCGACTTTCCCAAAATTACATAAGTGTCTTGTAATGTTTTTAATACACTTTTGGGCTGACTATGTCCAACTAAACAAGTTTCAGGGTTAGCAGAAACATTCTCTTTCAACCATCCAGATTTATATTAAACACGAACCTGTTTTCAACTAAAGGTGTTGATTAACAAAAGCTTCAGTTCATTTATCATCCTGTAGTTTTTTAATAGTAAATGCAAAAAACTAAAGTATCTGTGAAAGTTGAACAAAAACGACGTGCACAGTTAGCGGACATCACTCCGAAGGACCCTGCAAAGTGAAGGCTAACTATAGAAGCCACAGCGGGGTACCTTTAACTATCAAACACTCCTAAATCCATTCCCTGTGTTACATCAGCACCTTCTTAACCCAGAAGACAGTTCCATTCACACTTGAGAGAGATGAGGAGAGGAGAGATGGGACAGAGCACGGTGCTGAGGGAGACTGAGGGCGACAGTGCACATGAAAATGAAATGAGACAACTAGTGTGAGGGGAAAAAAATGTTTGGAACATTTTACACCTGCTCATGGACTGCATCAGTGCTACTTCAAGGCAATGGCACAGCGAATGTGACGGTCCCCCAAGAGAAAGACTCATCGTATTCAGACACACACAGATAGCCTCACAATGGAATTAATAAGAAAACTAAGAAAATGTGATGTCTCACTTCTATAAACAAATGCCTTATGGCCAGCAATAACAGGGACGTCTTGTACACCCTTTCACAGCTTGGTGTTATTGGGTCCCACGGGCACACTTAAAGCTTATTGTTATTACGAACTACAGACCTGTAAGGAAAGGGAAGAGATTGTTTCAGTGAGATAGAGATGGATCAAGTAAATTGTTTTTGCTCAAACTTCATAAACACACACAGAGCCTTTTGTTACATTTACCTGGAGCAGAAACATCATTGCTAAAAACATGATTATATCCTCTGAAACCACATAAACATTCGTGCACCGAGGCAAATACCTGAAGACACAAACACCGATCTGTATATAAACGTACATTTGAGCCATACTCCTTATTTTGCACACACATTTAAAACAGCAGAGGCACAAGTATTATTTTTTCCAAAAGTTAACACAAAATATGTGTGGTGTAATTTGATACTGTGAGTGGAAGACAATATTAGCTTGAGCTCAGAAGTGCATCTATAATTTACGTGTACTGCCTGTGTGATTCTGTTGGTGTGTGTGTGATCGTAAACGAGGCTAGCCTGGCTCCAAAGCACTTCAACACCAAAAAGCTGTTTGAGTGTGATTGTATGTGTGTAACACGTATAAGAATGTCTGAGCCTTCAGAGCTTAAGCCCCACTCACTTTTCTCCCCCATAAGGAAAACAGTGGATAGACCACAGGGCTTAGAGGGGAAAAAAGGGAAAGACAATATATGGAAACTAATTCAATTTTAGATTTTTTTTTGCTCTGCTCCCGAATCTGCAAATATCACCACAGGCTGATGTAAGGAAATGGAAATCTCAACTTGCACACTATAAAGAATCTGCAGATTGGAATCCTATAGATGTGTACTTGAGCAGCAGTCAATCAGCTGAATGACTTTCACTGTGTAAGTTCAAATCCAAACTTTTCTTGCTTTCTTTGCTCCCTCCTTACCTGTCACTCTCTCAGATTTCCTGTATATAACCTGATGAATTTTCCAAAGATTTTCCAATATATGGGAAAGTGGCTATTACTTACATTTTCAGAAGCACAAGATGTTCTGTATTTTCTATTAATTGGTGTAAAAGTAACTGACATATACAGTATAACTACTTTGAGCACTCAGGTGCTTTTAGGGAACTTTAGATTTTTTAAAAAATCATTTAAATCACAAAACAAGTGTAGCAAAAAGGTGGATTTACAATTTACTTTAGCCCAGCTCTGAGCTGTTCATGCTTGGTGTTTGTCCCCTCCAGGTTCAAGCACTATCGTTGATTTGCTGAGATGATGATGCACTATATGGGTCTTTGTCCTCACCATGTCCAGCCTTTTACAGCATGTGTCACTCTCTTACCACTCCACCTCACCACTGTTGCTACGCTTCAAGCAAGACACACAGGTTATGAATTTTCCTGGTGGGTGCTTTTTGTTTATTACTGCTCCATTGGTTTTTAGGGTCATGGCATGACACTGACAGGGGTCATGAGAGAAGGCTTATGGGCCTGGCTACCTCCAGTTTCGTTGCTTTACACTTAATGGAATTGGTGTCAGGTAGGTCATGCCTGGGTTGCTCTCCTGTCAAGATGTGTTGTGATGGTCACACCCCTCAACATTTAAGTCACCGAGTGAATACAGTGTTTCCTTGGTTTAAACAAACCAAACAGGCTTAGACTTATAGGCTTAGAGAAATATTTAAAAACTTCAACGCGTTTTTTTCTACAAATCATGAAGACATTTTCACATCAATGCCATTTTTTACCAATAAAAATCTAATAAACAAAATCTATTTTTTTCTAGCTCATATCTCTAGCAAGTCACAAACTTTACCAATAACATTGTTAAGTTGCTCCTTTAAAGAATTTTTTTTCCCCCTTCTGAGCTGTACGCTGTCTTCAAATACAGGTAAACTTGCTGAAAAGATTGGTAGCTGCCTTGATCGTTCCCCACTTACCAATAATCCTCACTGTTGAAGGACTTCAAAAAGTTTGAAAACTGCTTTTAACCCTCCTAGACTGTAGGGCAGCAAAAATTGTTTCTCTGGTAATCACTGCTGATGTCTTTCCTTGTTGACTTTATGTTAAAACACACCTGAGTACTCCAGAAGCGAGACAACCAAACGTTCATGGAGGCGCTCACACCTGCTGATGGTAAGTGAATCAATTCATTTAATTAGCAGCACCTGTTGTACCGTGTGTACTTAAAATTCTGGCATTGATTTTTTTCATATCATATGAATTTGTTTATTGGGGCCTGGATTAACCTGATCGCAGGACCTGGAAAGTCATTTTGAATGTTGTGCTGCACAAAACTTAAAATTGAAAAAGAAACGAAACTTGCATTTTAAAACTGTTTAAAAACAATGACATGTTAAGTATCAAAATGGATAAATAAACATTAACAGCAGTGATACAAATAGACAGAATAATCTTATTGCTGACATGTTCTTCTTAGCTGTCTGAATATATTAGCTGTTGTGGTTGGCACATTTTAATCAACTGCAGATTATTTACCAACCAAGTGCCAAACAGAGATAGTGTAATAGCTTGTTTGCTATTACACTATCAACATTTGCATACTATTATATTGCACAACATTTATACAGTGTATAGCGGTGAAATAAAAACATAAGAGGAAAAAAAACCAGGATTGAAGCAAAACAGAGATGTGATTAAGACTGAAGTCATGAAAAGACAGACTCAAATGTTTGTCACAAGTAAATACAATAACTGCTAATCTCAATTTGGTCCTCATAACTTTTCTTTAATGGTGTGATATCTGCATTGTGTGACATTTTAAAAATGGCAGCAGGCTCTGCTTTGAGGGCATGAAATGATATGGCATAGGAGGTTCTGACAAGCACATCAATCCCACAAACAAAGCAGAATAATAAAAACAGAGTAGTGCCTTAAGGTTAAAAGCAAGCACAGGAACTCTTGAGCTTTGAGGATAGTCAAATGGCCTCATTAGACTATATAGGAAAAAAATAATAATCACAAGTCATTTTCATTGTCAGTGAGGTAGTTATTGTGCTGTTTCAGCTGCTTTTATGCTAAGTTAACTTACCTTATAAGGAGCACTATGATACTTTGGGGAGGGACTGTGTATCAATTTCCCCCCAGTGGCAGGGAATACAGTTTAAGTACACATCAGCACGTACAAAAGCATGTAAACAAGAACAAAGTCACACACAGAAGTAAAGATGCACATACAGCCATACTTCATTCTTAGGGTTCTGCCTAGGGGTGGGGGGGTGGGGGGGGGGCATGGAAGCCCCATCTATCAATGTTCAGTGCATTTAGAGAAACGCACCTCAGATAAAAGTAGGAGCTGAAAGATGAATGGAACAAAAAACGAGAGAGGAAAAGGAGGAAAGCTAGTTGGTCTTTGAAATGAAATAAAGGCAGCAAAAATTAAAGTGAAATAAAAGAGTGAAAAGAACGGAAACTCATGCTGACCACTTGAGAGCTGTGAAGGAGGTGATCAAATAAGAGAATAAGACACTAAAAATGGAATGACAACAATAATCTCATAAGCTGACAGATGGGTAAATACAGATGGACAAAACAATAAAACCCACAATCTGAGTGGCTCAATCCTTCTTATAAAACTACACAACACAATCACAGCAGTCTGGATGATGGTCTGTCGCTAACACTTTTTTTTTCAGGGCCAGTACTGTAAGCAATTTAGCACTTTTACTTTCCAAATCAAAAATCTTTATTACAATCAGAAAAAAATATTTAATT
>JAVKLF010000001.1:15648517-15665657 GCA_034783495.1 Millerichthys robustus
TGCCCATGATATTTGTTACAGTAGGGGAATAAACCGTGTGTCGCGGTGGCTTTTAACAATTTGTTTCTATTTCTAAGATGTGGAAATGGACGAAGCCAAAAAAAAGCATTTTATAATAATAATAAAAATAATGTGCATTGGGCTCACAAAATTGTATTATTCATATTCTTTTATATAGAGGGAATTATTCATACTCAGATTTGAAAAGTTAAGTACTGGGAAATGAGTACCATTTGATCCATAGAGTATAAAAACTCTCCTACTCTATAGATAACTGAAAAAATTCACTAAGTCTTTAATTAAAAAACTAATTATTTAATTTGAACGTCATTAGTAAGCTGTTAATATCATAGTACTTAAAGCCTACTAAGACGTCTAAACATGATTTCCCCAGTAAAGCTAATAAAACCAGTTAGTCCTGGCTAATAAAAGAGTTTTGTTTCGAGCCACTGAAGAGAACAGCCAGTCTGACTGTGACAGATTGAGGTGAGCATACCCCTCAGGGCTGCGTATCAGAGGTCTCCTGCTCCATGTCCACCCGTAGAAAACAGGCAAAGCACCACCATGTTTACCGGTGGGCCTGACACAGTGGCACACAGCGTACACCCTCCGCCCACTCAGCCATAGCTAATTGCTCTGCTCTTTGATTACCGCCATCTATTTTAATGAGAGCTTACCGACGCACTCTTTCCATCCTGTTTTCTCTGTCAAACACACATGCAAACATGATAAACACACACAGCGGAGTGTGTCTTTACCACATACAGTGTACACACACAGTAAAGAGGACAATACTGTGTGCCATGTCTGTCCCTGTGGCAGGAAATTGAAGGGTGTTCATTAGGCTAATGGATATGAAGAGGAAAAGAGAAGCGGGATGAAGAGAGAACAGAAGAGAGGAGGGAGGGTAGTGTTGAGGGGTGGAGGTAGTTAAAGGTGGGGGGGCTATTGAATTTTATCAAAACAAATTTTGTACAATAGCCCAACAAGTCATAATGCAGCATGTAATTTCTTGCTACTATGCTAGAGAGCAATACTTCTATTACAGAAAATGACTTTAATTACAGTGAATTTGCCCCATAAGTCAGCTCCCATTGAGAACAAATGAACTGTTGCGTTTTTGGTGCTAATGCTAAGCTCTCCTGCAGCTGACTGGGATGGACTTGACTTCATTAGAAGCGCACGCACTGCGAAGACGAAGCCTAATCAATGGACTCGCACTGTTCTAAAAACTCAGAAACAGTGGAAACAGAACAATACAGGGCTACTGATCAATGGTGAAAATGATTGCTTTTCAGCATGGCTTCCATAATCCTTCATTTCCTTCTACTTAGAATGTAGTTTCAGTTGCTGATGCTGTAAACAATGTTTTCCTTAAAAGCAACAAAATAAATGTTTCCTACTAAGCACAAGCATTATGAGCAAGTCAAGTTATGACCTCATGTTAAATAAAAAATATACAAGGTAAAAAATATTTTGCATCAGCATACAAGACCAGAAGACAATGAAAACAAGATAGAAAAGGAGACGTGTGCATCAGATGGCTGCTTGAATGCATCAACCACATTCCAACCACAGCTATGTCGGATCACATCAATGAGCTTTGTCATCATTCAAAAAGGCATGAAACTGCTTCAACATGTTTAGTACACCAGCATTTTTTCACACAAAAAAAAACAAAACTAAAACAACCAAATTCTGGGAAAGGGTGTTTACCAAAATAAGCAGAGCTCCAAGTGATGACTACAGCCAAAAAATATTAACAAGAAGCAGGTTAATGC
The DNA here is from genome assembly GCA_034783495.1 of Millerichthys robustus. NCBI lineage: Eukaryota > Metazoa > Chordata > Actinopteri > Cyprinodontiformes > Rivulidae > Millerichthys > Millerichthys robustus. Next base: position 15,650,299 of record JAVKLF010000001.1, read on the forward strand.
AACATCTGTGTATCAAATGGTTCAGACTTTTGTTTACTTGTGATTAAACAGAACTATAATAAAAGGTACAGCCTATAGGAAGATGGATTATTTACTCTTGACCTTTGAAAGGACTTTTACAAACATCATACAGACCCAATTATGTCTCCTCTCCATCACTGTTTTTACAGCAAAATGAGTAAAAGAAAAACTTCAACACCTTCAACACAAACTAATTTTCCGACATAATAGAAAATACAAATCATTCTGTTTCGACTACAGAGTTAATTGCCTGTCCTCTCATTTTTACACTCTGACACCTGCACTGACAGGATATCATCACTGAGATTTTCCCATTTTATATCAGTTTTTAATGCCTTGAACTTATATTAAACGATCACACTTTACAAATTCAGAAAACATGGTGCACTACAAACAAACACAAAATAAGACAAGTTCGCAGTAGAGAGATGTAAAACAATGTAGAACACCTAGCTGCTAATCCAGTTGTTTCCTCTGCAAGGACAAGAAAAAACATCTTATAAGCTGGTGGCTAAATAACCATTATGATAATAGCAGTGGGAGCATCTTCCAGAGCACTCGTTTGACTCTGGTGACACATAGCCATTAAGCATGCATGAAAACAGATGTTGCACAGCTCACCAACCCATTGGCCCAAACACCCTCAGAAAACACCAGAAACCTAAATGAATTTCCCAACAGAGCACGCTGTTTGATCCCATGCCAAGAAAAACTGGGGAGATCTTTACATTTTCAACAAGAGGGAATCGAAAGATGAGCAGGAGGAGGAGTGTTTTGGGTGAGATGGTGAAAGAAACAAAGAACGAATGTAGTTCTGAATGTAGTCTTGGCAAATGGAAATATTTCTCCTAAAGCAGAGAATATTTAAATATTGTGCAGCCTTAATTATCTATAGATACACATTTAACTACAATTTCATTTTGTACAACCTTTCTGTCATAATTAAACATAAATGACCAAACATGCTAATTGTATATGTCTTTAGGAAAGTAATGTTTACCGGTCCCAAATATTTTGGACTAGTTACAGCCTCAACCCTTGTTAAATCTAGCTACAGCCTTTGACAGCTTTTTTTTCTCAGATCTACTCATCATGCACTTATACTATTTGTTTTATCAATACACTCAAGAATAATGTTTGGTTCAGTGTATTTATCTAATTTTGTTATGGATCATGTGTGTATGATTGTTACCAAATTATACATCGTTTCCACCTAAAACACTTACACAAGGTTGTAACCTCTTATCTTTAGTAATCTGAAAAGTAGGACATAAAATACACTGTGTGTCCTGTTGTAGCATTAGTCTATTTGTTTCTGTGCCAATGATTTACAGTTGTCATAGAAGTCCACAGTTATCTGAAAACATGAGAAAAGAATGAAGACAAAGCTAAAATGGAACCAGAAAAAAGCTTTGATCTTTTTCATTCCCATAACTATTGACAACACAGTGATCATCTTCTTTTTAGTGTGCTGGCAAATTGATTATAGACAGTGGTTAGGAGAGGCCGAGAAACTCAAACAAAGTAGAAAAAGAATGGACTTTCATAGATAGTGTTGTTGATAGATGTGATTATAGCCTCTTCATGCTGCCCATCTATTCTATATTGATTCCAGATGATAATCTTTTTTCCTCTCCCGCTCTCTTTTCCAGGTTTTTTTTCTTGTATTCTGCTTCCCCTCTCTTCTGTTGTTGAACTTGTCCTTTTGCCATCTTTTCTGCTCTCTGTTCTCTAAACCCTCTGTACTTTGATTTCTTTCCTCATCGCAAAACCATTTACTCACCCTCCTTTTTTCTGTTGTCATGTGCTTCACAAGGAGCCAACAAAACACATCACATATCTGAGGCTTCCTTTTTTCCCTCTCAATCCTTAATATCTTTTCACTTTTACCACCGTCTCTTATCTGTTCATGGCCGTCATCCCAGCACGCTTCCTTACAGTACACAGTTTTCGCGTTTCCGTGAAGAAAAGTACCCCTGAGGGGTGGCGTGTGTTGGCTTTTAAAGCCATTAGCAGTGTTGAGTAAAACAGTGTGACAAATGACAGGGCACTAAAAGTGAGAATTCTGCTGGTCATGCCACAACGCTGAGGCTCAAAGTGAAACCAATCCTCCAACGCCATACAATATTTGCCTTAATCTCACTCAAGCTCCACTCATTACACACTCAGCATGAGCTGGACGCAGCCATTACTGGGAGGTATGCAGCTCGGGTTTGCCATGCCAATTGTGTGCAAGTTTGTGCTCATGTCTGAGTGTGGATGTAATGATGTGGTATAGATATCGCTGCAAGATGAAGCCACAGTAAGAAAGCGTGTAATACGCCTTGACACTGTACGCAGATCAAGTAAATTTATGTCCCGTATAATTCCCTCCCAAATGGAAAACAACCATAGAGAATGTTAATTTCCATCTCCATAAACAGTTAAAATAAGCATCTCACACCAACATATGAGTGAGTTTGGAAAAGATCGGCACATTCCGATACATAACATCTGCACACATAAGTTCTACCTGAATGGATACGCAAGTTTATGTATGTTTCATTTTATTGTGCAACAAATTATGGGCACACTTTTTTTATCTTAACAGTAAAACCAAACATTTTTTTATCCATGATTCATTCACAGCCTTATGTCATTAGAGATGATGTCATACAGCATAAATTCAAGCAATCCTAATTGGGCAGGGTGATAATGCCCCCACACAGACTAACATAATTCAACCTTCGGTAATATCCTCTGTAATCCAACAACTTTTCAACACCCTGCAGCATCCAGCTTATAGTCAAGGCCAGCCAGAGAAAAATACTGTGAAAAGCTTGTAAGTTGATCTGAGAAAATACAAGACATAAAACGAAATATCTTTGCACAAAAGCACACAACTAAACAAAAACTGTTTCTTTGATTAGATTTTTCTCCCCAGCAGCCATGTGCACAAACACTTTCATAAAGACAATTCAAATAACCAGACTAGAAGGTTGGACTGCTACGGCTCCCATTCTGCCAGTTCAGTATTATGCCTCGGCTTTGATACAATTGTGTTGACTTACGCAAGTTGGGCATACAACTGGTGTGGAACTGGCATGTATGATCTATTTAGTGGAAGAGGTTTCTCATTAATCTCTATATGGAGGGACAGTTTCATGTGGCTTTCCATTAAAATTAAAAAAACTAACTCACAGAATTCCTTCATTCTTTAAGGTCACCACCTTTTGGCCAGATCAGGTCATACCAACTAACACCAATACTCAAAGGTTGAAAAGCTCTAATAAAATTCATTCTAAGATTTTAAATGCTTCTAGTGATTTATACAGATAACTCAAAAGTAAAAATATTGAAGTTATCAAAATCATTTCTATGCCAGTTTTCTTTCACTAGAACAATTTTTGTTGTAGACTCTTTTGTAGAGTCTGCATTCAGAGAACAAATCATCACTTTTGTTGCATAATGATTATCCAAAATCAGAGCAAAACAACAGACAGATGGTTCAAAGAGAACAAAAGCTAAAATAATAAATATATTTCAAATATTTTACGCATTGATTCATGCTTGTCAGAGGTGTCCCAATCTGTTCTACCACATGTCCAATATCCTAAACTTTTCTCATTTCTTAAAAAACCCCAGAGAGAACATGACATATGCAGCAGAACAATGTTTTATCTCATCTGGCATCCTGACAAAAAGAAAATAAACACAAGCTGACAGCCAATCAGATTGCCCATCTGCTGTTCTGCCTTACAGTGGTTGGACTGCAAGACAAGAGGTGAAAGAATAATTTCTGTGAGGGACACACCCTTGAGATGGCAAGGCCGGGGCACATATGAGAGAGGGGTGGGGGGTGCGCTGGTATAGGGGGTAGAAAAAGAAAAGAAAGCCAAGACAAAAAGAGTGGACAGCCGTATGGCAACTCCTTGCTGTTTGATTGGTGGAGGGCATGCATGCAGCCAGGCAGGGAAGACCAGGAAATGTAATTCAGGGAGGCTGTCTGAATATGACATCTCTGGGAGCTATTCAATCTGCAGCCAAACCCTCAAGTGGCGCCTTGCCTGGCGTGGTGGCAGGAAGGTTACAACTGTGAGCTCACTGCCTGTCAACCCCACTACACCCTCTGTGGAGGAGAAAAAATAGGATGGGTGAGGAGAGGAAGGGAGAAAAGGGAAAGGAACACAGAGGAGAGGACATAGGAATGGAACAAAGAGGGAAGAAGATACAAGAATGGTAAATATATACACTCAATGTTATAGTGTCAGGTAAAGTAAGAGGGGGGAAAAGAACGATTCAAAGTGGGTGATGCGTTAAAGAAGGCTGAACTGGAACGCAAGAGATGGCAGCAGACTGGGACTCAGCTGAGGCTCCATAAAATAAATAAGAAAAAGCGGATGAGAAAGTGATCCAGGCGCCGTCTCTGATTCTTCTCCGTCAAGCGTGACTCACATAGAACAGTGATAATTGAGAAAAGCTGACTTTCTTCCCTGGATCACTCTATTCATCATAAACCCAAAACAATCCACCTGAATCTCAGCTGGGAAGACTTAAAAACTGGTTTAAGGAGTAGCATTTTATTTCATCTCTCTCTATTTTGTGTTTAGTTTTTTTTTGTAAAGTTATTTATTGAATGTAATGATTAATAAAATAATTGAAGGTTGGGTCTCAGCTGAGTTCACCTCCTCCACAAACATCTGGTAGCTGAAACAAGTAGCAACACTGTAACATAGTGTTTGGAACTGCTCGCAGACAAAATTCTTGTCAAGTTATTTAAAGTTGATTTTCAACAAAGAATAAAACTGAAGTGCTCTGAAAAAAGGACCATATTCAATGTACCCACCATTCAAGCCTATATTTTTAAGCCTGATATAGGGAAGTTGCAACAGCCAGGCATTTTAAATAATTTTAAAAATAGAAAAGAAAGCCCTTGTAAACACTAAACTATTATTTAAGAACATGCATGCATATTTTTTTAGACCACGCACTTGCTCACTCACATTTCAACACATTGCACCTGGATGACAGAGAAATGACAACATGGCAGGAAATAAGCATCTGTACACATTAATAGTTCAGATGCTGCCATTCAGCTTCACTCTCAGTCATTCAAATCAATTTGGTTTTCCTGCCGTGTTTGCTTCTGCTTTCTGAATTCAATAGCACATCCTGAAGAATCCTATCAGTCAAGTTATGACTTCACTGTCTTGTCCTGATCAGTGGAAGACAGCTCAGTGATCAAAACTGCTTCAAAACTCTTTCATCAGATTCATTCACTCATTCATAGCATACAGATACAGAGAAGCTGAAAGAGCACAAAGAATGATTCAGTCACTCTAACCTCCTTTCCCGCCTTACTTCCACACAGGCACATTCATCTAGCATTTCGTCCCAAAGAGACTGTACGCATTCAAACAAACAGAGGAGACGGTTATTGTCCGAACACAATTATCTTGTACTGTCCGTCTCGGTGACTGCTGTGGGACAAAGAGTCTACTGTTGACGAGGCCAGGCACTGTGTGAATAGGAGGTTAGACATCTTTGGCCTTTTCCATGGCTATGGACATTCAATCTGCCATCCACACATCTCTTCAGATCTGATAACACTAAACAAACCCGAGAGAGGGAGAGAAAGCCAGACGCTAATGGCCTCCGTATTGTGTGTAAATCCTCTCTTATCTTCCTGCTCTCTGTGTTAAGAGACTGGCCAAGGGCACCAGGAAAAAAAACAAACTCTATAACCACAATGTTGTCTGAAAAGCACTGACCTGAATGTCAGTTATTTAGAAAAGAGCCTGATTGAGCACAAATGTCCGCTCACTGAGAAACATTCCATTTCATTCCACAAACACACCTACACATGTAGTTTTTTATATATATAAAAAAGAGCATGTATCAAGGCTAATCACCTGAGATTAAACTGGAGCTAATTATTCTCAGCCTATCAAATTCTTCCATTGGACTTCATTTCACAATGCACACACACTTTTGCTCACTAATTGTTGCACTGATTCACTCTTCAGCCCTGTCTTGTCTGTGTCTCTTGGAGACAGAGCAGTAAGAGATAAAATGAGAAGAAATGTAAAAGGAGGGGGGGAGGGGGGCGGAAGCAAAATAAAAGACATGGAGGATTATCCCTCTAATCCCCCCGTTAAATTACAGGGAAAGCTCGGCTTCTAATACATTAAAGGTACAGTCGGAACCTGCATTTCTATTTTCAACTATTTCTGCAAACTAAACCACGGAATTTAAGGCTTAGATACTAAAAAATATGTACTTTATTCTATTACTTGCTTGGGCGTTAACTAAATAAAGTTAAACTGACAGAGAATAAAATCAAACATAAACTTTATATGTCTGAAATGTCTGATTTGCACAATATTGAGCTTGGTCCAGGTTTGAGTTAGACTCTACCAGGGCTATCACTTGTCTCTAATCCTTTTTGCAGTGATCATGGATAGGAACTGAAGCAGGGAGGAAAGTCAAGTTCCCCAGGGTCTTGTTTCTGCTTTTTGCAAATGCTGTGGGTCTGTTTGTGTCTTTAAACAGTCTGAAGCAATGTGTGAAACAGCTAGAGTCAGCTCCTAATAGTTTGAGGCCAGAGGAGGTCAAGAATCTGAGAGTCTTGATCACAAGTGATGAAAGGACGCAGCAGGCAATCGACTGACGTGGCCTCTTCCACAGGTATGAAGGCATTGAAATGGTCCATCACGGTGAAGAAAGTGTAGAGACGAAAGGCAAACCTCTCGATTTACTAGTCCACCCATGTTCCAATCCTCACCAGTAGACCTTAGGTATAAATCACAACCAAAAGGATGAGATCCCAATTACAAGCTGATGGTCATGCTCAGACTTACACATAAGATAGAAGTCAATTGATTTGGTTCAGGCTCCTGATTAAAAAGCCTCCTAGGCATCACCCTTTGGGGGTTTTCCATGCATGTCTCACTGGGAGGAGAGCCTGGGCACTCCCCTTCAGGTGACAACCCCAGTCCACTTGGGCACTGAATGATCACAGGAATCCCTAGATGGCACCATTTATAGATCAGCATCTAAAGACTCCAAAAATGCTGGGTAATCTGACTTGTTATTTTGGTACATAAGAAAATATAGAAAATATGAATAAGGAGTCACAACAGTAATTCATTTTGCAGTAATCTACACATCAGCTCAGAAAAGCCTATATTCGTATATCACAGACAATACCAGCCATGTTGCATGCAGTTTATGAATACATTTGTTGGGGCTATTGTGCAGACTTTGCAGATGCATTCACTTTGTAAAAACCTCCAAATATCAGTGTATCAGCTTCAAGAACAAAAGAGAATAGTTTATGCCAAATATGTGCATATGAAAACCATTTTATTCACTTTCTGCCACAGTGACTCAATCTTACGTCTTGAGAGTCCACCCTAACTGAGGCCATATCAAATCTAAATGTCAAAAGCACAAATGTACAGGGGGGGAAAGCAGTGACTAGTGAGTGGAGGCTTGATCAAGTTTGGTGTCCCACTTTTGGATAATTTGCTAAATTATTAGCTGTTAGAAGCTGGAGGTTTAGCTCTTCCCTTAACCTTACAAGTTCATGAGTTTGGACCCAAATAGATGACTTTTATGGGAAAAAATACAGATTTATACAATTGTTGCTCCTCAATTGTGACTTACATGTGCAGAAAAAAAAACCAAATAAACCTGCTGCAGGCAGCAATGATCAAGGTCCAAGAAAACTGGGATTGCACGATTTTTAAAAACTTTTTTATTATTGTAATGAAATGTAGAGTGGCTTTTATGAACACAAACTGAAATAATGAGACAGTTAGTGCAGGAACTTGAAGATGTTGCACTAGATGAAATAAAACAGTGGCAGATTTTGGACTGTTTGAATTAAAAACAAAACAATTCACCACAGTGCTGCTTGCAAAGGGTTATTACAGAGTGCAACTGGAAGGACACCCACACAAAAAGACAAAGGAAAGGTTTATTTGTTTACCATTTGTGGGTTTTTTTTTATTTACAAACTCTTTTTGCAAAAACAAATTAATAATAAAGAAGAAAAAGCTGAACTAGCCTTACAGGAACTTTGCAGCTTGGACCCAAACGATACAAAATGACCCTCGCTCATTAAGTAAACCAGCAGTAGTTGGTTCAAAAGTCAGTAAAGACTTTCTACAACACAATGGCTGTCACTTGAAGACAACTTGAACATTAACGACCACAGTCAAATTATGGAGAACACGTGCCTCCCACACACACTTACATTCCCTCAGTGTACGTGATGGGAGCAGGTGTTGGATGTAATGAGTTTGTCTACAAGCTGTTATAAAATGACAACAGGGAGTGTGGCCCCTATCACGAGCAGATACACCCCCTTTTTGCACACTGAATACACACACACAATCACACACTTGTGCCACTTCGCTAACTACATACTTCTGTCAATACCACTTGTCTTTCAGGGAGTTAGTCAACTGTTAGAATGCAAGACAAAGACGGTTGATGGCAGTGGTCCAACAATGTACACGGGCGTGTGGGACGCGTGTGGCTGGTATGGTAATGTGTGAATTATGGTCTCACAGCCACACCTTGCACTGAGCATCTCGAGGACATGAACCAAGAGCTAACTACTGCAGCTGCAGTTCACTTTGTCCCCTCCTTTCAATCACTTTCACAATCTGCCCATCAGTAGTTCATCTTCGGAAGGCACCCTCTCATCCTAGCTGAAAGATTCTGTTGAAATGAGAGACCAAATTATGTGCAAGAGATCGATTCGATTCTCAGACTTGAATATTTATTTACAGACATGTAGAGTTTACCACACATAACTCAGATCTGATCCATTTTCCCCTTGGCTCCCAAGACTTAGGAAAATGGCCCTGAATTCTTACAATGTTTATAGCAAACCTGGTCACACCCCCTGGGGGTGGTCCCTCTTACTCAGGATTGAAATGATGTCAATATAAACAAGGAAGTTGACTTCTCTTACTGTTTAAAGTAAATAATTATAATCGATCACAAAGTTTAAATTAAGTGTGTTTCTAAAGGTTTGTTCATGATAATCCATGTTGATCAGAAGCTCATTGTTATTCTTGTAAGAAAATTTAAAAGAGTTTACAATTGTTTGGCAAAACCCAGATACACTGTACATCTGTATGGTTCTTTTTCCCTCCATCTTTAAAATATGTTCCTCGACTCCTCACTGAACGTGACACACTAAGAATGAAAGACATTAATTTGCATTCCTCCTTCCTGGTATCCATCCATCTGTCCATCCACCTGAAAACCCTCTCAGCCTTTTACTCCAATCTTATCTTCCCATCTGTCTATCACTGCTCATTACTCTACCCAATTACCATTCTTTTCCTTTGTCATCCAGGTGACCATCCATCCATCTTATTTAAAAAAGAAAAAAACACAAGTTGAAAAACACAAGTTGAGGGAAGAACTTTATGGCGATAAAAGTAAAACATCTTTCCTTAAACAATGTTTCGGTAAATGGTAACTTATGAAGATTTAGGTTTTAGGCTTTTAAAGGCTTGCTCACAAATCACACAGGCAATGCATAAAACTAAGTATGACGCGGTTTGATGATGAGACATTTTACATCATTTTTAAAAATATGTGGGGTTTTTTTTAGAAAGGTTTCAAAATACAGGAGTGGCATATAAAATTAAGTTTAAAAAATACAAGCGCAAGCCTGGGGTGAATTATTGACTGATTTTAAATTAAGGAAACTTGCCTAAAATCTTATATTGTGTATTTTGTGAGGGGGAAAATGTATATCTCCAAATAACAAAAAATCTGGCAACTTCAGCAAAATTGTGATTTACCTTCATAAACCTTGGTATTATCTCTGTATTTTAAAGGGAGAATAATTTGTTTAAATAGACCAAAAGCTGTTTATTCAAACAAACAAATAACATTGTCCGATACCGCTTTACCTGTGGAAAGTTTATCTCCACTTAAACTTAATAGGGACAAAAAACAGAAAATTCCCCTATGTGGCAAACCAACTTATCATCTCCAAATGTGAACAATGCATCTTTCCCTGAAAACTAATTTCCCTGTGAAAATGGGGTTTTAAATCTTTTGAGGTTTCTTTTAGATTCTAATAAACTAATTCCAAGGCCAAAGCCAAGAGAGGCTTATTTCAATTTTACTAGGCTTTGTTCAAATTTGTTTTTACATAATGATGCTGGTGGGCAGTGGGGTTTGGGGTGTTGGGAGATGTTTTTTTTTTTTCTCCATTAAGGTGTTTTGATTTGTTGTTTAAGTTCCTCATATAAAAACTGAGAAAATGATTTCTAAAAACGTAATCTTATTTAAAACATTTTTATACTGCCTCAGCTCATCGTTATCATAAATCACTTTGGATGAGACTTTATACGAACAAAAAATGGTACATACTGAAATAATAAAAATCATTGTAGCAGTACTTCATCTTGCTGATTTTACACAACACTGTTAGACCATCTAAAAATAAAACAAAATTCTTGTGCATTATAGCTAAGAAAACCTTCATAAAGCCGGTGATTATTCTGCCTATTTTCCAGTTGGCTCAAATGAGCCAGGCTGGCATACCAACTGTTAACAGTCCCTTACAAAATAAACAAATACACATGCATGATATGAAAGTTGAAATAGTTTTATCTATCTTTGTTTGTTTGTTGTGATTTGACAATAAAGCTATATAGATAGATCTAAAAAAAAAAAACAGATCTTGAAAGAATGAAGTCACAGGCACAACAGAAACCTCCTGAGTAAAAGCAGTAAATACAAAACTGTGGGTAACATTAAAGTGCATAGCAGTATAATAGTGATTGCAGCCACTAATGACTATAATAACATACCTTAACACTGAGCTGCTTAACTCTGAGCTGCTTCTGCTGATTGCAATCATTGTTAATTACACGTGTTTGAGCCAATTAAGAACAGTAGCAATTTCAACTGTTGCTGCGCCAAATAGGTCCAAGTCATAGTAGAAAGTTTACAGAGTATGTATGCATAAATATTTTGTGGGGAAAATATAACTATTGAAATGAGAAAAAAAAAGATACAGCAACAAATAACTTCTACCAAGATCAACATCATCGAAGCTGCAGGAGTTTTAGATGAATTCCCCAAACAGAGGTTTCCTTCTAAAACAATGTACTGACTCGTTAAAATGTAAGCTTACACAATCACCAATAAATGAAATTTGCAAAAATGACTTTTTAAGTATCTTTATTGGAAGGGTGAGTTGGACCAAGATACAGAAAAAAGGTCTATAAAGAGAAACAAACAGCTCATATTTTAGAATCTATGTTGAATATAAAAAAACCACAGTCTATTATAGCCTACATATTTATCTGTAATTTAATTTAAGGGCTGCAATTACTGTAAAAATGACAGAAATACCACACAATAGCTTCTTTGATTAGATTTATATTTTTGTTACCTTTGTACCACTGGCCCTTCCAGGGATAACTGAGCTAAATGTCAATATTTTACCAACCCTTGCAAAGGCCTTTTTATGATGAATCCAGCAGCGCTAGCACGGAGCTGAGGTAACATGTTTCTGAGCAGAAACTAAACCTGTTGACACGTTCCCAAATGGCTTGTACTGCTGTGAAACTCTACCCCCAAAGTTACACAGGCACATGTAAATCATAATGGCTTGCTTTCTAAGACCTGTACAGATTTCATTTTCGTTACATTAATATCTTTAATGCTCTGTAAAGTTTCTTAGTTATAGCCCTTTAGGATAATAACAATTATATGTAACCATTGGATTGCAAAAACAATAATTCCGCCTATCAAAATCATTCAAACTTATCTAAAAACCATGTACAACGCAAAAGATTGGAAAAAAAGAACAGCAGATACTTATTTCACTTTCTCAGCATGATTTTTGCTTAAGTAAATGTGCGTTTTAGTTCAAAAGCAGAAATAAAACATCCTGGTAAAGTCTTCTGTGACCACCACTGTTCTACAGGAATATGAATGCATCACCAACAAAAACGGGGATGAAATCTTCTTCATTATCCTTGTTGTTTCCAATGGAAACAGAATGGCTTTTAAGCTGCAAGCTTAATCATGTCAGTTCCAAGAGAATCACAGTTTTAAATGAAGCAAATATTAGCTGGACCCAGGTGGTAATAAAAAGTCCTTCCAAAATGATTAATTATTTCATTTAGAGGCGTGCACATTCACTGAACATTATATCTGCATGATCACAGACTGTGACTCTCAAGGGGCTAAATCCCCAGTTGTCACCTGCTGCACTTGTGTAGTTTGCATACACACAGACCAACCCTGCCAGCAGCTATTTAGCTGTGCTCCTGAATGCTATTAATTCTTATGCCACATCTTCGTAGGTGAGAAACTGGTGAACGAAGCAACCTTAGTCAGAGAAATATTCTTTCTCTGCATCATCTTCTTCCTCTTCCCCATCCCTCCACCTCCATCCATATTCAGCAAATCCAGACATGGAATAATAGGGAAGAAAAGAGGAAGGTGGAGCAGGGAAGGCGTGTGAGGGAGTCATTCTAAATTCAGAACCAGCTCCTCGTGTTGCACGGGAATGACCCATCATTTCACACTGGGCCAAATAGTGTGAATTCATAAATATAAATAACAGCAGCAAAATCATCTTTTCAGGATGCTGTACAGAGGCACAGGCAGGGCCACATTAGAATAAAGATGCATTCTCCCCCACTGTCTTTCTGTCCTATTATTATTATCATTACACGTCATTGCCTTCTTTATCAACATCCGCATTTTTGCCTTTTCCTCCTCCTCATTTCTCTTTCCCCATCTGTTTTCCTTTTTGTGTTTTTGTGATTGTGAAGAGTCACAGTTTTACAGTGTGTGGAAAGAAATTAAGTATCGTTGGTAGTTGGAAGTGGTCGTTTTCATTTTACAGTTTCAGGTGTGGGTCTGATGGCAAAAGAACATTCTAACTGGCTTTTCGGGATGAAGTAAAAAGCAGAAGAGGAGGGAGAAGACACTGGTCTGCAACAGGTGGAGAGAAAAACAAATTGACTCTCCCACTACTAACCAAGAAATCATTTTTGCTTTTAATATCATTTTGATGCCGTTTTGCCGCAATTTTTTTACTTATTTGGTAGCTCTGCTTTATTTTTTAGTCTTAGAACAGTCACATTCACACAAACCATAAAAGCAAGGGTAGGTACAACTGATTAGTCAAACTGCCACCTCTCCACGCCACCAACGCTAATGGTTGCCAGAGTAGTCAGAGATAAATATGTCCAATCAGAGACAATCACAGGGCAAGCTGAAGAGGCAGGTGAACTAATGACAAGAATGAAGCGGTGCGATGAAATCCTCTCACTGAGCCTGACAGTCATCTGGCGGCAGGAGAAAAAAAAAACTTTATCATGCATCAGGTGGGAGCGAATAACACCCACAGCCTAACTCTTCTGTCAAGTTCACTTCTTTCATTCTCTCAGCAACTTCACGCTTCTATACCAGGGACTCCAACTGAAATGGAAACAATCAAATAAATGTAAATGGCCGCCAAGTATCACAGCAAAAATGGCACCCAACCATTTGCTCTATCAACTGAAAATGGATGTTTAAATCAACCCCGTAGGCTTGAGTGGAACAGACTGCCACTGACGAGTAGCACTTTGAAACAGAAAATATTAAAATACCTGAAAAAACTGCCTCTGAAAACAAGTTTTACTGTAAGCCAAAACAACTGTCAAAACTTTAAGGCAAGTACTGATTGATAAAGTCAACAACATAGAAAACAGCATCCTAATAAATCTAAATTCCACAGTTTGACAGACGCAGTCTGACCTAACACATAGAATATCAGTGTTTGGGCATTTTAAAGGCTTTGGGTTTTTTTTCTGGCTACATACCAGTTTCTCCAAACAGCTAATTCGAAACTATTTGCCACAACCTCAAAATGTATGTGAAAACACTGCTTTTGCCAGTAAGACCACTTGATCACATAGATACACTCTAGAGCCAGAGATTGATTTCTCAATTCTACGCTACTTAAAAAAATTCTAGACTGGGAGTATACTTAAACACAAAAGGCACAAAAGCCTAGTTCAAACAAAAGAAAACCCAGCAATAATTGGTCCATATCAATTAGTCAACACTGTTTAAGAATTTATTAAGTTTTTCAAACAGTTCAAAAGCCAGTCAAATGATTTTTAAGGACATCTCAGCGAGTATTACACACACATTGTTTCCTAAGAGAGAATATAAAAGTACAAAAAAGTCAAAAATGTAAATTACTTTATCTAAATCACAGTATGGAAGATGGTTAAGACTTAACAGTTAGTAAGGAATATTAAGTTAGCAATAGCCAATCCAATGTGTCACCTGGTTTCTAATTGGCAGGTCATGCTGTTAAATGAACGATCCAGCTAATGGGTCATTTTGCACCCAGGCAACCAGTACATTAGCGAGGTTTATACATGAGCCACAAAACCTCTGTTGGGTCAAATTATGATGGAAATACAGCACAAGCGATAAGAAAAATGCAATTAAGGGCACTTAATCAAAATGTGGGTCCTTGGTCTCAATCAGAAGAGAATGAGGAAAAGGAGAACACTGTGAGACCATCAATGAACCAGCACTTCATGGTGAACAAAAAGAAACAGAGGCATTAATGATGAACACTGTGCAGTTATTATTCTTTAAGATTCAAAGCTCCAAGCAGTTCTTCAAATAATCATGGCTCTGAAAAGGATTACAAACCTGGAAGAACACAGCTGGTCTAATGTATGAAAATTTACTAAGGGCAGCTCTCTGAGCCACAAGTGACCTTTACTTGCAACGTTTTTCACCCTAGTCTATTCCTCTTGAATCCATGTTTTCTCTCGTTCCAGACTGTTGCAGTACAGGCTTTTATAGAAAATGAGAACACCGTTACATATCAAACAAAGGTCAGTATTTGTTAGCTGAATACGAGCGTGTGAGTCTGCATGGAAAATGGAGTCATGTCACATCAGAAAGAAAGGTCAGGGTGACGTGTGCTTGAATGAGCAAGTATGACTTTGTGACTGGTGCCTTCAGCATGAGCTAATACACGAGTGCATCTGGATTGTGGCTGATTCACAGGTTCAATACTGCCAGTCACCAAGTCAGATACATACAAAACATTCGCCTGCAAATATTACAGAAAATCTGACAAAACTGGACCAGATTTGGTTGCACTGTGCGGCAAATGATGATACTTACATGTTAGCCTAAGATAACGACACTAAAATCGTTTATTTTTCTTGATAGGTATGTCTTTACAAACTCGCTTGATGAATATTAAAATAGGTGGAAAATTAACTAAATCTATATCTCAATGTATCGACAACTGCAGACATGTTTTGTTGTGGGTGAGTGCA
>JAVKLF010000001.1:15737301-15747413 GCA_034783495.1 Millerichthys robustus
TTGTTCATCAAGAACATCACTGACATGCCCAGTAAATTACAACGGATTATATTTAAAAATGTAATCAATGTAAATGCTGCGAATGACACAAAAACCCCAAGCAGAACATTGTTTGCATTAGATAGAGGCTGAATGGCTTAATGAAAAAGTGTTTTGAATCCAAGCAAATGTAAGAGTAATCATCCCAAGCTTTTAATGCATTCCTTTTTCTTCAGAGCTTTGAGATTTTCACACCAAATGTGTCCATTATCCCACTCAGGTGGTGTGATTGAATTGGCAGGCTCACCAATTAGTCTAATTTCTTTTTTGGATCCATCTTGCCACTGAAGTGAACAAAGCCTTCCTATTTTCACAGATTTTCTAAGTGTTGAACATATTACCAGCAAGACTGAGCCACCTGGGCTTCCATAAACTGTAAAACCAAATGGCGCTGTGCAAGATAGAAAAAGAGGTTCAGAGAGAGAATGACATGTAAAAGTAGCAGCAAACTGTTCAGAGGCAGGTTTAGAACACCTGAAACAAATGCATGACTAAAATCACACAGGGAGCCAGTAAGACCTGTGGGGGGGGGGGCTTCTTGTGCTTTCAGAGTGGACTCCCTGAACCATGGAGCCCAAAGGAGCGAGCGGCTGTCTTCATAATAACACACTGCACAGTAAAAAGCAGCGATGAAAAACAAAAATAAAGTGACAGATGTAGTACAAGGCAAAGATGAAAGGAATGAGAAGCAAAAACAATGATTTGAAGTTCAAAATTAAAGAACACTTGTATTCTTTTTCCAAACCCACCTGTCTTCTAGTTGCCAGTGAAGTGTCTCTTTTACTCCTTAAACTTCGAATAAACTACTCTCCATAATCCCTCAGGGCTCCTAAACATTACTTCAGTATAACTCAAACCATATGTCGGTAGCACACTTCAAGCCTTAAAATGTCAAGATGAAATAAAGTACATTTAATTTCAAAAGCAAAAGATTTCAACCTACGCTAAAGACTTTTATGCAACACTTGAACTACAGCCTCCTCACGTACTCCTCCTCTGCTGCTGCTGATGCTGTTCCAGCCCGGTCTAACCCCCACACTGAGGCCTTAATTTCATTTTTACAGCGTAGCTGGCCACAAACCCGGGTCCCAAAGAATTAATGAACTTAGCCAGTATAAACGCAATCATGCCTGAGGAGCAATTACAAATCTAATTGAGCATCTAAACAGAATATTAAATCTCCATTAAACTGAGCCTCTAATTTAGAAGACACTTAAAAAGTCAAATACTTGTCCATAAGGTAAACACTATAAGCAGGGAACTTAATAGAAAAATGGTCATGACATGTGCTTTTGTTTTGTCTTTTCTTTGCCTCTGAAGACAAGAATTCAAAATGTATCGAAAGAAACGGTGAGAAATGCATGATTAACAAACGTTTAATTTCACAGCAACATACCATCTATCTTTTGTAACAATCATCAGCCATCAGAAACAAACTGATCAAAAAAATTCACAAGATTCTATTATTTACATCAATATATCATCAGGTTTAAAAAGCCCTTATGTCAGTTATCGTACTTCGAAAAATGAAAATCAGAACAGAAGACTGAACATTCAGGGGGAGCAAAAGTTGCAAGAAAGCTTTGATAGATGTTTTGAGAAATAGAAACAGAGTTATTAGAATCTCTTCAAACACTTCACTTGACGTTATTGTTTTGGAAATTATAAAAAAACAACAAAGCAGAGCTACAATTTCACCAAAATCCTTCAACACAATTCAAATCAGAAACTTCACAGTGTTCCAATCTTACACCTGCACATTATTACACAGCCTGCCATTACATTTTGTAGAAAATTTAACATTCTCCCTCCAATTACTTTGTCAGGCAGGACACAAATTGACTTCACCACTCATCAGTGAGTTTCTCATCCCACAGGTCCACAAGGCCTCTCAGATCTTCTGAACATTAGTGTTTCCCCTCTCAGAGTTCACTTCTAATGTTGACTGAACCTTTTAGCACCTGCAGTATAGAAAAGCCTCGCTCTGATCAGATCTGTTAAAACCCGAGTGTCAAGTGAAAATATGTTTACCTCACTTTCTTGACATGGTTTACTTTTATTCCCTCCCTTTTAGGCCTGTGTTGCAGTTTTATTGTATTTATGAAGGAGATTCACTGTGGAGAACGTAGTACTGAAAACCAGTATTTACACACAGCTTCACATATTTGTACTCAGTATTGATCCAGTTCTTTCTACATGGATATAGTGCTGAGACAAGTGGTAGAAATGATATAAAACCTGATAACACCAATAAAATTCCATCCAAAAGTTTGACAAACTACTGTAGAAAAAAAAGGCACAATGTGGTTTGAATTCAATTGTTCAACCAAAAGCAAATCAGGTTTGTTAATACCTCTCAGCTATGTCACATCCCCAGTGAGCAATGTGGGCACCAGCTGCCACTGTGTAGACCCTGTAGGGATGAAACTCAAGCCAAACGATACTTCAGCCAAAGATAATTAGCTTGCCTGACTAGCGGTTTGGCAGCCTCAACATTAGTTAAGAGCGACACTGAGTTCTAAAAACTAACTTGTTCAAACCGAGATTGCCTCACTTTTCTTTTTATGTAATGCATCAGAAGTCAAAAAGTGTGAGGGAAATCTTAATTAAAAGTTTGCAACAATCAAAAAAATGCCATTTGAACATGTAACAAAGTAAACAAACAACTTTTGTTATCTGATGCATGGCCTCTAGCTAGGTATCTTATGTGTAAACAAAGGAAATGGGAGCAACAGGATGAGGGAAAGTGTGCTTGAATAATTCTAAAAGGGCTTTAGTACTGGAGGCTCCTGTCTCAACGGTAAGAGGAAGGACTGCTCAGCTCAGTCTTAGGGCAACAGCATGAGAAGAAGGGCGAAAAGAGAGGAAAAGGGAGCGACAAACAGAAACCAACCCCTAAGAGAGCCCTGGGGGAAGGTTAGCCCTCTTTATTTCCCTTTTTTCCCCATCTATTTTTCCACATCTTTGAGCAGCAATTACCCAAAAGCCTACCCTTTCACCTTCCTCTTTCAGAATAATAACAGAAAATATTTGGGGGGTGGGGGGAGGGGGGATGCATCCCACACGGGTATTTCACTCACACAGAAAGCCTTCGACGGCCTTTAAAGTCCACGGGCATTTTTTTCAAAGTGGTGAAAAGTGAATTTGAAAACGTAATTTTCGTTGCGAGCACAAACACAAACAGAACGAGGCTGGGCAGAAGCCGGCAGGGTTTGAAGGTTGACACTAAGTAGGGTTTGCCTGGCTGTATGAAGCCAAGCTGGCCTAAGGGTAAGCACTGATTTACCGCTCTTTGGAAAGAACAAATAAATCAACCATCACGCTGAGCCAGACACAGACCTCAAGAGATGCCTCAATACCGCTGTCTATCGATCTCCGCTTGCATGTTTGTGCGTTGATGTCTGCACGTGCAGGAGCGCGGGGGCAAAAACAGGCGTTATTCATTTCACTGTTTATTCGTGTGTTCGCCAAGGGTACTTTATCTTGCCTGCGTTTCAAAAAGTTAATGCGCTTACTTTTAAATTAAAGACCCACTTAGGTAAGGTTGAAGGGCAAGCCAGTGTGGTAGGAGAGGAGGTGAGGAAGAGGAGGAGGACGAGAGAGGAGAGAGGGAGAGGGCAGATCAGTGGAGAAGGCCAACAACCTGTGCTGACGAGAAAGATATTGAATTTCAATTAGCACACCTGAATTTACATACAGCCTACATGGCGATGCTTGAGTAAGCAATTTAACACTTTCAAACAGCTGCTTGGCATCATTTACATAAATTAGGAGAGCAGATTAAAATTCTATTGAAGCTTTTCCAATCTCTCCTACATGCAGTTACGCTGTTTTCCAAATAAAATTTGAAAAAAAAATTGGATGAAATGAATCCGCAAGAGGTCAGGGCAACAAGTTGGTGGATCCAATTTGGAACTCCCGGGAGGATTTTGGTCTCTGCCGGTTTTGACTAAATGTAAACAGCAGGTACCTGACAGGTCATTCACTCTGTAGCTGTGCCACCTCTCCCTTTTCTTTTTTTTTTTTCCAGTGGCACATTTGATTCATTCATAAAGCAGCAAGTCATCAAGATCTGCCAGCACCTGCCAGGTTCGAAATCCAAATACTCTCACCGTGCCCGGTCTCCTACTGCCAGTATGCACTCACTGTCAGCCCTTAAATAGCCTCGAGCAAAGCAAATCAGCATCCAAAAATGAAAACAATCTACATCAGGACCAGTGTGATAGAGCAGATTCAAATTACTCATTCTTGGACGTGAACATGAAGGTAACACTTCAGCGCTATGCACTCTGGTGCATTGAAAAATGTCTGCAGTAAGAAGAAAATGAGTCTGGTGGTTTGAGGTCAGTAGCTGAAGCCAAGACAACATGACTTTGGCATTGCGAAGCTCTTCAGAGCCAGCTGGAGAATGTCAAAACAACACTGGAAAACAACAAAATCGCATGTAGAAACAGCCTAACAGATTTTGGGACAAAGAGTTTAAATATTAAATTTAGTTTGTTTTTTTTTCTCCTAGAAAACACAAAATCCCTCCATTTTCATTTCTTTTTCATTTTTTTAGTCCATTTTTATTCACATTTAAATTTTGCTGTATTTTATAGAAAAATGGTAAATTTCAAGACACAAGGATAAAATAGACAAATCAGCTTATTATTGTGTATATATTATTACACACACATATTATTATGCAGCAGATATTGTAACTTATTCAATTTCAAAAGCAAATTGCAAACTCAAAGGCAATACAGCTGCAACAGATTTTTGTTGTTTGTGGGGGCGGGACATCTGTAATATATCTAAGTAGCATGTGATAAGTTGTACTAAACTTTTCATTGATCAACAAATAAGTGCAAAACAAGATTTTAGTTCATTTCCTGGCTGAATCACCTATTGGATGTGATTCACACTTTGCAGCTGCAGACTGGCAACACGAGCTTGTGTGCCCAAGAGTGTCCTCAGCTCTGTCAGTCTAAGCAGAACACAAAAGGGAGCGTTTTACACGCAACTGTTCCATCTTCATCTAATTTGTTCTTTCGCCATCCCCCTGTTCCCTGGATCACTCTCCATTTCCCTACTTCATCATGCCAACCTGCAGAGCTCCTGCGGTTTCTTGATTTAACTGAACCTCTACTGAACTGTGACAATTATTTCAGTGCTGCCTCAGGATGCATCCCACTAGCCTTAATTGGTTTGTTAAAAAGGTGAGAAACCAGAAATTAATTTTCCATCTCCAACATAACAAAGCAGGTAGGAGCCTACGAGGTGTTTGGTTTAAATCTAAAAAAAAAGCTAAATCAAATAATGGATGGGCGCACCCACTGCAGCAAACCATTTGTCGCCATTTAGACCTTGGTGTACATTATAAAACCCACACGGGAAGACACAAATACACACTGTATTCAATCACCTAACAAAACGGTCCAACAGAGATGGCTCCATCCTTTCAAGGTCCAGTTAACTTTAGTCATTAGTCTCGCTTTGACGGCTAATTGCTCTGGCTGTGGCACATGGCCTGCTGACACAGCCGACGGCAACATAACAGTGTTTTTATGATTTGAAAGGTAAAGCCACAATCTTCAACTACTATTAAGACTGCAGGTAGAGTTTTTAAATGTTGAAACATGTCCTTGTGGAGCCAAAAATTGCATAAACGTCACGCAGGAGCGCAATGAGACAGAATGTCTTTAACATACAGCCAACGAAGTCTGGCACCATTTGAAACAGTGTGGTATGTAAAGTTTAGGTTAAAAATATATATATATAAAACTATAAATACATACGGACATTAACTTATATTACAGAAAATAATGGGTCTGTAACATAGTAACCTTGCAAAATGCTACAAATACCTGATTTGAATCATGACCAAAATAGTAATGGTTTTCCAAGTACGCATTACTCCTGCACTGTGTTTTTAGAGGGGAAAATGAACTACTGTGCAAACATTTTAGCTAAATTAATTACATTTGGTTCTCAAGTTACTGACAATACGATGGGCATTACTTAAGGCCCACCCTGACAGGAAAATCCTCTCATCCTGAGCAACAATTTAGGAAACCAAAGCAAATTAAGTCTTCAGAGTTACTGTGATGGATTACCTGGCAAAAAAACAATTTTCAAGTCTGTACGAATTGTTTTCATACAGAGCACGACTGAATGGCAGTAAATTAGTTCCTCGAGTGGCATAAAACAAGCGCTCTGCAAACACACCAGCAGCCTGTAGGGTAGATGAAAGCAAACCAGAACACGGCCTGAGGATCTGACGTGAAACCGAATCAAAATGTTACATTTGTGGTGCACAAAAATTAAAATCTTATTTCAAGAAAATGCAAAAAAAAATAATAATAATTTTGGAAATTCCTAACAACACTGCTGAAAAGAGCAGCACCATTTTTTCATGAAGGATTGTAATAAATAAATCGCAGACACAAAGGGCATATCAAGAATACATTCAACAATCAAATGGACTCCAGCTGCCCTAAATTCACACACCAGATTTGCATGATAATGGCCAAAATAATAAAAGCAGACAGAAGAGAAGGAAAAATGGAAAATTATGGGATTTATCACAACTGATATTGCCACTGTGATAGTGTTATCGCCATTGCATGTATGCTTACTACAGCTCAATGTTTTCAGTTTCTATTAGTGGTTTCCATTATTGCCACTATCCTTAAAAAGTAGCATAATCAAACGAATCAGAATTAAAATTTACCTCTCTGACAATGAAGGGAAAGTAAATTCATTTCATTGAAGGGCAAATTTTTGATGTGGGTTAGTAGCGAATGTGTCCACAGAATAAGATTTCAGTGTTAAAGAATATAGTTTGCCCCATTTTGGATCAACTTATCTGCAGAAACTCTTGTTTTAGACACATTTTAGTCACACAACGCAGCAAATTAACAAAAACCCGAAAGTGATCACAAGCACAGCAGCTTCCATCGCTACACTGTCACACTGCATTGCTATCCTTAGCATATGAGCCAAGACAAAGTATCTGGACTGATTTATTACATGGCAGCACATATTAGGAGCTGGTATAAAAAAGCCACAGAGACAGAACCATCAGCTCCAAGTGGAGTCAAGTCTCTATCCTAAACACCACATTGATAATGCGCAGGTAGTTGGAACTCCAATGTCATTACTTCGCCTAAGGGACTTACATAAACAAGTACAAAGGAGATATTCCATTTATCTTACCTTGTGTCAGGGTAGGACACATCATTACACACAGAACAGTAAGTGCTGTGGTCTAACTAGGCTTGTATATTGGGAAAATGGATGGAGCTGCAGCGCGTCCATAATTTCCCCGGAAAGAATGTCAGCTCCGGTGTGATTTGGGAGGCAGAGGGAAACAGAGTCTCACTGCTTTCTTTAATACTTAACTTTAAATGTGCAGTCTTTTGATGCTGAATGAGAGGATTCAAGGCATTTCTTGAGGAACTTGTGATTTCTAATTCCTCCAGCAAACCGTTTACATTTTTTCTCACAAATCTTAACAGCCCTTTCTCTTGAATTTTTTCTTCCACCTCTCCTTCAGTTACAGTTTGAGAAAGCCTGTTGAGTGCCAGCGTTATTGTGCCCTTGAATTTCAAGCTTTCAGCACAGCCCAGCTTTCAGCGCAGAAAGCACTGTTTGACAGTGATATTCAGACAAAAGGTGAGAAGGCAACAAAAGCGTTTGAGTTAGTTTAAAGAGCAACAATGGTGCCAACAGGAACGCATATGCCATGTGATAATTGCATTGTTACGGCCAGTCGACACACGAGACGGTGAGCTTTCTCTGGGTGTGCAAGGGGTGTCACAGTTCAGTAAACATTCCCTGGGGGGGCACAGCAGGGGGTTTCAACGTGTCCAGCTGCAACCTCTTTCAGGCCAGGGCAGATAATACGAAACCAGAAGAATGAGGGAGGACTAGGAGTTATTTTATTCCCAAACACATCACATTATTTATTGCAACTCTGGGAAGAAAATGTTCAGGAAGCACAACACTTTAAGGGGATCTATTTAACCCTACAACAATGTTCAGAGAGTGATTCATAATCTAACAGGTTCATGACCTAACAGGACAAAAACCATGGTAATAACCTGTTACTTCTTAAAACCAGAATTTCTTTTCCATCTTTAATCAGGTACTAAAAAAAAAAGTAAAAAAAACATGTCGTGCTGTTTAAAGTTTGTATTTCTATATTCAGCTCATCATGGTCCTCAAACGCTTTTTGTTCTAGAGTGCGTGAACAAAATGTGGTTGTCTACTAACCTCCTAAAATGGGTGTTAATAAGACCTGTTTGATTTGTATACAAATCTTTAAATTATATGTTTACAGCTGCCAGCAAAAACACAAGCCAACACTGTGGAGTTCAGCCTAAATTAAACACAAAAACCTGATGTAAAAGCAGATTTAAACGATCACCTACGATGAGACAGATAATTCATGCTGAACAAATTTGATGAAAATGACCTAAATTAGTTTAATCTTCTCTTAGCTGGGAGTAAAGGACAAAAACAACCAGTCAAAATACCTGCATGTCCCTATAGGCTAGCTTTGAAAAACAAATGGGCTTATTTCCATTCATCACAATGAGACAATGACCTATGAAAAGTCATGTATATGATATAATACTGTACACGAAAAACATGAGATATTGGATCAGACACTAAGGTAGAGAATGAGAGACGGTATAGTTTCCGGACTGACGTCGCAGACTAAGTATGAGTCTAATATTGCAAAACAACAATTATTAGTTATTAGTCAAATTCATTTCACATTTATTCTAAACATTCATTGACTTGAATTTGCTTTGATTCTACACTTAATAAGGTGGTTAACAACTTCATGGTGCAAAATGTACAGAAATCAGGTATCAAAATCATTGTGTTTAAAGTAAAAGCCTTTTTTGTATCACACCCTCTTGTTTATTGTGGACATTTAAGAGGGAGCTTGAAAGGTCATTCAAACATCCAGCAATGTGTACAGTTTGCATTTAGCATTTGACCCCAACAGAAGGCAAAACTATACCCTATTTAGCACATTTCCTGAAGCAGCAATTTTTAAGCAATGCCATCAAAAGCTTTTCTTCTTTTGTATAAACGGGAACGCTTTGCTGATCTGTGTCTTTTGGAAATGTAAATCCCTCTCCAGAGGACCCGGACCCATTTTTGCCCTCCCTTAAGATTTTTTTTTTTTTTCACATACACCCATTTACACACAAACAAAAGACAGCCCTCTTCTATCCCACTGGTTTGGGAAAGGGTCGTGGAGGTCAGACTTTGTGGAGCAGTGGGCTCCCAGAGAGGGTGGTTGCGCTCAGTGTCACTCCACCTTACACCGTATCAGCCTGAAATGACAGAGCAGACAAGACAGCCTTCACCTCTGACTTGTCTTCACTCTCCTCCCTGCAGTATTTCCCTAATGGTGCGGTGGGCGTGGGGATGCCGGGTCTGAGCTGCGGTCTGCAGGATGACAATAGACGGGGCAGAAGGCCAGGAAAACTGGGAGACACGACGCCTTGCCTGAGCTCCTGCCCTGCTTGCTCAGAGACATTTTAGATCTGTTTCTGCTGCCCGTCATCGACCTAACGTAGCAAAGATCGCCGTCAGCGTTAAAGGTCATTCCCTCTGTGTGTTTTTATGGAGTCAAATATACATGTATAAAAGAATAACACACACAGGTTCCAACGAGCAGCACAAGAAAACAGAAAAAAATGCCTTCATGCATACAAAAACCAAGAACTAATACCTTCCCACCCCTCATCTTTGTCTCTGCTGACCCTGAGAGCTGTCAAAACAGGAGAAAGGCCATCAAACAGAACCAAAGAGAAAGCTGACATGGATCAGTGACCATGACCCGGAACTGGGGACAATAGATTGTTCAGGGTGAGGTTGTAAAAGAGACAGAGAAGGTGTGTAAGACAAGGTGAATCACAAGCAGAGAAAAAAAGAAACATGATCTAATTTTACTTTGATGGCAAGTCAGAAAAGAAAAAAATCAGGAAGCAAAACTAAACAAAGCGGTGCATCCATCTTCAACCTGCGGGAGCACCTGACAAGTCAAACCACCCAATTGATTAGGA
>JAVKLF010000001.1:15751296-15766955 GCA_034783495.1 Millerichthys robustus
AGAAAAACTTTAGCTTTTATGTCAGGCAGAGCTCTCATAATTGCGATTCTCTGACTTGTAAGATGCATTTAAAACATCATTCAAGACTACTGACTTCTCTTTCAATTATGCAAAGTGGAATCCAACAAAGCCAGTTCTGTGTGTACACACACACACACACACCACATGTTGACGTAGTGGGTGAAGTGAATTTTGAAAGATTATTTCCCATTGCTACAATCCATCCTATGACTTATAAACATACCAAAGACTCAGCAGATGAGCTCGAGGATCTACACGAATTTAGCAGGATGAGCAGGAGGTTAGCCTGATTCCTTTGCACATGTGAGCATCTTCCAGTAAAGCTCTTCTCTCACAGATAAAAAGAACGAAAGCAATGTCTGAGGAATTGTTGTTTCACCAGACTAAAACAATACAAACTGCTGTGGTTCCAGTGACAAGCAAAGGGATGCAACTTTACCAACGCATGATTTCAGACGGTTTTGTGGGTAAAAATGCAAGTTTTTCATGATTAGGCAAAAAAATAAATCTACCCATATAGTTCCCTGCAATCAAAGAAAAATACATACTTTTACACATGCAAAATTCAAAGAATCCAGTTTGAAACACATATGTGTTGCATAAAATGTACTTTTTCATCCCGTTTTTCCTTTACACGAGCTAGCAGACTCTCAAGAGTGTGAAATAGACTTTGAAGGCAAGATTTCTTACTAAATGATCTTCTTTCTATAACCCTGTAGGTGAAGGGAAGAAAGGTTCCCTTGACCCACTATCATCTAGAAAATTTCCTTTGAGTCCAGGTAGGCCCTTTCTAGTCAATATGAATGTCCCCTGGCACATTCCTCTATTGCTGCACAAAGTGGGTGAGAAATTTCAAAGTGCGTGTTCAGGCTGCCTGTTTCCGTGTGTGTGGCGTCTCAAGTCGTAGTAATCCCATGCTTTTCTGGCACAACTCCAGCAGACATGGGAACGCCGCGATAGATTACTCATGGAAGAGGGGGATTTACACAGGAGGAGACAGAGATCAATGGAGGAGGGTACAGTAGAAAAACAGAGTTAGAGCAAAGAATTTCCTGAATAATATTAGTCAGTATCTGCACAGACACAGATGGAGGAAAGGAATCAGTTTAAGGTTCCCATTTTTAATCAAGACAATTTACATCAGGCCATAACATAAAACCAACAAGAGAGCCAGAGCTCTGTAGTGTTGCAAAATATCAGGTTTCAAGTTTATATAAGGTTTTTTTAAAAAAAAGGAAAACCTGAGTCATACAGATGAACAGGAAGCTCATAAATTAGACTGTTCTTTGGTGGGAAGTACTTAAATAACCTCAGATAAGTGTTCAAACAAACCAAGATGGCGCTATATGGCAACAGTAGACTTGCAGAACTTGTGTTTTTCCTCTGCTGACCAGAGTCAAACTTTGACTCTGTATCAGGACTCAAAAATATTGAAATTATTTGCTACGAAAAGCCTTCCTCAAACTCATCCTGAGAAATAACTAATGTATTTTCCTTAGCATTTCTTTACACCCATTAGTCACTGTAAATGATCGAAGTGTAGTTGATAGGGATGTATTTGTAATATCTGATGTGATGGATGGTTAAGTTTAGAGTCGCTGCAGTTATGAGAGTACTGTCAAAGTCAGAGCGACTCAAATGAAACAGGACAGCCTTTTGAATCATTGGCCTGCAGTAAGAACTAACTTCTTTAAACCATCTAATGTTTTGAGATAATGTGTACACTGTTCCACATTCATGTTTTGTAAGTTTACTCAAACTAATTTGTTCAGAGCTGACAGAGGGGTGATCGGAGCACATCATCCTCCATCCACTAACTCACCTTTATCATACAATCATCATACAATCTACCCATAATCAACCACAACTGTCAATCTGTGACAGACTACCCACTCCTCTGCCAATTTGTCTGCAAGCAACATCAACAACAACAGCTGATGCTTGACTACAACTACCACTACTACATGTAGCTAAGCAGGCAGTTTCTTAATTATAAAGCTAAATAACATGTGCAAAATAAACACGCACTTCCAACTGTTCTTTGTTTTCATACATTTTTTTTTGTCAAACTGCCTGGAGTTGCTGTCTGTGGTGTAATTTGTCCATTTTCCCAGCTCCTGCCCTGGTGAAGACAGGTCAGATACAAATTTATTTTATGCAAACACAAAGAATATGCCTACATTTCCAGGAAAAGCTTATATTTTAACAGTCTTTGATCTTGGAATCAAAGAGCAGGTCAAACCTTACTCACTCACTCGCTCACTCACGTCAACACTTTCCAGCGCCCTGCATTTCAGTGACAAGCACACATCCACAGGGATTTATCTAAATGCAAATAGACCGCCTTCAGTCAACAACACACATGATTTACTGTGGTTGCCCAGAACCCACGAGGCAACTGTACAAAACCAGTGACATGGTCAAGCAGCAGCGCAGCCCACCGGTTTGGCCTCTCCCTTTTTATCTATTCCCTCTATTGCGCACTTATTTTCACCAAATTCACTTTTAATTATTCTAATTTAACTAAGTCATACTCATGCTGGAGGTAGACCAGAAAAAACTGAGTAGCGGAGCAGAGAGAGATAAATAAGGGGCGAGAAGACGATAAGAGGCGGAGCGGAATTTGAAGTGGCAGGTGACGGTACTGGAAAGAAGGAAGTGGGAAAAAATGTTACTAGGAAGAGGTGTAATTTGTTGTATAAATTAAAGACAAATATAAAACTGCAACATAATGAAGACCCTGTAGCCTGACAAATTAGTTTAAAGAATAGAATATTTAAAGAAAATGTTTGACCTGTGCTCAAACTTCACATGATATCAACAGAGCAACAAGGTCACCAGCCTGTGATGAAGGCTGTAAAGTGATCCACGTTTCAAAGGTTATCTGGAGTCGTTGCAATGTGGAAACAACCTCTTTGACGCTGCCTGATGCCTTCTCTACCTCTACATATCTGTTAATTAGTTCAGCTAAGTGCACCATTAATCGATTGCACATCTCATTGCTATATCTCATAACGGCGTTGCGCTCTGGCAACGCCAAGCGAAGAAATGCGAGGTTCAGAAAGTCACACTCGTCCACTGGTGAGAGGCAGCAGACGGGTACGAAGATTCACGAAGAGAAAAGTGAATGATGCCCTGATGGTGACTCAGAGGAAGCAAATAATTTGGAATGGGCTGAAACACAGAAGGTACATGTGACAACCATTTTACCCATAAAAAAACTTTGTTAAAGATTTTGTTTTCTAAACTTTCATATTACAGACATACAGCACAAAACGTCCAGAAACACATTAGTTTATATGAGCTTCTAAATCAAGATAAGCAACAACCAATATAGCTGAATAAAAGTTAGGTGGAAGCAAACAAAGTAGAAGACAACAAATCTCTTTGGAAAAGCTCTTCCCGCTTGTGCAACAAAACACGATGAATGATGAAACGAGATAAAATCCTTGCTGCTCAGGTGCTTCTGGTAAATGTTCACATGAAACAGACAACAAGGAAAATGTTTAAAAGATAACAAGCTGCAGTGTAGAAAATCAACAGGTGGCGGACGTGCGAGTCACCTGACAGCAAATAAAAATAAAAACCTGCCTCACGGTTTAACAGGTTGTGTAGAACGGTGATGTGGAGAAAATAATGGATCCACTAAAAGAAAAATGTTTGTTTTCTCAACAGGTATAGTTTTGAACAAAAATAAAATGTTAAAATAAAATGTTACCAATATGTATTATATAATTTTGAACAATAAACATTCTACTTACAATTACATGTGTCTGCATCTTTTTGTTTTGTTTGTTTTGGTTTTGTTTTTGTCACACAAAAATTGCTGATATTGGTGATCAGAACTGTTAAATATTGGATTGGTTATTGCTAATCTTTAAATATGTAACAGGAATTATTACAAGCAGACATCTGCAATGAGGAGGATTTGTTTTTGTTGTTTTGTTTTTTTGGTATTGTGCTTGAAGCTCTAAACAAGGTTGTGCAAATATTCAAACATGCAAACAAAAGTGACGCAGGGTGATGAGCAGCTGTCAGTCTCCGGAGCAAAAAGGTTCTTCTGAAGATGAGATCTGCTACAATTGATGTCCCAAGAGATGCTTCTTAGAAACCATCTTCTCAGAGGGGGAAGAAAAGGGTTCAAGCTACACTGGAGTGTTTTTGGTAGGATTCTTAAGGCAGGTCGTCCTTGGAAAAAAAAAAAGAGAGAGACAGGCTGAAGAGAAACTGAAGCTGGCAGGAAGCTTTATGTGAAAGATAAAGTATAGTGAGGAGGCAGGGGCAAACACTATGGAGAGAAAGAAAAGGAAAGAGGCAGAGGGCTATACGGAGAAGAATAATATTATCTCAAATATCATCTTTCACACTAATGCAGTTCAAGGGTCGGTTTGGAGCCGGTGGATAATGTCAGACCTGTCCTTTGTTTCAACAGCAAAAGAACAGCTCTCAGACAGGAGCACCAGTTCAAAAGCAGCACTCAGACTGCTGCTCTAGAATCAGAAATCATTTCTGAGAGAGAAGCAGCATTGTCACCAAAAAAGAAGAAAAACCTGCGATTGTCATTTTTTAACTAAAGGCCTAGCATTGCTCGAAGGAAGGCACATCGCCCCCTGCCTTTCATGTCAGAGTTTTAAACTAAGATTATGAAGAGAAATGACGTTTTGGTCGTGAACAGCGAACATGTTTGCAGGATGTATTATTAGTTGATGACTCAGCTACTAATACAGAAAATATAGCTCATCTATAAACCTGCCTGAGTTTTAGCCATTATGTGTTGGCTACTGTTGATTAGCTTTGGCAGCCTTATTGAAATTGGTTGACTTTAAAAGTTAATCAGCAGTAGATGTAGACCCAATGATTACTTTCTGAAAGTTTCATTAAAATCTGCCCAGTGGTTCATGATATATTTTGCTAAAAGTCAGTGTTAACAGCAACAGATGATAACTTTTAAGAAAAGATCTTGTGTTTTAATTAAAATACAAATGATAATCTCAGTTCAAAGACAAATAATGACATAATGATGCAGTTCTGTGGTCTCTAGAGTGAAAAAAGCAAACCGGCCTTTAGGTTTGCTTTTTCACCAACACAGAATGCCAATTTTCATTGTTTAGTGGAAAAAAGCTAAAACACCAAGACAAACTAAACCAAAATGACAGAACGAAATGGACGAATGGAGCCAAAACAGAGAAACAGAAACTTTGAAGGTGAGGGAATCCCGATTGTAGCGTGACCTCGTTAACCCCAGAGGCTCGGTGGAGTCTTGTTAGAGCTGCATTCGCCCGGCCCATCCTCTGTCACACCTTCGTTAAGCCCATCGACCCACTGTGCTTATTAAACACATTCATTACCCCAAGTATTGAACCACTGCTGCTATCACTAGCCCCAAATTCATCATTGGACTTGGGGGTGGGTGGAGCGCACACAGCACCCAACATCTATACCCAGTCGTTTAGACATGCAGCTTTCTGTCGCTCATCAATCATCACTAATAAAGTCAGCATCAAAAAGGGGGTTGGCTCTCTCAATCATGAGACAGAGGCAGGAGAACAGGTGACAGAGGGGAAATCAAGAGGGAGGATATGGCCTGTTTGAGAAAGAGGTAGGCAAAGCAGAGAAGAATGACCATTGCAAAAAATGTATTTAAATAAGCTGACAAAAGCAGCCAGACGTTCTCTTGCAGTCTTTTCCTCGCCCGTGCCATCTATCTGCCTTTTCTGCATAAAGCAGGAGGGAAGAAAATCCCAAAGGAGGCCTATTCATCACGATGAACACAACCTAGTGCACGGTGCTAAAGGCAAGGCCTCCATTTTGCCTATGGGATCAGGCTCTAAATGATGACATCATTTCTGTCCATCTCAAACAAAAGGAAAACTCATCACGAAAAGAGAGCAAACGCAAGGAGATTAAGAAGAGTAGAAGGCATGAGCGAGGTGTCGGAAAGGGCCATGAATCACGGTGACATCCCTGGCTGGGTGTCAGAGGCTGCTGCTGTCTGGAGCTGGATAAACAGAAGGCCTCTAAAGCAAAGCCATTTTAAACACCCGCCTTGTCGGAGCCCAGCAGGGCTCCTCTGGAAAACTCAACCAGCTGCCAAATCTTAGTCTGCTTGAATCTGGGGTCAAAGAGTCACTTGTTGTCATTTTGTCGTCATTAACCATGCAATTTGCTATTGGCTAAAGTTTCGGCGTTACCGCCAGTTTATTCAAAGTAAAAGTCTATTTAAAACTAGAAATATGGTCACCAAAAGGCGGGACTTGAGAAACGGAGCATAACTGACAGATTCTGCTTTTTATAGGTTCAGATTGAAACCATTTTAAATTTGGTGCCATTAATATGTTTCAAAAATTAAAAAGAAAACTGTTAATGCTAAAAGAGTTAAAAGTTGTATTACTGAGGTTAAGTAAAATAAAATATGTACCATCACAAATGAAGGATATCAACCCTGATGATCCCTCCTCTGTTAGCTCAGAAAATAAAATGTTT
Source organism: Millerichthys robustus (assembly GCA_034783495.1). NCBI lineage: Eukaryota > Metazoa > Chordata > Actinopteri > Cyprinodontiformes > Rivulidae > Millerichthys > Millerichthys robustus. The sequence goes on from JAVKLF010000001.1 coordinate 15,757,801, forward strand.
CTTCTATTTTCCAAAAGGATGATTCTTTAAACAGGAGGACAAATCTCCACTTTGCCATAATCCATCCTTAAATAAACGATCTCATAGAACAAAGAGCAGAATTACTGTTTTTTAATGTGTTGAAACTACTTTGATCTGCATAATGAAGTGTTACCAGTGTTCACCAACAGGGTTTCTGAGTCAAAGCAGTGAATTCTGCAACAGATCTGTGTCTGTTTTTAAACTCTCTCTGTGTCACATGCATTTAGTATTTTTAAGCCTTTTACCTTCATTCAATCACAACACCTGTTGAAACCTTAGTGCGTACATCTTCCACATCATCTGTACACCTTTGTTTTCTTAAAGAAAAGAGTTATAACATAAAGCATAAACTAATCCAATTTGTGTTCATTAACAAGTGGTTTATTAAGTCATTCTTTTAGCATTAAATGTAGTCTCATCTCTTATTTCACTCAACATCAGCCTTGTCTACATTTCGAATAGTCAGCTGTTAGTGTTTCAGCAACACGATGAGGTATTTGCCCAAAGGCCGGACAATCTTTGCAAAACCTACAAAGTGGGTTTCTTCGCAGCTTTATCCACCATCTCCGGCCTCAGTCTGTCCAAGTACTCTGCCAGAATAAGCAAGTGAAAATGCATAGATTATGAAAGTCTCACTTACTCAGAGCTTTTCTGGCGCTCTGATAGCTGCAGGCAAATGCTTGATAATGTAATGGAGATGAGTGCCGCTACAACAGCTCCAGCACTAAGAGATTATATATTACAACCACAAAGGTCACTCAGAGTTCTTATTTATGGATGAAACAACACACATTTTCATTTTAATGGGATTCAGGTTCTTGCATAAGATATTAAAGTGCAAAAGAAGCAAAGGTATTGGTTATTTTTCTGAGGGAAAGCATTAAAGTCTTGATTTCAACAGGTACACAGGTTTCATACAGGAGCATCACTTTGGTTTCATTCAAATGACTTTTTGTGAATTTCCCCCTCCAAGAACATAATTCATTGACAGTGTGCTGCTTTAACATTAATCAACAAATCTTGGATTTTAAATCCCAGGAGGAACACTCTGCTGTCTGTCTGCTCACCTTTTCCCTCACTGCTTCTCTAACCCAGTCTTACTACACCCTCTGCAGGAAATCAACAAAAACTTCAGCCATGAACATGACAGTCCATGCTGAATGCTGTGTACATTTAGCCATCCACAAAACCAGATTTGATTTGTCATTGATCTTGGACATAAATTAACTCAGAAAACATTATTTGTCCCTTAAAGCACTGAAACCTATTCCCAATCTAAAAAAATAAATCTACTACCACTACTTTCCTATTGGGAAAGAAGTACCAGGAGTTTCTCAAAATTCTTCATCTGCTTTCCATTTCTACCCCCGTCAATCTAATTCTGGTGCAACTTTTGTCATTTTTGGCATTCTGTCACCATTTAGCAACAGAAAGTCGGTTCTGTCAGACGTCCCACTTCTAAGTTTTAACGTCTGCCTTACGCTTGACTTTGAATATTTTTTCCACAAGGTTAACGCTTTTAACAGAGCCACTCAGAAAATTCAACAGGGCATTCTGCCGCTAGTGTTTTTTCTTCTTTTACTTGTTTTTAAAAGTAATTTAACCTGTGTTATTGATAGGCGACTGGGGCACATAAAAAAAAAACTAGTGCTGATGTTGAACTTCTTTTCTGGGGTGATTAATATTGAAAAGAAACCACTGCTCCAAGGTGACACATCTCTATGGAGGTACGCTTCACTGACTCGCATTTCCAAAAGTGCTTTCACTTTCTATCCTTTCTTTCTATTGCCTTTCGAACTTCTTTTGTTCTTCGGCAGACGGCATATATTGACAAAGTCTGTGTCTGAGCGCAGCCGGCAGTCCGAGTTCAAGCGAGTGCTCATTAATGCATCTGATTACTTCTCAGGCAAAGAGGCCGAACACGCAAACACAGAAGAGAGGAGCTTTTTGGGCCCACAGATCAATACGGAAACACTTCAATGGAAACGAAGACACAGATATTGGAGACAGAGAAGTTCTGTTATCTTGGACTACCTACTGAGAATGTAAACAGTGAAAAACTGTGGGTACTATGAAGTCACTGTTTATTACTAATAAAAAAAACACTTCTTTCTAATTTTTCCATCAAGATGCATTAGGACTACAGTTTATTTAATATCGTAAATATTTTAATTTCAATTCAGCTATATGGGTTTAGTTACACATTTCTGCAATAAACACAGTAAAATAGCCACTAATTAGAAATATATTAAGCAAAATTAAAAATGGTTCATTTGGCAATGAAAAAAAATACAGATGTTTTTCAGGTTATTGCATTTTTGTATCAGCAAGTATTGGTCATTATTCAAATAGAAACAGAAAATTGTTCAAAGGATCAGGTTCAAGTTACATTTCACTGTTAGAACTTTTTGACAAATGTTTGTATTCCATCGTGCACATTAAATTTCTCAGAACTGGTAAGAAAAAAAGAAATACAAACCTAAAGTGAGTTTTTTTTTAAACCCAAAGGAACATTTTAAGTTCTTTTTTTTCCCTAACATGTTCTGTTCCCTCACAGCAAGAAAGTCACATGATCACATCCTGGCCTGGGACTTTTCTAAGTGGAGCTGAGCATGTTCTCTCCATCCATGCGTGGGTTTTCTCCAGGTACTCCTGGTTTCCTCCCACAGATCAAAAACATGCATGTTAGATTCATTGGTAGCTCTAAATTGTCCCTAGGTGTGAGTGAAAGTGTGAATGGTTGTCTCGTTTGTCTCCATGTGTCCCTGTGATGGACAGCAGACCTGTCCAGGGTCTACCCTGCCTCTTACACAGTGACTGCTAGAGATGGGTACCAGCTCCCCACTACTCGGAAAGGAAAAGCAGATAAAAAAATAATTGGTTGGTGGATCGATGGATGGGCATCTAGTTTTTCTATAAAACTCTGGACAAACCAGTTCAGTCTGGTATTTATGAGGATGTTTTTATGCCTCCTCACTCTTTACATTTAATCAGTTTTACATCCCTTTTGAACTTCTGTGTATACATTTTTTTTTTCAGCTTAATGATTTATGAAACCAATAAATAGCTATGTGAAACTGAGAAGTATTTTATATTTATCTAATATCTTAAAACTTTTTCCATGACACTGTGTTTCCTCAATTTAATAGAATTTGTGTTTCCTGAGCTCCTCCATTCACTTTTTAAACATTAGGTTTTCTATTAATTTTATTAATCCTTCAAAAGGTTAAGGAAAAAAAGGTTTCACTGTAAAATTATCTTTTCATGTTCTATCAAATACCATAAAGCCTCCTCGTCAGTCCTGTGTGCAAAATGATATCTCCACATTTCTTTAACTGATCTGTACAGTAAATTCCAGCTTTTACTTTAATTACTTAAATACTTCCAGAATCAACAGACAAACCAAGGAAGTGGAAACAAGTGAAAACAAGAGAGACATTTTGATGACATGAAAGCATGGAAATTCTCGAGGCTTCCCTCGCCCTGACAGACATAATCCGGTACCGACTAAACGCATCACACTGCATCCAGCACTGAACAATCCGAAGTACAAACAGCTGTCTGAGGAGACTGGAGGGGATTGGAGAGATGGACAAAGCATTGTTTGTGTGTCTGTGTGATTCTGTTTGTGTGAACAGCCAGAGTGGTTCTATTTATCTCTAATTACAGCACAACACATGAACAAAGTTTCCAGGGGAGATTCCAGTGTGCTTGGCAGCTGCTCTACTCTGTGTTTGCTCTGTGCTTTTTGTGGGTTAGTGTTGGTCGGTTCATGTCAAAAGGTTTATCCCATAATAACTGTCAGCTATCATTACCACTTCCTTTGTGTTTGCGTTCCCTCTAATCTGGCTAAATGCATCTGCTAATGTAAATATACTGATCAACGCGTGATTACGTCTGATTGAACTTGCTGTCATCTTCCGAGCCAGGAAAAACGGTACTACTGAAAAGTTAGACAAGACAGCCAATCAGAGCAGGAGATGAAGGCCCATTCACTGACCTATGGCAAAGAAACACTGTTCACGCTGACAGTTCATCTTTAACACTATCCAACTTTCAAATGCAGTTCCTTCCATCATAAAATATCTGTACGAGAGAGCAGAAAAACACAGAGCACGCCGGAGACTCAGATTGTGCATGCAAAGTAGTAACCGCACTTTAAATTGGGGGCACACAGTAATCTATGTTAGGTCAATTCGAATTCCACTTACATTTGCACATTTTGAACTAATTAAAACTGTAAATAATCACAAGGTAGCTTCTTTGAGATGAGCCAGAAGAAAAGTGTTCTCATCATATCGCAGGAAAATTAAGCGAACGCTCTTTGATTGCAACAAGACAGGAGGACAGATAACGGGGTTTGCCGAAAGACCAGAAAAGTGAGCGTGAAAGTGCTTCCACGGCAAAAACGTTTCAGCATTGCGAGGACTTTAACTAAAAAGATAATCATAGCGAAGTTACCAAAAGTAGAGGAAGGACTACGAAGTGGCTTTTCTGACTTCTCCACCGCTCATTCATAGTGAACTGACAGAACAGAGTTGAGCTTTCAAGGCTGCCCCTACACCCCTACGGCAACTGAAGTAAGATGAGGAAAAGAGGCATTTGCTATTCTCATAGCCTCTGCCCTTCGGGGTGGTGGGAGAGAACAGAATATGAATGGAAGAGAGCAAAAGGGAAACACTTCAGAAGATGAAAACAAGACTTGAAAAGGCAGCTGGTGCAATATAACCAACTTTGGCATAAATACTAGATGAATGCTAATAAAGAATGCAGGTTGGATGTCAAAAGGAAAGGGTGCGCTGATTCACCGGAGTCACCTGGTTTTCACTCAACGCTTTTAGCCCAGGGTTATCCATAGCCCTGGGCTGATTTGGCCCTGGGCTAACATTGAGCACGAGTTGGGTTTTTTTTTCCTCTTTTTTTTCGTAAACAAACTTTAGAATGAGTTTGGAGAGATTCAGTGTGTTCTGACCTATCACATGTTTTGTTTTGCTCTGCAAGGGGACACTCATATTTCTTAGGATCAGAAACACCTGCACAATGTTTTGCATCTTCCAAGGACATTAGGTAATGCTTCAATATGTTCTTTAAATGACGCAAGCTTCTTCAGAAATGCTGTGCCTCCTTCTCTTCCTTAAAACTAGCTACCAAGTTTGATACAGCCGCAACGCACACAAAAACAAATCCTGCAGCAAAGAACAAATAAACACAAATGCAACAGGAAAGAGGGATAAAGAGAAAAAGAAAACAAATGTGGTGTCCACAACAAAATGGTAGACGGTGAGTAAAAGATTTCAGACGTCCTAAAGTGATTCAATTACTCAATTTTGGAGGATGGGGAGGGGGAGAAGTGGGCAGAAGAAGACTCATCAGTATCTGTGATCGATTAGGACAGACAGACAGACAGACAAAAAAAAACAAGAGGAGAGGAGTTTTTGTAGAGAACAAAACCTGAACCCAAACAATTGTCCCACTGAAGTTCAAACATTTATATTTGTGCAGTCTTTCCTATATGGCCTCAAATGGTGCTTGATGAACAGCAGACTTAGTGTGAAACAAGTTCTCCAAGTGCAAGACATTCATCCACCAAGTATGTGATTCTGCCATTAGCCATATCATTTGATGTCAAAATCTAAATGTTCATGCATATTTTTAGATCTCAAAGCACCACATTCATTTGGAGATTTGTAATTACAAACACTTCCCACAAAGCAATAAAATCAGCAGTAAAGAGGGTGGACCTTAAACGGTCTTCCAAGATGTTAGAGGGAATAAGAGGCTTCTCTGTCATCCTAACTCCTGACAAGTTAATGTCAATTGTAGGCCAGGAAACTAGATTGCCACTTTCCTTGACATGATTCCCATATAAGCTCAGCCTATTTCTCTCTGCTCCAATGATAGGAAGCTAAATAAGTGCAACCCTTGCACATGTGAAATATCACCATCGGAAATCAATGCGGCTCTGCTGAAACGTTATCAGCAGTAATATTAATCTCTCACCTAGCCCTAATCACTAATTTCATTTACTATTTAGCTGATGAATGAGGTTTTAAAAAACTGAGCTTTTCCTAACAATTTACAGTGAGCCAATTCATCAAGGTCACAATTACTCAAGGACTCTAAAGAAATATTAGACGAGGGGGAAAAAAGAATCCATTAGTGAAACAAAGAGGATCAAGATAATGAGGGTTTGAAACGAACAATTCAAATTGTAATAAAAATGTAAAATTTGGTTTTCTTATAGTTTGTCTGTATCACAGAGCAAATCTTACAAGGCTGATCAAAAAAGCCACAGCTGAGCTTTTGAACAGCAAGCTGAGGCCTACGATGGTAAAACAGCTGGCCAGCTGTTAAGAGAAAATGGTGACATCTGGTGGTGGTTTATCATACTTTGTCACATTCCCTGTACTTAATAAATTAATCTAACTAGATTATAAAAACACATTTCAGCTCTCTACAGTCTGTAAAGGATTAACAAAAGATATGTTCTCAGATCAGACCCACAAATCACAACATAAATAAAATGCAAACTTTGCACATTTCAGTCATATTACGATGATATGTTTAGGATGCTTTAAATCTGTCTTTTGTTCACCTCCTTTCAGCTGTTCTCTTTAGTTCCCTCAGTCTTCATTTCACCTTATCCTCAACATCCATCTGTCACACAACTCAACCCTTAATAAAGTACAATATCATTAATATTACATAACTTCCTTCGCTATGTTCACAAACCCGGCAGCTCCACCAGTGCTCAAGTCAAACTATGATGAAAATATTTCAATAGCTTTTGTTTGTGGCTGTCAAAGCAAGAGTGAGAGCAGAAACAGAAGAATACTTTGTGCAGTCACAAATCTGTTGCCTTAACAAAAACTCTTTAACTTATTGGTTCCCTCACTGAAAGAAAGCTGGACTACAATCATCCACAAATTTGTCATGTTCTGTATCACAAAAAAAAACAACAGTAAGAAATGACTGAGTGATTGAGAAAAGATTTTAGAGAAGATTTGTGTGAAACTGACCATTTTGTTCTCTTGCAAGTAGAGTCTCTGTAGTTTGGGACATCCTCTAGCCAAGGCCACCATGCCCTCATCACTGATGCCGTAGCACTGACCCAAGTGGATATCCCTCAACTCGCTGCAGTTCGCTCCCAGCTGATGACAAAAGAAAAAAACAGAAATTATTCAACATAAATTAAAAATGCTCATGTTTCTTTAAAAAAAGGGGGGGAAAAACAACTATAGCTAACAAAAAGGGACATGAGGCTTGGACGGCTTTAAAAGTATACCTTCTTCAAAGCTGCATCTGTGAGTTTGTCCTGGTTTCCAACATGCACCTTGACCAGGAGAGGGCAGTGTGTTGCCAGGGCTACCACTGAGATATCCCCCAGCTGCTTGCACCTATAAGCTGTATACTTCTGCAGCCCTGGACAGTGTGAGGCCAGGGAGGTCACACCGTGGTCATGGACCCCCCTGCAGTCCGAGATATTAATCTCCGTCACATTCTGCCTCCGAGAAGCTATGTTTACTAGGAGATCATCGTTGACCTGAGAGAGAAACACCACAAAGAGAAGAAAATCAGTGACAAGAATATTCTTGGAATTTTTTTTTATTATTAGAAGCAGGTGTCATCAGCACATGGATGCCTGCAAAATGTGTAAAGCTATACATCTTGTTTTACAAAAATACAGAATTATTTTTTTGCGAAAACAAGACTCTTACTTGTTGTAGGCCACTAAGGTCAATTTGCTTCCAGAACTGGAAGTCCAAGCAGAGGTCCCTCCAGTACTTACAAACCAGAGAGGCACAAAGACAGCGCTCCTTCACCGTCAAGTGGGACAGCACCTGTAGCAAAAAGCCACAAGATTCTCATTTTGTAAAAAGTGTAATTATAAATAATGTTCTTTTTTTTAAACAGAAAAAACTATAACCTTGAGAAGGATGGAGGAAGGCAGGTGGTTGATACTTAGGTGATCCGCAGGATCTGAACTTTTTGTTTGGCAGTCGTCGTAATGATTAGGGCAGCAGGGCGACGAGTCTGAGCTGTTTGAAGAATCGGGATGAAGAGCCAGCCCAAAGCAACCATCAGCAGGTGAAGAGGAAGAGGAAGCAGAAGACGAGGGGGACGAGGAGGGAATGGAGCAGATGGGATGGTGGCAGTGGCCAGTTTCAGAGTTTGAAGCAGCCTCCCCTCCTCCGCCATGCTCCAGTCCTTCACTGGGAGCAGCAAAGGCACAGCGTGGCTGCTTACAAGGGGTGCACCTCTGCACCTCTGTGCACTTCCTCTTACAAACCTGCACCCAAAGGCACAGACACACGCAGTTAAATCAGCTGGAACCAGTTTACGTTAGGCAAGTCGTTGCAATTTTGACAATAAAAATCTTAGTTATATTAATCGGCCACGTGAAGAAAAGTTTGATAATAAAAGCGGATGATTTTCTACTGGCTTTGCTTTTTACTAAGTGAAATTCAGTTGGATCTGTCAATGAAACATCACTCTTTTGGATTGTTCTGGGCAATGAACAAGCTTTTATTGACACAAGTAATTACATTGCTATGTTATTTTTCAATGCACAACACTTAACTGCTTAAAAGCATGACTGTAGAAAAGACGAACCGGAGATGGATGCAGTGTAAATTGGGGGTAAGAGATAAGAGATGTTAATTTAACTGAAAAGCAGTTTGTTTTTTTTAGAGTGTTAACATACTATACCCATCACAATACGGTACTATATCGGACAGTCAAAACTTAACTAAATGATGAACAAGCTTTAAACAAAATCTCACATTTTTATCTGGTCGGTCGATCAGTTTTCACAATTGAATAAAACACGGAGACAATAATCCTTCTTTGTACAGGAGAGTAATGTTTTCTTGTGTAATTGCAGAAGGTAAATCTGGTGGCAGTTGTTCTCACAGTGCGTTCAAGTGCAGTTTTGTTTTTTTTTTTTGCCTGGACAAAAGTGGCATTAAGACATTAGTTTGATATGTGACGGCTTTAAAGAGAACCTACCTGAGTTTGAATCATCAATACGAAGAAAATAAAACTGACTGCAATTTTTTTTTTTATTTTGACTGCTAGAATTATGTTGCCACAGCTTAATGACTCTAAAGTTGTAAGAGCTTTAAAAGACTTTA